>CM021105.1:386287941-386675779 GCA_007115665.2 Sequoiadendron giganteum
CCTCTCCCTCTCCCTCTCCCTCTCCCTCCCTCTCTCCCTTCCTCCTCCCTCTCCCTCCCTCCCTTCCTCCCTCCCTCTCTCTCCAACTTAGACAAAGAGGGAGAAAAGAAATACATTAATAAAACCATATTTCATATAACGCATCCTCATTTTGAAGAAGTAGAGATGCTACCATTTTAGGAGGAAATAACATGCTCATGTTATAATGCGAGCGCGTCTTGTATTCCACTAAAAATGGTAAAAAAATTGAATATACTTGTGATGTCAAGGCCCACAGTTTGCATATTCTCCTGGTTTTGTGCGTGCTCCAACAAAAAGTAGCCTTTTGATGATGTTGTGAAGTGTGAAAGCATGTTTTTTACATTCCATCACCTTTTCCATGATCTTTCTACCACCTTTGATGAAATAGAAGAGTTTCCTCATTGAAAGACATATAATATCAATTGAAGTTTGAATTCCATTGAAAACTAATATACAATTGAAGTTTGGAGGGGAACAAGCTTTTGAACAAGTCAAATTGTTGTGGATCTTGAAGAAAGAAGAAGCTAAGCCTACATAATTGGGTTGAACTCCTCCATCTGAAAGTCTGGTTTTTTAGGTATGTGAAGTCTTTACACATTTTCTTTCATTCTATGATGGCTTGCTTTCAAAAAAAATTTCATTATAACCCTACGTTGTCAATGCATATTTTAAACCTCCTAATGATTCCTTTACATGTAAAATGTCTTTAATCACCCTCTTACGACATGGAGATACCCAAAATTGAAGCAAATTTCAAAATGGAAGCATAGATTTTCAAGGTGCTCCTACACCACAAACTTATCAAACACTCACAATTCCATTACACTCATTATGGTTGTAACTTACATGATATTTATCTTATTTCCCTTCAAACTCAACTCCCCCAATGTATCTAACTATTTTTGTAACTTCTTAACTAACTTATATCTTCACAACTTTGCCAAAAAATGTTTTTTTTTGCAAATGTCCATGCTTCCATTTTGAGCCTATCTTGCAATCATGGCATGCCACATTACCACTTTTCTTTAAGGTATTCTGGATTGAAAAAAATCATGTCACATTTGTCTATGCTAGGTTAACTTTTGTATAGGATGATTGTAAGTATTATTTAAATGAAGCCTTGAATGACATATATTTTTCAATTAACTTGAATGGATACATTTTTTAGGAACTAATATTTGTCTCATTACCATGGTACAGATAAAATTATCCACCATGCCGAAGAAAAAGACAAAGAGGAAACTAACAGATGAAGAGAATGAAACCTTCAAAGAAAAGGAGAGAGTTTGGGTGGCGGCATATCATGAAAAGAAGAAATTGGAAATGATTGACGAAAATAAGCCAATTGAAGAGGAACCTCAACCATCAAAAAAAGAATGGGAATTGGCAGCACAAAAGGAATGAATGTGAAAGCATCGTCGTCAGACAGATTCAAATACCACAGTTGGAGAGACACCCTCTACGGCAAGTGAATATGAAGGGACATCATTAAGCACAAGCGAATATGGAGGGACACCATTTAGCAGAAGTGAATCTGGACGAACACCATCTAGTGCAAGTGAATATGGAGGGACACCATCTACCTCAAGTGAATATTGTTGGACACCATCCAACACATCTCAAGTTGAGAGTACATCATCACTCAGATTTGACGAAGAAGGTATGCCATCATCCCCATGTGAACCTTAAGGTATGTCTTCTTCTCCACCCTCAATCGAAGGTACGCAATCTATCCCACCTCAATTAAATATTGATGAAATTCCTAATGTTGAGATGTATGTACCTAGGAGAACACCACCTAGAATTTTGCGTAGAAAGCCAAAGTATTTGATTAATATTGATGATGAGATTTTCCAGCACATGGAAGGTAAGATTTCAACACGCACTTGTAGAAGATATGCTGATAAGATTTGGGAACGATTCATTGAAAGACTAAATGAGACTGTAAGATGTAAACTATTTTTTGAAATGATGGGGGCTATAAAGTATAGGAACATCATGAAGACTCTTGGGTTGAGAACATTGAATGCATCGAGTGAAGACACTATTGTGAAGAATCTAATGGATTCTTATGAGAGTGTGGGTAAGACCTCACACTCAAAGGATAGTAATGTCACCTGATGTGTCATTACCTCAACTTTGGTAAGATGTCAAACAAAGAGAGCTCGTCTCATTAAAAAGATGAGTGAACACAAGGGAATTAGTAGAAAAAATTTATCAAGACCCATTCAAAGACGGCAAAGAATTGAGGAAAATGATTCAAATGAATTATGGGCACTCTTGGGGAGACTGTCACGAAAAGATAAAGAAGTTGTTGAATCCTTGAGAACACTAATTGAAGAGTATTGGAAGAATAACACAAGGCCATCTCTGAATCAAAGGGATGTGGTAAGAAGGCGAATCAGTAGTTGGAATCGTGAGCCACATCCAAAGCATTTTTTGGATATGAATCAAACCCAATTTTTTCAAAAATTTGAAAATGATTATCCTCAAATTAGTATTTCTCAAAGATTTTTTGAAATGCTTAAACCTTTTTATGTCAAGATAAATCACACACACACTACTTGTTTTTGTAGACTACATATTGAATTTTCTAACCATTATGATGTTTATCGTTCTATATGTGTAGATTTACATACTAATGATGTTTTGCAAGATTGTGGCATAGAAGCCCTACCAAAATCTTCAAGAGAGTTCTTATCAAAAAAATCATGTGAAATAGAGGATGGCCAGATATTCTACAAGACAACATGCTTGGATGTTTCATGCGAGCGTTGTGGTGGCTTCCAACGTATGCCAGTATGTCAACATATGGAAAGCACGGATGAGGTGGGAAAAAAACTAGTAGAGTTTGGGAAGTATAAAATAGTGGCATATGCTACAAAAAATGGGTCTCAAGCAAAAAGGTGTGATTTGGTTATCGAGAAGATTCCAGTGTACCAGTTTATGTCCATGTTTCGTGACAATATACTGTCTGAGTATGCAATGCATACCCATAGAGCTTGATGGTTGGACACGCAACTCAAGCTATGAAAGGGCACCTTTCTAGTTGGAAGCATAGTATCATTGGTTGACTTTGTGGAGAACTAAACTCTACAACCACAACATGAGGTGTAGTCACAGAATTACAACTCCACACAGGTTTCGATATTTGTGCACGTAGAATTCATTCATACATCTGATAGTACAGATGACCAAAGGAAGGTATTGAGGGAGTTCCACTTTTACATTAGTGATGATTGCACAAATTCTCCAGAGTTTGTGCAATGTTGCTTCTAAATGTTCTGCAATGGTTTGGCTCAGAGGGGCATAAAATACGACTGACATATAATATGGTTTGATAAATGTGCAGCACAGTTCAAGAACCCGCGCATGTTCTATTGGTTGTGCGGGATGCATTTAATTATAGGTGTTCAACATATGTGGAACTTTTGTGAGGCCAAACATGGAAAGGGGGAGCATGATGGTGCAGGAGCATGTGTGAATAGAGCATTAGCACAAGAAGAGTTAAAGTATAAAGACAGTGCAAAGTTGACAGATGCAAAATCAATCATCGAGTGGTGTAATGCTTTGATGGGTCCAAGTAATGAAGGCACGTCTTCAGTTCATATATTTTTTTGGTTGATGGATAATACTAACATTGCACCATATGAGGACTATTGTACACTAATAGGATCGAGTGAGGTACACTCTTTTCTTATCTCAAATGCAAGTTCATGGAGTATTGATACATGAAAGATGGCATGCTTTTGTTCTTCATGTACAATGCAAGCCTGGAATGATTGTGAGTCAGGGGAGTGGGTTGACATATGGTTGACAAGTTATTTTAGCCCACTTCACACGTATCACCCTTCGATGGCACTGGAACTGACACAGATGGAATCATCGATCGACTTTGACCACGTATCAAATCTAGTTCAACCAGGTGATATATCTACTTTCTTAGTTGTTGAAATTCCATATCATTATCTTGCTTTGTACTATATTCGTAATGTTGACAAGTTTCAAGATATTTTCTGCACATATCAATGCAAGGCATGTTTATGTAGTTATTGTAGATCAAGACAATGAAGAGGGAACAAACTATTACTTGTGTCATTGTGTTGAGACCAAAAAGAAATTGGAGGCCCCAGTTATAGATGGAGAAAACATTGAATACCCTACATGCTCAGTTGTGGTTACTGGAACATGGCTTAGAAGGTACCCACATTCGAGTGTTAAACATTGGCTATTTCAGGACTTTGAAACGCATCGTAAGATTCTTCATTACTCCAACCTTGTCATGGCATCCAATATTTGTTTGACCAAATATGGGAGTCGCCTTTGAAGAAGACCTTGTGGAAGGTCTGTGAGTCTGACCATGAGGCAATACTTGACACAATAAAGAGGAGTAGACCCGGATGGTTCGTTGGATTAATTTGTAAGTATATGCACATTGGTTTTTATTAATTTATACTTGTATGCACATTATTTTTTTTGATGCCAATGCTATCATCTTCTTTTACTTTGCATATTTGTAAGTAACATACTAAACAGTGATTCATGTCCCCTTGCAAAAAATGCAAAAATATGAGTCATCCAAGAGAATGTTAGCCAGAAAAGCAATGCAACATCCTTATTTTGATGATCTTGACAAATCTAAATCATGATTTTAAGCCATTAGAAAATTTTGTGCAAAGATTGGTGAGGGACTTTCAAGTTATTCATTTGAATTTAACCTTATCATGAGAAGCTATGATGTAGACATTATAAGAGCATCTAAAATTTCAACTTACTCTATTCATGAGAGTTGTTGTCTGCAAAAGGTATGTTGGAATTCCCAGTGAATATGTATGATGAGGAGTGACTAAGTTGTGAGACCTGCATGCCTATCTGTAAGTGCCTTCCATTTATTTTTTTTCCATTTCCATTTTGGATGCTCTTTCTTTTTCTCTTTTACTTTGCGTATTTGTAAGAAAACTATTAAAAATTGATTGATCTCTTGTTGCAAAAAATGCTGATTTATGAGCCATCAAAGAGAATCTCAGCCAAAAAATCAACACAACATCCTTATTTTGATGATCTTGACAAATCTCAATTTTGATTTCAAGCCATTATAAAAGAGCGTGTGAAGCTTAGCGAGGGAGTCTGAAGTTACTCAATTGAAGTTAACCTCATAATGAGCACCTATGATGTAGACATTTAAAAAGAATCTCAAATGTATGAGTGACATTGTAAAATATTTGTGAGAATGAAGTACCTAAGGCATTGTAATGATATTTACTTACATAATGAGATTTACTAAAATATTGTAATTTTGGAGTTCATGTTTGGTGCAGTAGCACCTTGTTCTATAAATGCCTTCAATAGGAAAATTTGAAAAATTTGAATTTTGAAATGTAAACAATGTGAAAAAGGTCATGTAAAGGTCATATGCAATGTATTCAAAGTCTCAAAGAGGTCATTAGGTGATTAGAGAAGTGATATAAAGCATGCAAGGTCAAATTAGGATGTTTTAGGTGTGTGTGTGTTTATTTGTGCAGGGGAATTCAAGAAACAAAGGAACATACCTTTAAACATTCAAGAACCCCCTTAAATTTTTGAGGCAACAATTATCATGTATCCAAACCTTCAGATCTGCAATTTTTTTCAGGACAAACTCACTCCACCATGCCAAACCAAAACCCTTATTTTATGCTAGTATAAGGAGGGTTTATTGAAAGGAATGTTTCCACACCTTACTTGAACATGCCACTACCTCAAACCTTCTTAAAATAACCTGCAAAAACTCAAAATATAATCACCCAACCTATACATGCAATATTTTATCAAACCCTAGAGTGAAACCTCATTTTTCATGCCCTTTTCCATCCAAATCTACAAGGGCAGCAACACAAACCCCATAAAAATTATTCCATTTCACTTAGAAATTTCTCATCTTATCCAACAGGATTGTGTTGGGCCCCTCTAGAAAAACCTCTCTCAATATTGGCTATCTCGGAGTGGTTTTCCCATGGCGGCGGATTTTCACTTGATGGAAAAAGTGTCAAATTCAAGTTGTGCAAAGTTGCAAAGTGGTGCAAATTTTGCTCTGCAACTCGTGTGACCAAACTAACTGCTCCAACACATTTGAATAGGTATTTTTATGCTAGGAATGGTCCTCTTTCACACCGAAACACACAGAATCGCTCTGAGCTATGTTCCACTGGATTGATCCCTTAAGGGTCCAAAGTGCAAAATGGTTGCAAACTTCAGCATCTTATTACTCGGATACCATGACACTTACAAAATTCTCATCTAATCCTACAAGATTGTGTTGGTCCCCTCTATAAAAACCTCTCTTGGTTTTGGCTATCTCAGAGTGGTTTTCCCGTGGCAGCGAATTTTCACTTGATGGAAAAAGTGTCAAATTCAAGTTGTCCAAAGTTGCAAAGTGGTGCAACTTTCGCTCTGCAACTCGTGTGACCAAAATAACTACTCCAACACGTCCAAATAGGTATTTTTATGCTAGGCATGGTCTTTTTTTGCACTGAAACACACGGAATCGCTCTGAGCTACGTTCCACCGGATCAATCCCTTAAGGGTCCAAAATGCAAAATCGTTGCAAACTTCAGCATACTATTACTCGGATACCGTGATGCTTAAAAACTTCTCGTCTAATCTTTCAAGATTGCATTGGGCCCCTCTACAAAAACCTCTCTCAGTTTCGGCTATCTTGGAGCGGTTTTCCTGTGGCGGCGGATTTTCACTTGATGGAAAAAGCGTCAAATGCAAGTAGTGCAAAGTTGCAAAGTGGTGCAAATTTCGCTCTGCAACTCATGTGACCAAGTGGATTTTTCCAATGTGTCTAAATAGGTATTCTTACACTAGGCATGGTCCTCTTTCGCACCGAAACATGCGGAATCGCTTCGCGCTATGTTCCACCGGATCGATCCCTTAAGGGTCCAAAGTGCAAAATGGCTGCAAACTTGAGCATGCTATTACTCGGATACCGTGACACTTAGAAAATTTTCGTCTGATCCTACAGGATTGTGTTGGGCCCATCTACAAAAAAACTCTCTTGATTTTGGCTATCTCAGAGTGGTTTTCTCGTGGCAGCAGATTTTCACTTGATGGAAAAAGTGTCAAATTCAAGTTGTGCAAAGTTGCAAAGTGGTGCAACTTTTGCTCTGCAACTCATGTGATCAAACTAACTACTCCAACGTGTCCGAATAGGTATTTTTATGCTAGGCATCATCCTCTTTTGCATTGAAACACGCGGAATCGCTCTGAGCTATGTTCCACCGGATCGATCCCTTAAGGGTCCAAAGTCCAAAATGGCTGCAAACTTCAACATGCTATTACCCAGATACCGTGATTCTTAAAAACTTATTGTCTAATCCTATAGGATTTTGTTGGGCCCCTCTACAAAAACCTCTCTCAGTTTTGGCTATCTTAGAGTGGTTTTCCCGTGGTGGTGAATTTTCACTTGATGGAAAAAGTGTCAAATTCAAGTTGTGCAAAGTTGCAAAGTGGTGCAACTTTCGCTCTGCAACTCGTGTGACCAAACTAACTACTCCAACACGTCTGAATAGGTATTTTTATGCTAGGCATGGTCTTGTTTTGCACCGAAACACGCGGAATCACTACGAGCTACATTCCACCGGATCGATCCCTTAAGGGTCCAAAGTGCAAAATGGTTGCAAACTTCAGCATGCTATTACTCAGATACCATGATGCTTAGAAACTTCTCGTCTAATCCTACAAGATTTTGTTGGGCCCCTCTACAAAAACCACTCTCAGTTTTGGCTATCTTAGAGTGGTTTTCCCATGGCGGCGGATTTTCACTTGATGGAAAAAGCATCAAATGCAAGCAGTGCAAAGTTGCAATGTGGTGCAAATTTTGCTCTGCAACTCGTGTGACCAAGTGGATTATTCCAACACGTTCAAACAAGTATTTTTGCACTAGGCATGGTCCTCTTTCACGCCGAAACATGTGGAATTGCTTCTAGCTATGTTCCACCGGATCGATCCCTTAAGGGTCCAAAGTGCAAAATGGTTGCAAACTTCAACATGCTATTACTCGGATCCTATGACACTTAGAAACTTCTTGTCTAATCCTACAGGATTACGTTGGGCCCGTCTACAAAAACCTCTCTTGGTTTTGGCTATCTCGAAGTGGTTTTCCCGTGGCGATGGATTTTCATTTGATGGAAAAAGTGTCAAATTCAAGTTGTGCAAAGTTGCAAAGTGGTGCAACTTTCGCTCTGCAACTCATGTGACCAAGTGGATTGTTCCAATGCATCCAAATAGGCATTTTTACGCTAGACATGGTCCTCTTTCACACCGAAACACGCAGAATCACTCTGAGCTACGTTCCACCAAATCGATCCCTTAAGGGTCCAAAGTGTAAAATGGCTGCAAACTTTAGCATGCTATTACTCAGATACTGTGATGCTTAGAAATGTCTCATCTGATCCTACAGGATTGCGTTGGTCCCCTCTATAAAACCATCTCTTACTTTTGGCTATCTCGGAGTGGTTTTCCTATGGTGATGGATTTTCACTTGATGGAAAAACTTGCAAAGTCAAGTTGTGCAAAGTTGCAAAGTGGTGCAACTTTCATTTTGCAATTTGTGTGACCAAAATAACTGCTCCAATGTGTCCCAATAGGTAGTTTTACGCTAGGCATGGTCCTCTTTCTCACCCAAACACGTGGAATTGATCTGACTTGCATTCAACTGGCTTGATCCCTTATGATGGCATGCAAAACACTAGAAAAGAGAAACATACAAATGATGGTTGAGAAGTTCAAGTATTCCACACAAAAAACGTATGATCATTGGTGCAGAGCACCTTGTTCCTCCATTTTATGAAAAAGGTCTAGTTCAGTGGTTTTAGTGATTATCTGATGGTGAATAGGTTGTTCAATAGGTTGTTGTGGGTATTTTGAGCATGTTTTTTCTTGAATAAGGTCAATTAAGACCATTAGGTATGTTTTAGGGTGACTTTTGGTTCTAGTGATAAAAAATGTGAAAATTTCAATCTTACACTAGAAGTTGTCTTTGTAGCCTTTGAAGGAAAATTTGTGAATTTGTATATGATTGTGAAATAATGGAGTTTTTTCGATGTAATAAGGCTATTTTTACACCATTTGTGTGGGTTTAGAGGTCATTAGATGTACTCATTAGGTTGGAGGAGTCTAAAGATGCAAATTTGTAAGTTGCTTAAAGCAACAAATTTGAAATGCAACGATTACTTGCTTTGAAAGTTGGTTTTTAGTTAGTTGAGGGCATGGATCAATTAGAGAAGGGTGTGAAACACTATGTAAAGCCTTGAGAGGCTCAAATGGAGGTTGTTGATGAAATTTTGGAGAAGACCTAATAAGAATTATTCACATTGTTCTTTGTTTTTTTAATTTTTGATACAAACTTATTGATCCCGTACTTGGTACGACCTCCAGCTTTTAGATAAAGAACATATTGAAATCTTTTTATGAATCATTTCATGGAATGCCAATTGTAAACGTGTTTTTTTCTTTTATATAAAGTTGTTTAGCATCAATCAATTAATATTCAAGACAAATTATGAAGGACAACAATGATCAATGCTAGGGCCAACCAATTAATAATTATACATGTGAATAATTCAAGCATGTACATGTCAATAAGGGAAGCACAATTACTCAAAAACACGTAAGCCTCAAAAATTATACACACAAATACATATTATACACAAATTAATAAAAAGTATATTCACGAATACAAGGTATACGCATGAAAACACATAAGCCATAAAGTATACATTCAAATGCACATAAATCACAAAGTATACACGTAAGTTGTAAAGTATACACTTGAATACACGTAACTCATATCTATTGAACCATCAATTTAGAATGCAAATATGGACAGGCATCGATAAAAGATATTTGTATTAACCAAATGGCCATGTAGGCATACATCAATATATGCCGGTATAAGTATGAAATATATGTACAAAATAGCCATATTGGCTTACGAGAATCCCATATAGGCATACAATGTCAAATATGTCCAATAAAAATATGTACAAAACTACCATGTAGGCATACAACAAAGAGCTCTGGAATCAAAAGTCATTACTCTCCATGCCCTGAAATAAATTCTTTCACTTTGCTTTTTGATCGGATGGCAATAGGTTTGTCACTCATTTTTGTTGCACTCAAGGAGTTCTCCTGCTGCTCCTCCTAGTGTTTAGTTCAAGGTGAATTTTTAACTGTTACAATAAGAAGTAAAGACATGAATATATAGAAATTACACTATAAAAAATGATATATTTGACAAAATAATCACTTACCTCCATCTCATGATCTCTCTCCACGGGGGAAATATTCTCACGCCCATGCTCAGGCATGCTCAGGCATGCTCAAGCCCTGTATAAACCATACAAATATAAATTAAACTACTTGAATCAATAACGGTTTGATTTTCCACTAACTAACATCTATAACAAAAAATGTAAATTGAAATTTACTAATTTGCCTCATACCTCTCCTGTCAAAGCCATCAAGGATTGTATAGCAGATGAGACACCAATATCCATTGCCCTCATCACATTCGTAGGTGTTTCGGCTTGCATCATCTGAAAATAAAAATAAAAATTATTCAACGTAATCAACAATGTGCATATAAACTACACAAATCTATTAAGTAATTGATTTATTAGTTAAAATCTTTATTCTATTACCTCCATGTAGGTTTGAGTAAATCCACCACCATTGGGAAGTGTTCCATCAAAACCTCCAATATTAGTTTGTTCAACATCCAAAATCGCATACTAAATTACCATTTCTAAAACAATGCTATTAACATGCAATAAATTTATAATTATTTACTAGTTACATGCCCCAAAAATAAGTGTATTGCAGAAATAAGTTGATGGGGGGGCGATGTATCCAGTCTCAACACTGTGACCCTGCAATTTTATTAAAATCATAAAACATTTTTAGTTAATCTTGCATTTCAAAATCAAAATTTAATAAATTAAATTCAATGAAAATGCACTAATGTTTACCTGACTATCAATGCCATATGCCTCATGCAAAATTTCAGCTACCCTCTCCATCTCCATAGCTGCAGACGGATCTTGCGTACTAATCTCCTGAGTGTCAGTGGGGTCATATGAACAAGTAGCCCCGCAAGATTGACACACATGTGTTCGACGACCACCACTCAAAGACTCCCCTGGATGGCATTGTAGAATAGGGCTAGTATGATGGATGACACTCTGGGTCAAAGTGTTGATCGCCTGCAATGTCTCTATGTCAACACTTTCCTTCACGATGAAAGGCATAACAATGTGCTCATGAGGTGGCCTAGCGAGAGCTCGTCTACCTTGCCGCGTAGGATCCAGTTGTGCACTAGGTCAATCCTGAGCTGACCCCCCAGCTCTCCCCTATAAATCCCTCATATCAAAATAATTTGGGATTTTGTTCAATATGAACTCACTATATAGTTTCCTAAGGAAATATTGCGGGACCTCGCAATTGTTGCACGATGGGTAATCGAAGATCATGTACCACCTATCATAAAACTGGTCCTTAATCTGTTGGTGGTGGCATCAATGGATAGGAAACCTCTTTGCATTGAGGGTAAGATTTTGATTTGTGCGTGGGTCGGTGAATAATGAGCACAAGTCACCTTTTGTAATTTTTAAATCCTTTACATCTTTGTAAAATTATTTATTTGCATAATAATCCCTAGCTGCCTGCCTCCTATCTTGCCATCCAGTTATTTGTTTGCTAATTGAATCTACATTTTTTACCATATCTTTCAATGAATTTGCTAGGTTCATTCTTTCAGCGGTTGAACCATTTGGATCACTCAACCTACTGATCAAATCCTCAATTTTTTTTTTGTTGTTCTCAATTTCACTCATTAAATTTTATTGAGTGCCACGAGGGGGTTGAGTGATTGGTGGAGGAGGTTGTTGTTGTGGTTGATTTTGATCTTGAGGATTTGGTTGGTCTTCTTGTTGAGGATATTGAGGGTTTCCAGTGAGATGCAAATCAAAACAAATATATATCAAATTCAACCTAAAACTAACAAATTCAACCTGAAACTAACTAATTCAAAACAAAAACCACAAAATCCTTACCTCTCACATCTCCTCCTCGTCGTGGCGCCATCGTTGCGAAGAAATAGAAATTTTTGGTGAAACAATTTGTTGAATTGATCCTCCTAGAACACGAGTGCGTAAGTATGGGAGTTTTGGCCACGACTGCAAGAAAAAAACAGTTCAAATAACAATGACATGTTTTCACTTTTTTTTTGCTTTTAACAAATCAATAACGCGAGCGTGTTATAACGCGCTCGCGTTATTTCTTTTCAAAAGTTTTTTGAAAGGTATCCACGGAATTGCTACCCATTTCCATGCACCCACCCCTTGATTTACCTCAATTTTTTTATTCATTTCATTGTGTGGATTTCATTTCCTAGTGAAAAAAAGGAAAATAGGTTCATTTCTTACCAATTTGGGGGAACCTATTTTTCTCCCCAACCTATTTTTTATTGTTTCACCATCTATCATCACTAAAAATTTATGTAAGTCTTCATCTACCTTGACACTTACACTTTCAACAATATTTTTCAGCCTTTTGTTGTAGCATCGATAAATGTTACTTTTTGTAGAATATACAAGGAAGAATCCTTCATAAAATCTTGTACCAAACTTTCCTAAGGTTTCTTCATCTCTTCTGATAGAGCATTTTCTTCCAAACACTCAGAAATATTTTACAGTAGGATTTCTTCCATACCACAATTCATAGGGAGTCTATGAACCATTCATCCTTGATTGTGCTCTATTAAGAATATACACTGCAGTATGAATTGCTTCTCTCTAGTAGACTTCAAATAGGTTTTCTTCTTTCATCACTGTCCTTGTTGCTTCTTGAACAATCCTATTCTTCCTTTCAACCACTCCATTCTGATGAGGAGTCCTAGGGGCTAACAAATGCCTCTTTATTCCATGAACTTCACAAAAAATGTTAAACTCATTGGAGGTGAACTCTCCACCTATGTTAGACCTTAAATTTTTTATTTTCATATCCATTCATTCTCAACCATAGCTTTGAATTATTAATTTCTTTAACTTTATTCTCCTTAGGTCTATGTTTTGAAGCTTTGGCGGGACATCTTGAAGAATAATGACCAATATTTCTACAATTAAAGCATTTGAAAGGTAATTTACCTCTATATTTTCTAATGCCCTTTTTCAACCTTCTTATAAAATTCGCTTCTTCATCATCAACATCATCTTGATCTAATCCCTCATTCTTTTTTGAGTCTTGATAAACTAGATGTTTAACTTTGGCTATCCTAGTTTGGTCAAGCAATCTTGCTTGGGCTTTGCCATAAGGTGCTTAGTATTCAATACCTTAGTCATTACTTAGTTCATATTACCACTTTTACCCATCAGACCAACATCATCATAAGCTGAATATACACATACTTAAAAAAATCACACTACTTAGTAAACATCTAATAACTTGAATTGGGAATCAAATTCAATTCTACAATCTTTTTAGCAAGTGGTTGCTTATCAACTATACCAAGGTGCTAGTTGCTTGTTATCAATTCTACCAGAATTGTGGACCTACCAAAATTAATTTTTTTTAAACTCATTGGAGGTGAACTCTCCACCTATGTTAGACCTTAAATTTTTTATTTTCATATCCTTTGATTCTCAACCATAGCTTTGAATTCTTTAAACTTATCTAGAGCTTCTGATTTTTCTTTGAGAAAAGTAACCCCGGTCATTCTAGAATAGTCATCAATTGATAGCATGAAATACATGTCACCTTAAAAATTAATTCTGGTAAGTCTACAAAGATATGTATGCACCAACTCTAAAGGACAGGTAGTATATTGTTCTTTGACTTTGAAACTCTTTCTAGCTTGTTTCCCAATTTGACATATCTTGCAGACATCATTGATAGGCTTTGTGATCTTTGAAAAATCTCTCATAGCTTGAATTGAATTGATCCTCACTAGGATATCAAAATTGATGTGACACATCCTTCTTTGCCATAGCATACTTTCATTAATATAAGTCATAATTCATTGACCATTTGCACCCTTGAGATGATAAACATTTCCATTTATTATTCTTCCTAGTGCAACCACATTTCTAGAGCCTTTTTCTGATTTCACAGCCATTGTCTAGAAATACAAGATTATATCATTTTCTACACATTTTTCCCACACTCAAAAGGTTATGTTGTAGACCCTTAACATAAATAAAATCATCTGTATTATGTTTGACATCAAAACTGATTGAACATTTTCCACATATCTTAGTAGATGTATCATCACCAACCTTAACTAAGCCTCCTTCAAGCTTCTCAACCTTAACAAACTTACTCTTATCACCTGTCATGTTATTTGAGTATCCATTGCCATAACCCAATTGGTCTTCTCTTCTCTACCATGAAAAGCAGACACCATTGCTCCTACTTTATTAGTAGAACTTGTCTTTACACATTTCTTAGAGTTAGTAGAATTAGTTCCAACATTTAGAACCATTAAAAAACATTCATCATCTTCATCATCCGGATAATAAGATTCATCGTCAGATATACTAGAATATTCTCTAACATAATAAATTTTATTAATTTCTTTAACTTTATTCTCCTTAGGTCTATGTTTTGAAGCTTTGGTGGGACATCTTGAAGAATAATGACCAATATTTCTACAATTAAAGCATTTGAAAGGTAATTTACCTCTATATTTTATAATGCCCTTTTTCAACCTTCTTAGAAAATTTGCTTCTTCATCATCAACATCATCTTGATCTAATCCCTCATTCTTTTTTTCTTTTCCAGCTTTAAAATTAGTCTCCTTTCCACATCACTTGGACCAAACTCTCTCAATTAAAAAGTGGTTAACACACCAAACAACTAATCTCTAGAATAAGTACTCAAATTTTGAATTTCCTCAATAGTAGAAACCTTATGACTATAGGCTTTTATAATAGTTCTCAATACCTTCTTTACCACCTCATCATCTTCAATAATTCTTCTGAGGCCTCTAATGGAATTGAAAACTTCATCCACTCTATGCATATAGCCTATAATATCTTCATCTTCTGTCATCCTCAGGTTTTCAAACTTGGTCTTTAGATTTTGAATTTTTTCTTGCTTGACCTTGTCATATCCTTCATGGATACTTTCCATCTTTTTCCATATTCCACCAACTTTAAGACTCATAACTTTCACAAGTTATGAATTTGAAAGACCACTCAAAAGAGCATACCTTGCTTTTCCTCATATGCCTTGATCTCATCATCAGTACTTAGACCATTTGTAGGCATTGTATATCTAGTCTCAATTGATTTCCAAACTCCAAACCCTAGAGATACTAGGAACCCTTCCATCCTCGTCTTCTAGAATGCATAATTAGTTTCATCAAACATATGAGCCTCCTTCTTGTGCACCATCCTAGATCTACCTCAAGCAGTTAAGCTTTCTTCTAAAGAACCTTTCTTTGATACCAATTGTTGAATGAATAAGAAAAATGAATGGGGGGTGAATTATTTATACATTAAAACATCAAAACCCTCATTAGTATTTAGATCCACATCAACTTCATTAGCCTTTAATCTATTAGAATGATTTAGCATGAAAGAAAATAATAGAAACTAAAACACATCAACACCATCCATAATAGAACAACAGATTTATGTGGAAAACCTAAGAAGGAAAAAACCATGGTGAGAATTAGCTCACAATATAAAATAATTGCAACACCAAATACAATAAGCTCATTGTTAGAGGGCTCACTACCCAAAGTAAAGAAGAGCTCATTGCAATATTATAGAAAAGAGAAAAGAAGAATGTTATAGTGAGAAATCCATCTCAATGCAAAGAAAAAGTCCACCACAACATCAACAACACATTTGCAAACTTTTTGAAGATTGTAGACACCTTATTCTGGGTATGTGCAAGATCATCATGGAAAAAACAGGCCCTTAAGTGGCAATGAAAATTCAGAAAATCAGAGTTGGGGAAATTGACGTAAAAATTTGAATAAGTTATCTATATTATTTCAAAAATATGTAAGAATAGAATTTGTATAAAATTGAATGTAGTTTCTAAACTACTAGGTTTACAAAAAAAAAAAACTATTTGGTGAAAATTTGAAATTTCAATGCAATACTACTTCAATTTCAGGGATAAAATAAGAAGTAGGTGTCTGTCTAACCACCCTAACCATAATAAAATGATAATATTTTTTAATAATATTTTAGATACAAGTAGAGGACTCATGTCCTAATGTTCTGCATATTTTTTTGTAATTTTTTTCCAAGTAAATAATTAATTATGATTTTTTTGTTACAACTTTTAAAAAATATAAAAACACATATGTCTAACCACCTTAAGTTGGTCAAAACTTCAAGAAATTCATTTATTTATTTTTAATCCTATAGTATGTGAAGCATAGAATGTGACACATGTTTTGGATCCACAAAATGTGATACCGTTTGAAAGCTATAGATGTTTTTCAATCAACCTATCAATCAGGACTTTAGTCAATTCAAAGTAAAGCATAATTGATATTGGTGGAAGTTGAGAATCTCCTTTAAAAACCCTTTTCGTTTCATCAATTTTGGGTAAAAAAAAAGTCATCAGCCACATGGGCCATCATATCACTTACATATCGCCACTTTTTGGCCCATCATGATCCTGCACATACCCTTCTCACTGCTTCTAGTAGACTAACACATTAAAGCTCACATTGCATTTCACAAATTCACACTTCAAATTACATCTCACATCAAACACACTACACACCTTAATTATCCATGAACTCAACACTTATTTATACCATCTTCAACCTTGAAAATAATTAACAAGGTCGACTATGCACCTCAACCATGCAAATTCAAATTAGGTTAGCACTAAGCATTCCCGCGATGGAAAGGAATGAGGACCACAACACACCTTAATTCGAAGCCAACTCTTGGATGTTTTGGTTATATTACTGATATGTGGTTGTCATTGATGTCAACACTATTAGCATTAATGTTTTCAAGACTGTATATATTGAGGATATTGAGAAAATTGTAATAAAATATGTTACAGATTGTCTGTGAAGTAGTGAAGATCAGTGTGTTGATAAGTTCAGTATGTTGATGATGAGAAGTTGTGTATTAAATGGTTTTCTTTCACATGTATTTAGTTCCTACTCTAAAAGTTTCAAAGGTGTGCACGAAGATTTGAGCAAGTTATAAGGTTTTGTGTTCCGATAGTTATTCTGTTACTGAAAATGGTGTTCACAAAAGAAGATAATGTGTTTCTAGTAACCTGAAGTGTTGTGTATGTTCTTGAAGTGTTTTTGTATGTTTATAGATCATTTTCTATCTGTGTTGCACATCTGCATTGATCATTGTGCTCGTGATCTGATATTTTCTCTTGCATGTTCATATTTTTCATGTTCAAGGCTGACAAGGTGATTGAAACGTGTTGTGGATCTTTGAGGAAGAATCTTTGAAGGTTTTTTGTGTTTGAGGACATTTTTATGGGTCTCTACTATGTTGTGGACAACCTTGGTTGATGCGCATTGATAATATTTATTGTTTTAGGCCAACATATTGCATTCATTCTATTATTTTGTTGAAGGCGACATGAAGCAATGTAATTTCTTGTTGCGGATTTATATAAGTGATTGTTTATTCATTTGGGAAGTGTGTACAAGTGTGTGAGTGCTATGTGCGAATAAGATTCATATCATTCGAAGGTAGAGAAAAGTGTGAAAAAGAGTGAAACAAAGTGAAGAGGTGTTCATGTGCTTAACTGGAACTATACTCAGACATTAGTAGATGCTACTTTCTTAGTTCAAATTCTTCAGATGGATTTAATCTGAAAGTTTTATGTAAGACATCGAGTCTTCCTTTGAGTAGTGAGCTCTAGGCAGTGTGCCTAAATGCATGTGCATTACTCATTTTAATCTTCTTATACTTTTAACAGGGTATAACTTGTGGATTAACCTCCACCGTGGTTTTTCCCCTAATAGGGTTTCCACACAAAAAATCTTGGTGTTATGCACGTGTTTCTTATGTGTTATTGATCCATGCTTTCACTGTTAGTAATTAGATATGAGATGAAAGGTTAATGAGTTTAATAAGTTTGAAATTTTGTGACAATTGATTCACCCCCCACTTAGTTGTCTACCCTTGTGTTGCCAACACAAAATACATATAAACATGCCATGCCACGCTTCCAAAAACATCGAAGCATATTCGCAATTAGTGTAAACACCCAAGATCGGTTGAACCTGTGTAAACACCATTGAACATCTAAGTACATGCTTCCTTTTATCCAAATATGAATTGTAAACCATGCACAACATTTGAACATAATGTGGAATATTCCAAAAACACCTTGAAGTCCAAAAAAATTCTTCGCAAAATCTTTCACCTAAAGAACATACTCATCTTGTGCAACTGGATAACCTTCCACACACTGCAACACCTGAATCTAACCTTGTGGATCACCAAAACACAAACAATTCAGACTAGAGGTAGATACTAGTAATATAAGCATACTTCTAGAACCACAATACTAGAAACCAAAGTGTGAAGAAATGTGGAGCAAAACCATTTCTCCCAAACACCACTACAATACATAGTTCACACAACTTTATTTGTACAACCATCCAGACCAAGAAACTCTGGATATAACACCTATGAACACCTCTGATTAGCATCTCCTAACTACACAAGAAGATCTTCAACTCAGAATAAATGCGAAGAAAAATCCAAAACCACTTTGTATGCCAGAACACCTCTACAACACATTATTTCATCTTTTATTCAATTTTTCTCAAAAGCACTTGAAAACCAAGAACCAAAAACATATTATCATCATCTAGAACACCTAATCATCACAACCAAACCAACTGCAACATAACAACTCAACTGTACACATGCTTATCAAAGAAACACTAGAGGTTAACACTAGTAACACTTACAAATGACAACATAATGAAACTAATCAAAGCATCATCACAAAATTTTCAACCATCATCAATTGACATCAATGACAACACAAAAATAAGCCTGTTGACATCAATGAAAATACCAAATACTCATACCTACGATACAGAAGTTGTTGGCTTTGTGAGTTGTGGTGAGTTTGCATTAAATGAAGTATTTTACTCTTGAAGGTAGGTTCAAAACTGTCCATGGTTACCATTTTCCAATCCTCAACCATTTGAGATATGGTAATAAAATCAACCTTCTTTTCTATCTATTCTCATCCCTAGAGGCATGCATTCTTAATAGTTCCTACCCTCCTGCACCAAGGTCTTATTATGGCCCTATATAAGTATTTCCTTGCCATGACTCCTATCATCAACCCCAAGACTAAGAATAATGCTAAAATTAAACCTCTAGGAAATAAAGCATTTGAGCCTCTATTATTTCTTTGAACAAGTCAAACCCTAGACATAGGTCTATGGAAAAAGTGGGTCCAAGGAAAAAGGGAAAGGCCTATGTGGAGGTTAACACCCCCCTCTACATGAGTTTTTGGTTTCATCTCTTAGGAAAAGGAAGGTTGTTGACCTGAGTGTGCATGAGGAGAAGCAGGGAAAACAAGAAAAAAGATAAAACCCCATTCCTTGCCCCATTGATGGAGGGACTATTGATATCTTTGATGTTGATGGTGGGGAAAGGGATAATGTGGGGACTACTCAATTTGAAACCAAATGGTCGAGTAGCCCTAGATATGCTATACTTTCCCATGCTCTGAAAGTGGATAGTTCTAAAAGAACAAAAGGAAACAATATTCTAGAGGATTCTAAAGAAGATGAGAATGAGGATGAATATTTTCTTCCTCAACTAGATGATGGGTGGGAAGAGGAAGACTCAAAGAACAAGGATGAGGAGGAAATACGAGATGATGAAGATATGGAGAAACATTGTTAGAATTGTGAAAAACATGAGTCATAGGATCAAACAACAAACAAAGACACCTTCCACACAAGAGACCAGCAAACAATATATGCAATATTCCTCAACAAGAAAAGCTACATAATGAACCTCACTTGAATCTTCAAGGAAAACAAAAGTCCTCAAAGGTTGAGAGTTCGAGAGATCAGAAGAGAAAATACCAAAGAGATAGTACCAAGAGGGTTGAGTGCTATATAGGAGCACCCTTAAATGGTAAAGGGATTAGATCAGGACAAGTGTTAACATCACATGTGATGAGACAAAATGATCTAATAATAGCTCACTTCAGTTAACATAGAAAAGAACTTAGTTAATTGAATAAAGAACTCCTAAGTTTAGCTTAAGTGTATGAGAATAAATTAGACTAATAATCAATTAAAGATTAATTAATTATTATTTAATACATGAATACTCTAACACCTCCCCTTAAGATGAACTTAGGGAATAGCTAAAAACCCTAAAAAGAGTGCATGATGGGTCTCAACAAACAAGTGTTGGTGACGTACCCATGTACAATCAAAAGATCTCTCAAAATTGGAGAAAAGGAGAAAACCATAGTGGGAGAAAACTCCTCTCCAAAAGAGAGAAAGGTGACTCAAGGACTGAAAAAGTCTCCAAATCAAGGTGTGAAGGACTAAGAAGCCTCCAACCAAACAAAGTCCCAAAAAAGAGGAACATGTAGAACATTGTTGAAGCATGAAGACACAATAGACTATTGTCGAATGATGGATGATATGGTGCTGAAATGAAGAATCTCCAGAAACAAGAATAAAAGAGTGTCCATATGGTAAATGATCCATCTCATTGAAATGCATGTAACCAATTGCTGGTTTATGCTGCATCTGAAAGTACATAGGAAAAAGAACTAGATACGTAGATCACTCAAACCATGAAACCGAGGGAGCATTAGCACCAATAGTAGAAACCCACCCATAATGCTAGAAAAGGGAGAGTCATGATAGGTACACTAAAACTATGTGAAACCAAGAAGTGCATGTAGGAGAAACAACCTACAAATAAAAGGGTGTGCAAACTAAGGCACACATGCATGAGACAAGAATCACCATGATTCATTGTTGTCGTGGGAGGGACACTCACTTGAAAAAGGTGTAATGGAAAACCAAAGGCAAACATCAACCCCACCATGGCACTTTACATCATAGTGCGATTACAAAAGGCACAATAAGATGTGCAAAATCCCCAAAAAGTATACACCAAAATGGAACTTTATCTCACTGCATCTACAAAAGAGAATGTGCATGGAAAAGATGTATATAATGCCCAAATAGGATAGAATATTGGAAATACATATAGAACTACCAAAAATATTCATCCCATGCAAACAAGTTTCCAGGAGCTAAGATGTCCTTGAGGAATTCACCAGAGTGTGCAAACATAAAAAAAAATGAATAAAATGTACTTGGAGAGAAATTTGGAAAAAGTACATGGATGGTTGTGAAGAGCTTTGAAAGACGGTTCCAACATCACTAGAATCACAAAAAACAAAGAAACTGGTCAAAAGTTATGAGCCCAGGACTGAAAATAATAGCTTTCACTTCAATAGGTTGTAGAATGCATCAACATAAAAAATAGGTGATGAGACCCACACCATTGGAAAGTTGGAGGAACCAACTTTTCGACGATATATTGTTTGCCAAAATCTAACATCGTATTCCCAAGTCATGGCCAAAAGAAAAAATAGCTCAGGCCTAAAGGCCAAAAGGGGGACTTGGGGCCCTATCAACAACTGTACTGTTTATCTCATGCATGACATTAGCAAGAATATTCAACAAATATTCCTTCTGACAAGAAAAAAATCTAATGACCTGTGTAGAAAAATCAATGAATGGAATATTCTATATCTTGACAGAATATTCTTGGGCGGTGGTTAGCAAAAAATCTCAATTGTTGGGAAAATTGTTCGAGCGTCAAAAAATCAAAATAGTCCAAAAATTATGGTTGGAAAATCCAAGAAGTTGCTACCAAAAATTTTAACTGTTAGAGATTGTGGGAAAAAACCGTTAGGGGGTTTAGAAAATTGACCATTGGGCGGGTCTATAGAGGCTGTCGTCGGTGGTTTAAAATCCACCAAATGACTAGCTGGTACAATTGCTACTGCCACGGTACAAGGGGCCACCAAGTCGCCAGTAAAAAAAACCTACTAAATAATTAAGGCTTCTGCCTCCTTTAAAATTTCAACTTTTTATAATTTATATATATTTTTTGAAATTTCTAAATAAATTTTAAAAAATCACATCAATTTTTTTTGAAACATGTGCATAAGGTCGTACGACCCCTGTACAAAAAAAATGTCTCAAAATCTCTCGTCACCGAATAGAGGTGAATTTATAGTCAAAATTCATTGAATTGGTCTCCTAAATCCAACAAAGAGGTCTTTTTCATGCCAAAATGCATGAAATACATAGCTACCCTTCGGATCCCAAAAAAAGTAACCACTTCAAGCCCTCACAGATCTAATCTTAGGAGTCCAAATTAGGCCAAACAAAAGCCAAATTTGACTTTCTCAACAACTCTGAATCCAACAAAAGACTCTATTTTCGGTTCTAGATCCACCAAAATTTTCCCACCTCCAAAATTTATAAAAAAATCAAAGGGGATTCAAATTTGAAGCATGTAACCCTTGTTGAAGAAGAAAACCTCATAAATCAAGAAGGGGTTTGTTGAATCGAGGCTCTGATACCATGTTAGAATTGTGAAAAACATGAGCCACAGGATCAAACAATGAACAAAGACACCTTCCATTCAAGAGAACTGCAACAATATAATCAATATTTCTTAATAAGAAAAGCTACAGAATGAACCTCTAGAATCTTCAAGGAAAATAAAAGTCCTCAAAGGTTGAGAGTTCAAGAGATCAAAAGAGAAAATCTCAGAGAGATAATACAAAGAGGGTTGAGTGCTATATAGGAGCAACCCTAAATGGTCAAGGGATTAGATCAGGACAAGTTTCAACTTCGCATGCGATGAGATAGAATGATCTAATAATAGCTCACTTCAGTTAACATAAAAAACACTTAGTTAATTGAATAAAGAACTCCTAAGTTTAGCTTAAGTGCATGAGAAAAAATTAGACTAATAATCAATTAAAGATTAATTAATTATTAGCTAATGCATGATTACTCTGATAAACATGACAAATGATAAGGAGTATGAGATGGAAGAGGAGAACAAACAAGAAGAGGCCATGGATACAAAGGTGATGGAAACAAAAAAATTGGTTCCCCCCTCTCCTAAGTTTTCTAAAAAATCTTGGATAAAAATGAGATTAAGGGACCTAAACCCAACAAGGTTCAGGTCGCTAAAGAAAAATATAATACTAAGATTAAGGATCTCTAGGCCAAGGTGGTGGAACTAGAAAAGAAGCTCGAAACCATCAACAATAATGATAAAATAAATGAATGGAAAGTGTTATTTTGAAATCATAATGCTCACTAATGGAATTATGAACAAGACTATGATAGGGATAATTTTTGGCCACTCCAAAATCACCAAACAAAATAAAAAAGTGCGAAAGGCGATGTGGAACAAGACAAGAACGATGAAGAGTTGTTGGACAAGGAGGACTGGGAAGTGTCCTTAGATTCCCTCTTCGTAGATTGGAGTATAATATGTTAGTTTTGGTGGTGTAGTTTCTCATTTTTTCTTCTCTATTTTATTTCCTTAGTTTTATTGTTTTGCTAATTCTATGTGCCCTTTAGCTATTTGGTTAGGTCTATGTTCCCTCCTATTGTTTCTTTCATTTTTCTATGTTGCTTTAACTGATAGGATCAAGGCCCTTTCCTTACTTTTTAAATAAAAAACAATGATGACTATTGATGTGCATAGGAATGTGGTCAATGAGTTTCCTTAATTTATAGATTTGAATTAATTTATACATAAATTTAAGATTTATCTATTTAAATTCATCATACTGGCTAATATGTGTTTTCTATGCACTCATTGTACACACCAAACCACATGGAAATCTAATAGCATCATATATACATAATAAATATGAAAACATATATAATTATAATTGATCATCATATATATAATATAAAATTTCATATACATAATTTGTCATAATAATAGCTTATAGTGTATACATTATGCTATGAATATACTGAACATATAAACAAATCCATATAGGCATACAATGTTATACATCAATAAAATAAATATGTATGTAAAACAAATTCATATATGCATACAATGTTATATTGTCGGTAAAACAAAAATACATGTGCAACAAAGCCATATAGGCATAAAACTTCATTTAATATAGTTAGTCCTATGGACTGAAATGGAAGAGACAACAAATCTTTGTCTATCAAGAAGATGGAGAGATTATCAATGATTGGTGTTTTCAAAACCATTGCATGTACATCCTCTCTAGAATATTTTGCATGTCCTTCTATTAATACAATAAAAAAATTATGCACATTAATATAGAGAAAAGGAAATATAGAATAACATAAGTGAATAGTCACTTCAAGATGATAATCCACCTTAATCATTCTCTACTTCTCTTCATCCATTTGAGGGGTAGGTGTATGAATTGGAGTTGTGACCACTTGTGACAAGCATGAAGAAACAAATTAGACTATAGATGAATATAATTTAAATTTGCACTTAAATGGTGTGGATAAAATAAAATACAAAATGAAATATATATTAGAAGCTCATGCCTCTATCAAAGGCATTGAAGATAAAATTGCTACAACAATGCCCACCTCCATTGTGTCGTACAATTATTAGTAGGGGTTTGAACTGATGCCACCAACTAAAAATAAAACAAAAATATTTGACCAAAATCTACCTAACATTATTTACAAATATAATGATTAAAAATAGTAAAACTTACCTTGATGAAAGTTGACATATGACCACTACCATCAACAGGTGTTGATTTGAATCATACGTTACATTTTCAAACTCTTGTGTTTGATTAAGGTGAATCAAATTAGGCTTGTTTATTGCGGATCTAGAAATTTAATTATGATTTTATGCTTAGTGAACACTTGGAAGAATTAGAAGTGCAATCTTCTTCAATTTCCTTCTAAATCCCCTACAACACTTCTATTTTGTTCTCTTAACGAGAAGAGTAAATGTGGGAAGTTGATTACATTTGAATTAGGGTGGGATGAACCTACATTTGTAAGGATGACCTTGCAATTGTGTATTATTCCTACGACAAAGAAAAGGGGCTAGATTGTAGTGGAAAACATTTGCATCAAAATAAAGTGCAAACATAGTAGTGATAATCAAGTGGATAAGACGAATGTATAAAGATGTGTGAACATGGGAATGGGAATAAATAGTAGATATATATGATTATGTAAAAATGATAAGTGGATAACATAAAACAAAAGACCTAGGGGAGAGGACCCAACAATTGAGCATGTTTCAATAGTTGTGATAATAGTTGTTTATACAATGCCCAATAGTTGTGATAGTAGTTGTTTATATAATGTTCAATAGTTGTGACATGACTACCCTAACTTAAACAAAATGTATTCTTTTGATATAAAAAACAACCAATCATGTGATGCCACATCAACGCTCAACTACCCATGCTGTGAATGCACAAGTATTGGTAACACTTTTTTTTTGGGCCTTTTTTGGCATCTTGACAAAAAGAATGTTAATGTGACATCATATTTGATGATGTGGCCCTGAAACGATAGTTATAAGCAAAGGATTTGCCAAGTAAGCTGTTGTAAAAAATTGGAAGTGATTTGAAATTTTCACGTAGGATAATTAGAAGCGCGAAATTAGGATGCACAACTAATGGGTCCTCTCCCTTAACATTATATAAGACTATACCACAATATTAAGAAAATACTTTAGAAAATCTAAATTCTATATTTAGATAAGATTATACCATTTGTCATTATATCTAAATATCAATATATATGCCAAAACTAATCCTTCAAAATAGATACAAAACTAATGGAATATTATAGGTATATGTAACTTCACCAATACAACTAGAATCTTCTAGCTTTTTTGTCCGCTTTAAAATGTCTGAAGAATATAGACTTATTTGACAATGTAAAAAGGGCCAATACGGAGGTACGGTCTCCAAATTTAACATGGTGTGGGTTTCGTATAGCCTTTTTAAGTCGTAAGCTCGTTTTGTCCCTTTGTAGCAGAGAAAGCCCTAGATGACCTTTCGCCCTCCTTGCCCAGGACTTCCCCTTATTTTCTAAAAGTTAAAAGACCGCCAAATTTACCTTCATTAAATGTGTCTCGAAATTCCAACAGTGGGCACCGTACTTGGGATTATATGGGCATTTTTAAGAAAAAGCAGAGAGGAGGGTCCCACCACCGGTCAAAGATTTTGATGTTATACCGGAGCCCTGTCGCTTTCACTAATGCGGTCAGACCATCACCAGTGCCACCGCGCCTCAGTCAACGATAACAAAGCAACGGCTTACATTGCAGAAATCTGAGGGACCAGAGCATGCCACGATGGCTTCCAGTATGATTCCGCCATGATTTTTTTATTAATAATATAACTATCATTTTCTCTTCCTGCTCAACTGTGCAAGGGCGGTGTTAGCTCAACCATAATGGCATGAGTACAGAAGTCTGTAGAGCTTCTGGTAATCCAAGGAAGAACTGAATAGTTTTGTTTCTCAACCATGGAAGGCTCGGAGTCGTCTGAAGCAAGCAGCAACAGCAAAGGCAATGGCAGACACAGTTATCTGGGGGTTAACAGGCTTCATTCTGGTAAGATCAGCAAGGTGGTGAAACGCAGCATAATTCAGCCCCCCAAGCAGCAGGCGCCTCTTTACACCATTGACAAGGATGATTTCCGCAGCATCGTCCAGCGACTCACTGGTTCCCCGGCTGCCCCACAACCGCCTCCTCCGCCCCCACCTCCGCCCCCAAATCCTGCCCCGCCGCGGCTGCAGAGAGTAAAGCCGCCTCCGCTCCAGTCCGTTTTCTCCTTCAACAAGCTCGTCTCCAATCCCAGTCTGGCAGCCATGAACTCCGTCTCCTCATCTTTTCAGTCTAAACAGCAGCATGTCGCCGCTCCGGCAACCATTAGCGCTGTCTCATGCGCTCCTAACTTTAACGCCGCCGCTGCCGTTTCATCAGCCATGCCGTTGCCTTCGTTCCAAAGTTCTTCTTCATCTGGTCTCTCGTTGCCGATTTATTCCCCCTTTCAGTCGCTAGCGCCTTCGAGAGCAGTTTGGGCCAACCCAGGGCCCAGGGCCGCGGTTCCCCATACGACCGACCCCTCTAGCTTCGCCGCCCCTCTCCAGTTCCCTCAGGCTGCTGTAACCAGCGCCACAGGGCAAAGGCAGACCAGTTCGCCGCTCTCGCCTCTGTTTCTGCCGTCGCCTGCCGCGAACAGCCAGCAGCAATTTCCGTATGTTTCACCATTGCCTTCACCTGGCCCGCAGTTTCAGCTTTCGCAGTTGTTGGCGGGGTCGCAGGTTCCATTCTCGCCGGGGTCCTTCGTGCCGTTCTCGCCCGCTGAGCAATTTCAATTCGGACAGCTGCCTCCTCCCTCGCCTGGTTCCATGTTCCCCCTTTCACCGGCTGCTCAGTTTCGCTTTTCTTCATTTTAGACACAGCTCTCAGTTCTTTGATACATTCTTTCATGTCATAAAGTTTCACAATATTCTCGTTGTAAGATCCGGTTTCTTCCATTTTCTTCTGATACAGCAATTCAGTGGTATAAATATGGTTTCAGTGCAACCGAAAAACTTGAGCAGTTTACTCTATTGTGCTCAGAGAAGCCATTCTCAACATGTGTATAGAGCTCAAGCTCGTCTTTGTTTATTCTGATATTCTGAAGTTCTTCATTTTTTATCTGGACTAATTTGGGATTTAGATTATTTGTTTATTCTGATATTCTGAAGTTCTTCATTTTTTATCTGGACTAATTTGGGATTCAGATTATTTGTTTAATCTGATATTCTGAAGTTCTTCATTTTTTATCTGGACTAATTTGGGATTCAGATTATTTGTTTATTCTGATATTCTGAAGTCCTTCATTTTTTATCTGGACTAATTTGGGATTCAGATTATTTGTTTATTCTGATATTCTGAAGTCCTTCATTTTTTATCTGGACTAATTTGGGATTCAGATTATTTGCATGTTGACCAGCTTAATTGCCGCTGTTTGTGAATGGATTTTGAGCCACGTATTTCGTAAGTTGTCAACATCCGATGGACATTAACGGATCAAAACGTTTTGCTGTACATAATTTGTTTAGATTTTAGAAGCAATTTAAGGACGTTATTAATTTCATGGCGGAAAACTGTGAACAAGTTTTTTGAATCATAACAAACAATTTTTTGAATTCATTTATAGCAAGAAAAACTCTTCATTCAAGTCATTGAAGATGATTCCCCTGCATTTCTCTGGATTTTTAACTAATCTCTGAGCGACGACCAAAAGATCTTTATCTTTACACGGTCTGAGTATTTATTGATCTGCGTGTCTGCTCCAAACATCTATTAATGGAGGTTTAGAGATAAGCATTAGGTTTAAAAAAAATCCATGCATTATAAAAAACAAAAAATATTTGGCATGCTTGATCGTTGTGCTTGAAACGTGCTATGCCCGTAATTCAACATTATCGATGAGTGGCTCTAGTGTTACCATTTCTGGTCAAAGCAAAGAGTCATTTTAAGATAGTGCCTTTTTGTCTTGCATTTGGAAAGTAAAATGCTCAAGCACTTTTTCTTTTTATTTCACTTTCATTTTACCAAGTCTTCATTTGAAAAGTATCTACTCAAGCACTTATTCTTTTCATATCACTTTCATTTTACCTAGTCAAGCACTCTTTATTTTCATTTCATATTCATTTTAGGGCTTTTATTTATGTGAAAATTTTGATTCATTATTTATGTCAAATATTACAACTTAAAGGAAGTTTTTGACACTTAGTGTTTTATACACAAGTTTTGTTTAACATTATCATTAAATCAGTTTTGAGATTTAATTGAATCACATCTTTAATGTGATCTAAACATTCATGTTTTTAGATAATAGTTTGTGAGTTTGTGTATGTGAAGTGGGGTTAGTGAAAAATGGAAATGATACATGAATTAACAAATAAGAGTTAGAATTCACAATATCCAAATCAAGAAATGATCAAATCCATCAAGAAATTAGCATATATATAATGAAATTCAAATTAAAAAACTGAAATCGAACAAGGCAAACTTAACATCCCATTTTGAAATTTGCTTTGATGGTATGTTGGTTTGCTCAAATCATAGCTCCCGTAGTTGCAAAAGCATAAAATTATGACCTAGATGATGATAAAATTGTTAAAAATGCTCAATGATATGAATGTGCTTAGGAATTCAAAGTTTCTAGATGGTGATAATGAAGGAAAGATGTTTGTTTTATAGGTTCAAAATTATGATCAATGGTTGAGATTAGATCTTGAGATCAAGGGATGAGAGTAGCTCAACGAGGATGAAAGATTAAGATCAATTTGAACTCAAAATATCTCTACAATTTAAAGAAATTAGTTTAAGATATTTTGAAATGAAGGGTGAAGATTAGATCAAAAAATGAAGGGTTGAAGATGAATGAGAAGATTTAGATATATTGAAAAAGAATATTTCATGGGAATATGCCTTTGAGAGGGGAATTAGAACAATTAAATAATTCAAGATTATTTAATTATGGAGGATTAGGATATTCTTTGTTAAAAAAGAATATTCCATGTGAGTGGGAGGGAAATTATATAATTAAATAATTCAAGATTATTTAACTATGAGACATTAGAGGAAAATTAGATTATGGCTAATTGAAAATTATTTAATTAGGGAGGATAAGAGGAAAATTAGTGAAATATGATGAATTAATTAATCATTCAAAATTACTTAATTAATAGAGGAAATTAGGATAATTAATGATAAATGATGTTAAAAGGGGAATTAGTGATGTAAGCGATGAAAATGCAATGTTAATGATGTGTGATATGAGTAAGGCATTTTTACATGTCTACATTTTCCCCTCTTTGACATAATGTACTTGCTACATTGTTTCAAAGATAATCATTGCTAGAATTTAAATTATTTATGGTGTTCAACTGTGCCCCAGCAAATGACAGAAGGATGATAGGACGCTAGGTTGCCCCCTTGAGAGGTCAATTAGAAAAAAATATTTTTTCAATCAAGCTCACAACAAGAGTTCAAGACCAGTTCAAATGAGAAGAGGATGAAAAACTAGGCCTTAGGGGTCCCAAAAAATATTTAGGGTCGACGATGAGGCTTGAAAAATGATCTAGCAAGGTGGTTGTAGGCGAAACCCTAGGTTTTGGGGGTAATATATAGGTAATTAGGCTCAAAAGATCCTCATTTGCACTCTTCATCTTGTGAGATTTTAGAGCTTTGGGAATTCACTCATGTAGACATGCATTCATGATGGCTTTCATTCCTCAAGCACCACACCATGTGGACCTAGTACAATAGCACCGTTGCACCAGAGACCAGCTATAGTAGAGCCTACAATACATATGACTTTAATTTCTACTTGCACATAGTTTTAGGTTATCAATTTCATAGCCAAATGTAGGACAACAAATGCGTCGATCTATAGATCAACACGTATGACCATGATTTTATCGTGTTTGCATTCATGAAAATTCATACTTGCATTAGGGTAATGCTTATGCAAAAACATGCATGTGTGCCATAAACCGACACATATATTATGGTGCATTAGGGTAATTTAACGTTTGTATTTGGGCATTTGGTGTGTTTACAAATGAGCTCATGCTTGACTGACTCTCAATGACGCGCTTTAATAAACTGATGTGTATTCTTTTTTAATCAAAATAGTTAGGATTTTTACCTGATTTTTGTAATTTTTGATGTTGTGGGCACTATGTTTATAGGCAATGCTTCATCCCATCTACTCAAGAGAGTGGAGACCTAGGCTTTTAGATAGATTAGGTCATATTGGAGACTTCGAGATCCAGTTTCTAGCTATTGTTGGTTTATATCATATTGCTTATATGCCTGAGATTTAAGCACATCGAGTGATGATGTCCATGCTTGTGGAGTGGTGGAGGTCTGATACTACTACATTTCATCTACCCACTGGAGAGTGTATTGTGACCTTAGAGGATGTATATCATCCTTAGGGTTCTAATTCATGGTGTCTAAGTGGAGTATGATATGGACCAAGGAGCGGTGGCTATGGCAAGACTCTTGGGTGAGGATCAACTACAAGTAGTAAATGAGTAGATTGACTTATATCCCTATGTTAGAGAGGTACATTACATTACTATTATCTTAGTTGGACTGATCATGGGGCCTTTGATGCCCGATAAACAATATCAACAGTTTCCTGTTGGATGGGGATTGATGATCGAGGGCATGATGATTGAGGGTATTATTTATGTGTGGGGACCCTATATTCTCACTCACTTATATCATGGCATACATCAAGTTTGCTATAGAGGTGTGACAAGCTTACCAAAAAGTGTGAGCTTGCTTCATTTCTGAGCTTGGGAGCAGGTAGCAGTTACTTGGCCTTTAGGAGTTGGAGAGAGAGATCTCAGAGATCTTTTCTCATATAGATATTTTAATTTCTTGACTTATAGACAACTAGGATAGATGCATTACTAGAGAAGCTAGTTTGATGATATGATAGAGTTTGTATGGTGTCCTTGGATCTGGTGTGAGGCATGGAGGGATGAACACCTCCAAGTGACCTACTATAGGAAGACCTGATGGCTAATCGGGTGCACACAACACATTTTGGTGAGGTATCTTCCAAATAGGGTCCATAGACAATTCAGAGAGCACCAAACTATGTTTGATCAGGATTATCATGCGACATATGCTCGTACTACTAGAGAGGTACCTGCATGGGGTTCGATGGCATCATCTCTGAAGACAACATAATTGGCAGAGTTTGATCAGATAGCTCCTCTTGCATGGAGATGGGCAGGTGGTCTCGATGATGCGGGGACTACCTAGGATTACAATGCTTGGTGGGTGCAGTGATGACCAATTTGTTTTACACATCCTCCAAGAGTTGGTGCACCAAGAATTGTTAAGGCTCATTGGAGGAGAGATGGATCAAGGCTTAGTAGGGAGGTTAAGTAGAGACAAAGAGTAGCAACAACTTGTTTAGGTTACTCAACAAGATTAACCTTGATAAGATCCACCACAGAGGGATCAGTAGTAGGAGGTACCCCCACAACCTAATCCATAACAACATGATCAACAATAGGAGGCTAGGGGAACGGTGATGTGAGATTGTCTCTAGTGTCAGCTGAGAGAGATTAGGCCCATCGAGATCATGACGGGTACAAAGAAGAGAGATACCAGGCTATTGTTGATAGGGATGCACGAGTTGTAGAGAGGGATTCTGAGAGCACCCATCAGCAAGCAACAAAGGGACCAATTTCTCAGATTACGGCTGAGAGGGATCAAGCCTACATTGAGATGGATGAGGCCATAATTGAGAGGGATACATAGAAATCACACAGAGCATAGTTAGAGATATCCTAGGCCAACATGATATCCATGGATAGATATATGAGAGAGAAAGAGCACCTCATATAGGAGGTGACTTACTATCAAACTTTATATGAGGCAACCATCCCATGAGAGCGAAGGTAGCTGAAGTTTGCAACTCAGAGCTCCACCATAGGAGCAAAGTCTAGTAGATCAAGGGGTGGTTCTGTTAGTCAACCATCACAACACACACAAAGACACATTCTATAGCCACACAGGTCACCCTCCCATAGTCAACACACATAGAGGTCACCATGGCATGGAGATGAGAAGCAGATCATGAGGCCACCTCCTGACTAGCCTCCTCCTTATGGAGAGCACATGAGTGGATAGGCATATGTTCATTGATGTATATTTTGATGTACTTTTCTAATGTAGACATGACTTCTATGATGTATATACATTCATCGGCCTTTTGAGAATCATGTACATATTTATTTATGATGTATCACACATGTGATAGACGATGATGTTCTATGAAATTTTCATTTTTTATGATGATATATGAGATGACATTATTTTGATGTGACTACTAATGTGCATGTTTCCTATTGATATTATACATTATGTTGATGATTCTATATGATGTCTATGATTATGATTGATTTGATATGGATGCATTGATGATTATGAGATTATGATGACACTAACAATTTATGATGTAGGATGTGATGACATGTTATGGATGATATGCAAATATGATTATTTTTTTGCTTTTTTGATATTTGATGATATGCATGATGTATGGATGTTATATGATATGATAGATAGATGCATGGATAACAATTTTGTGGATGCAGGATGTACACAATACTAATGATTTTATGAATGCATGATGCATGAGATTGATGTTATCAGAATAGTTAGATAGGTCCGATAATAGAAGAATAGATGACGTTGATCCAAATTTTTTGAAAATTGATTTGTTATGAATATAGATGTGAATGATAGTGATTTGATATTTGATGATGTATGAAAAATGTGACGAGTATACTTTTGTTTTTGGGGAAAAATAAGTAATTTCATCATATCAATCCTTAATAATGTAGAAAATGGACATGATGCACCAAGGTATGAAGAACCAAGGTGTCTTTGTATCTATTGCATGAAAGTTGACTCTACAAACAAGAGGAGTATTCTTGTTCATACCAAACATACAAAAACCTTGTTATGAGTGTATGGTTTAGAAGTTCAAAGCATGTTGGACCAATGCATAGAGATGTGTGAAGAACCTAACATGCAAGGCCATTGTATGTTTCCTGGAATGACATCCATTCACATTAGGCAAGTATTCACCATGGTCGTATCACAAGAATATCCCACAAACATGGCAAGTGAAATAAATTACCATGCCCCATTCCTTCCTCTCTACATATTTTTGAAGACATCCTTGAGAGGTCATCGAAATAAGACAATAAGATAAATCAAAAGAAACAAACAAAGCTACCATATCACTTTCCAGATATGTTTTACTTTAGAGATGTTATCCATTGATGATTCCCATTGTAGGAATGATATATCTATTAAGGCTCATGCTAGGATGTTGATGGTGATGGTGATGATTGATAGGAAATTGATATTTAGGCATTGTTGTATCTGATGATGACCAAGTTTTCACAATTCTTGCTTGAATGTTCTAGATTTTGATAGTTGCTATGTTTGGTTTGATTGCTTTGTCAAAGGATGAGAGTGACAACAAGATTATTATGGATATATAGTTTATTACGGATGGGTGATGATGAAGATGGTATTTTTAATATTTTTTGAATGTTTTTATGCTTTTGAGGTTATTTGAGGTTTTTTTGGCATTTTAGAGATATTTGAACCCATAGAAGATGACCTAAGGGGATTGACCTAATGCCTCAAGGGCTCATCAATAATGGCCTTGCCTATGTAACTACATAGAGGCTTCATAGTTCGATTATTGGACTGGACTATTAGCTCATATTTGGATGGATAATAATGTTTATTGATGATTTTGAAATTATTATGAATGTATTTGGATTTTTAAAAATATTTAGATGCTTTTGGATTTTGAAGAGATATTTGGATGTTTTTAGATTTTCAAGATTAATATGCGACTTGAGATATGAACAAAGATCCAATCCGTCTACTAGGTTCAGGAGGATTCCCATAGTTAGGTATATAATTTCATTTATTATGGATAGACGAGATGATGCAGATGGAGGATAGTGAGAGTGCAACAAGATTAGAAACTTAACAAGTGATCAATCCATGGTTGGATGCATGTTTATTATGACATGGATGGATGAATGGATGAAACCGTGATTATGATAATGGATGGATGGGATGGAGAAAATTTTGGATAGATAATGAGGCAGAGCTTATCCAAATGTGACACCTGTTTACCAGGTTTTCACCATAGTGCATGTCCTAGAAGCACCATAGAAGGGGTTTTCACTAAAAGGATGATTTATTTCTCTACTATTTTTGAAATTTTTCTCTCTTTTTTTTTGCTAGGATATTCTGATAGGCTAGGTGTAGAACTTCGTAAGATGGCCATTGTTGAAAGGTTCTACCAAAGGTTCTCCTTCAGGGGTAGCCAATTGATATGTGCCCGAGCCATAATTTGTTGTTATCACAAAGGGTCCCAACCAATTTGATTCAAATTTTCCTTTACCCTCTTGATTAAACTGAATATTTTATTTTCCTTCAAGACTAAGTCACCCAATTAGAAGTTTTTATTCTTGCGCTTGAGATAGTTTTGGTATGCTTGAAGATGGTTGAGAGTGCTCAAATTTCTTTCATCTAACAACTCAAGATCTTTTAGTATGGATACTCGATATTCTTCATTGTTGACAAGATTCTACAAAGATACCCTTAAGGAAGGAATTTCAACCTCTATAGGAAAGATAGCTTTGATTTCATATACTAGGGAAAAAGGGGTAGTGCTAGTGGGTGTGTAGATGCTAGTTTGATAAGCCCACAAAGATGGATTTAGTTGGAGGTGTGAATCATGGACAACATCATTAACTATATTTTTGAGGATTTTAAGAATAATTTTATTCGATGCTTTCACCTAGTCATTTCCTTGGAGTAGTGCAGGGTGGAAAAGTGGTGTTGGATGTGGAACTTAGCACAAAGGTCATAGACGTCTTGATTCTTAAAAGGAGTTCCATTGCCAGTGACAATGGTTTGAGGTATTCCATAGTGACAAACCAAATAGTTTAGGATGAACTTAGCTATTTTCTTAATGGTGATATAGGTCAAGGGTACGACTTATATCCACTTCATGAAGTACTCTATGGTAGTTATAATGAATTTATGTATGTTTGATGAGGTGGGGGATATCTTTCCTATGAGGTCAAGTCCCCATTGTGAAAAGGGTCATGGTCTAATAATCATATGTAACTCAGGTATGTTGTTGTATGAATAATATCACTATGTTTCTGGCATTGAACGCATTTCGTAGCAAACTGATTACCTTCTTGTTCCATCATAGGCCAGTAGTATCTAGTCCTTAGCAATTTCTTGAATAGGTTAGGTCCGCTAGAATGTGACCCACAAACACTTTCATGTACTTCTTGCAAGGCAGTCAATGCCTCTTCAAGGTTAAGGCATCTAAGAAATGTCCCATTGAGGCTTCATCAGTATAATGTATCACCAAGGATGGTAAAATGTGAATTTTGTCAAATAAAGGCTTTTTTTTGTTGCTAGTAAGGTTAAGGGGTGTTATTCCATGTTAAATATAGGCATAGATATATTGATACCAAGGTGAGTTGGGACCAACAACATCACACATGAGTTCATATTTTGGGAAATCAAATGTAGGTATAAGTAATTGCTCCAAAAGAAACCCACATTTATGATTGTTTTACGACATTGTCCAAAAGAGAACCAATAGTATCCATAACATCAATAGTTCTATTATTGACCCTTGGTATTTGTTCAAAGAGAATGACTATAAAATACTACTTGAAACTATCTACCATTATTTTATAAGGAGGAAACTTATCATCCTTAGTTAGGTATTCATCATTCACTTATTGGATTACTCGTTGTGAGTCACCATAGACTTGTAATTCCTTGATTTTCCATTCGATTGCCATTCTTAATCTAGTGATCAATGCTTTGTACTCGTCCATGTTATTAGTATAGGGAAATTAGATCATGTATGATTTGAGTATACTATCTCCTTGAGGTGTAATAAAGAGAATGCCAACTCCCGATCCATGTTGAGTGTGATATTCATCAAAGTACAATTTCCATTGACTTGTTTGGGTCATCACAAGGATTCCTTCATCTGATAATTTTGATATCAAAGGATGGTGGTCTTCAATAGGTGCTTTATCCAACTGATCCACTATCACTTGTCCCTTGATTTCTTTTATATCAACATATTCTATATCAAATTCACTAAGGATCATAACCCATTTCCCCATTTGACCAATTAGGGTTGACTTAGTCAAAAGATATTTTGATAGGTCCACCTTATAGATGAGCTTGATATGTTGGTTAAGCATATAATTTCTAATCTTTTGTGATGCAAATACAATGGAAAAACAATCTCGCTCCATAGGTGTGTAGTTTAGTTCATAGGCCACTAGTGGGCGACTGATATAGTACATTGCTCTTTCTTTACCACTCTCATCATGTTGTGCTAATAAAGTGCCTAGAGTTGTTGATATGTAGAGGATCAGTGGTTTATTTGGTAGAGGAGGCATCAAAATAGAGGTGATTCCAAATAATCCTTAATCTATTAAAAATCTTGTTGTCACTTCTCTTCCCATTTAAAGGCAACATCTTTGTGAAGCAGATGTGTGAAAGGATGACACTTATTAGCTAGTTGAGCTATGAATATTTCGATTGACTAAAGTTTTCCCTGAAGGCTACAAAGTTGTTTCAATGTCCTTGGTGGAGGAATTTATAGGATGGCCTTAACTCTATTAGGATATACTTCAATACCTCTTTAGGATATAATGTATCCTAGTAGCTTCACTAATGTGATGCTGAAAACACATTTATTTGGATCGAGGTGTACCTTATACTCTTCTAACTTTTCAAATATGTGTGTTAAAACCTCCAAGTGACCTTGTTTTGTTTGGGACTTTTCTAGGAGATCATCTACATAATACTCCATGGTGATGTGAAACATATCATGAAAAATAGCAGGCATCGCCCTTTGATAGGTGGCTCCAACATTTTTAAGTCCAAATGACATGACATTCCAACAATAAGTTCCCCATGGACAAGTTAAGGAAGTACTGTGTTAGTCTTCTAGAGCTGTTTTAATTTGATTGTATCTTAAAAACCATCCATGAGGGAGAGCATTTTGTGACTTGCTATTAAATCCACTGTGATGTCTAAATTTGGTAAGGGAAAGTCATCCTTCAAACAAGCTTTGTTAAGATCTCTAAAGTCAGTACAAATCCTTATGCCCCTAGTGGGATTAGAAACTAGTACAATATTGGATACCCACTTAGGATAATCAATTAGTCTAATGAAACCAACATCTAGGAGTTTCTATAGCTCCACCTTAACCAAAAGTGTTATTTGCGGGTGCATCTTGTGAAGCTTTTGTTTTACTAATTTTGATCCTGGAAAAACTATCAAGTGATGCACCACCAAGGATGGGTCTAATTCAAACATATTTGCATAAGACCAAGCAAAGTTGATCATACAGTTTTCTAAGAAATATATGAAATTCTTCTTCTCATATGGATCCAAAGAAGCTACATAAAAGGTGATCTTAGGTGAATCTCATGTTCCCACATTTACTTTCCTAGAGTCTTCTACTAGAACTATTGATCTCTCTTAGTGTTGGGTGATAATTGGGAGATTGAATCCTCCATCTTTGGGCACCTCCAAGAGGTTTTCATCCTCAAGTACGTCCTTTATTTTTATTTTTCCATGATCCGATAATGCCACATTGTGGTTTTCACAAGGGAATCTCTTTTTTATTTTTAAATTTTTACTTTTATGACTGAAGGACTCAATCTCTCCTCTAAAGTATGCTCCTTCACCAATTTCTATGTCAAAGCCTACCTTACGATCTCTGGATGGTATGCCCTCTCTTAGTCCCATAAACTTAGTGATAGCTTCATCATTTTGGAATATATCTAAAATCAACGCCCATTGTTGGTTCCAGTCAATCAATCACTAGTAGAATTTGGAAAATAAATGACTACGTGACTAAAAAAATTTCACAACAACTAAAAATGACTAAATTCTAGTCATTTTTTGCAACATAGCTATGAATGACTAAATAAATGACTAATTTGATCGTCGGGTAAATAATTAGTCATTTACTTAGTCACACATAAAAATGACTAAATAATTAGTCATTTATTTAGTCACAATCCATTTGAATATATCATTTAAGGAATCAAGAATCAATATTGCTATTCCCATAGTCCACCATGATGGGGTCAGAGAAGAAGCATGTTAGGGAGCCCTAACTTCAACACATACTCTCTAACATATTAACATACATATAGTTTTCTATCGGTGCAATCCTTGAACCTCCTTTAGGTGCAAGTGTTAGTATATATTCCTCTCTATATATAGAATTGTCTCCCCCTCTATCTCTCTTTCTTTTTCCTAATCTCTCCAAAGATCAATTAAACTATCCGATTTTTTATATATTAATTTAATTTTTTCTATATAAGAATATATTAATTATTTATTATAATAATTTAATATTTATATTTAATATTTTTTTATTATAGAATACAATATATAATAATAATATAACCTATATATACTATTAAATATAATTAGATTATATATAATTTAATCTATATTACTATTATGTTAATTACATTTTGTATTATATTTATATATTATTTTTTGTATTATATAAAAATATTTGGCAAATAAATGATATTTAATGGTAAAACATTATAAAAAGGCATTTTTATCCTTTAATAGCCTTTTTCATCAAATCCACATGAAATTGAGCAAGTGATAAAGTCAATTTTTTTATTTTTGCAAGAAAGGAGGGAAACTTGCGTGGGAATTTTCTTTTGGCAAAAGGACTGAAATGACACGAGCTCATGAGGAAAGTTTCAGTTTTGAGAGGAAGACCCTTAATTGCTACTTTTATCATTCCAAGATGGACACCTTCTTTGTTGTTTTCTGCTTTGAAGAGGAAGTTATATGAGTTTCATTCAACTAAGATCATGGGGCAACTTCATGGCAACATTTCTGAGAATTTTCAATCTTCATTTGCATGGTTGGTTGTTTCCTTTGCCTCTTTTCTACATTTTTCCATCTTCCTGGGGTAGCTTTGTTTCATTTTTGAGTTGCAGAGGTTAAATAAGGGAGCGTTCTTTCTTCATGTTATTTCATATCAATGTCTTCTTCATCCATTTGAAGGCTCTTTCCCTTATTCCCACAGGTTAGGGTTTTCTTTTGTGTTTGATATGCATTTTCAGTTTGAAATGTTGCTTTGTAGAGCTCTGTTTTATGTATTATGGAGGCAACATTACACAATAGAAGTTTTTGGAATCAAAACCCTTGCAATAGAGGTGATTTTGTAGTGGCTGTGTGCATTAATGAGGTTATTTTTTTTGAGAATATTGTGTGCAATTTTTTTTGAAACTATGCCTCTCCATTGATGGTCAGTTATAAAGTTGAAGATAGGCACCTTGGTTTGAATAACAAGGTTTCTAGCCATCAAAAATGGTGTAGTTAAACAGTCATTTCAGTTACCTACCAATAGATATCCTAATGATAATGAGGGAAGTTTATGTGCTTTCTCCATCATTCCAATTTTCAAGCATAAATTAATAGCAACCATAGTTAGAGCAACAAGGAACAAAAGTCATTTTCAATGCAAATCTCATTTTTTTTATGAAATATTCCCACTACTAGGGTTTAGCTGATACAAAAATTTGTATTCTAAAATTGATGAAGTTCCTTAGGGTTTGGAACTCTAAATTTTCCCTAATTTCACAAAGGGTATTAGATTCAAGTATTCAAGTCATCAAGTTGTATTGGTGAAGTCTCATGGCACTTTAGGGTTTCAGTTCTTCAAAGGATCCATCAAGTTTCAAAGCAAGGAAATGTATCAAAAACATAGAGACCATTCATGCATAAAGTTGTTATTTTTAATTTTTTACCAATGCCTATTTTTGGTCATGATCTATTTTTAACTGATAAGGAGATCCTATATTAGATTGCTTTATTATATTTATTATTGAAAATAATTTTACTTCAAAGTATTTGTATTTCCTATTTTTCTATAACTTTTATGTAAGGTTGCTACATCATTTAGTTTGATAGAAGGTGGGATATCAATATTTTGCAAAGCCTCTTGGATTATCTCATGGTATGTAGGTGATGTTTGAATAAAATCCCAAAGGGAGATCTTGGTTGTAGTATTATGAAGTTTCTCAACAAGATCATATTCTTTACCATTATACCAAGGAAGGATAGCTAGGGGTGGGAGATATGGTTGAGATAATGGGATAGATGTTTTCTCGGTTGCTTATTACTTCTAGTGTTATATGTGTGAGAAACTACGCGATAACTTGGTTGCTTTAACACATCTTTTTGCACGTGATTACTAGTGATTTGTTTTGGAAAGTTTAGGATATGGCCATGAAGATTAGGAGATCCTATAATTAGAGGTGGTTTAGGAGGTCCAATAATCAAATACGGGTGCATAATTTCACATTCTTATAATAAAAATTATTTGAATTTCCTAACAAGATCTGGAAATAGAATATGAATTATGAACACAAGATTTTTTTAATGAAAACATTATGTTATGTACTATTGATCAAACTCATGGTACACAAAAAAGTTAGATAGTTTGTAGAATAGAATTCCAAAATAGGAACCAGATCTAAACAAAGAATGTTAACAAAGATTTTCATAGAATTTTTTAGCCTAGACTAACTAGAAAGGGGCAGAATGCACCCTAGACTAGATAGGTGTTTTTATAAAATTCAAAATATGGGAATCATCTACAGTGTTTGAGGGTCCTATGTTTCAGAGTTTAAGGTCTAGATACAAACACATTTTTGGAAATGCACCAAAACCCAATTTTTCTATATGAAGCACATGTATGCATGTAGTTTTTGACATTTTAGGATAATTGAGTATGTTCAAATGATAATTTTAGAAATTGAATACTCTAATTGATTGATTTTTCCAAAAAATATAGAAAAGCAATACTTTTGATCCTTTGAAATAGAAATAATATGTAATTTTAAAAACTTTTTATTAATGTTTTTCACTAATGTATGCATGCATAAATTAAAAAATAATACTAAAATTGAATTTCATAATGAAAATATCTCATATCAACGCCCTAACACGGAAAAATAAAATCTAAAATGATGCCTTTTAGATCAAATTAGTTGCAATTTTTCCTTTAATGCATAGTGATCAAAGAATGCAAACACTTTCAAATCAACAACAAGGTCTTCAAACAACCTAGGTTTGGAATCAATTTTTAGAATTTATCTAAAGAAAAGAAAAAAATTGCAAGTTTAGGATATATCAGGTTCACTAAAATGTAGAGTAGGAAAATTGATCCTAGATCCAATTAGGTCAACTAGGATTATCCCTTGTTCGCTTGACTCAACACTAAAACATAAATTGACTAGGGTTTGATGATTAGCTTATTGCCATAATGGAGAGCCAATACCCTAGTGATTTATGTTGTGTTTTTGTGATGTGAGGATGATAAATTTGATGTGTGATTTTTCAAGCCTATTTGACATATAACCCTAGATCTAAAAATATAAATTATTACAAAGCTGAAAATAGAAAGTTACAAAACAACTTCAAATATGAAATTGAGACATAGAGAGAAACCTTTGATGAAAATTTAAGCTTGAATTAGCCGGTCTCTAAGGACACCCTACACCCTATATTGGACTCCTTTTCCAAATCTAAAAGTTTTAAATTGAGGGTTATAGTCTGCATTCTATTTTCCTAGGCTATCTTCTACTAGAACCTCCAAATCTGAATTACACACATGAAAATAGGGGAAATGGTTGTTCTATATAGGGGCTTGTAAGTCAAACCTCATGTTGGTATTTCTACCTCCATGTATAGCGATTGATGATGATCAAGAGGGCATGCCCTAGGCTGGGCAAAGGCCAAAACAATAATAATTGACTAAAATGATAAATAACAAATGATAATATTACCTTGATATGAAAACCCTTAAATAAGAGATGCCACACACAAGTTGATTGATGGATACCTTAATTTATTGATAGACCTACGAAAGGTTAGTTCACATACATAATAGATTGTTGAAACTAACATGTAGAGGATAACTCAATACATTTTCATGATTTGGCATGATTGATCATAATAGTTCCTTGAACATAATTTCTTCCTTCATCTTGATGTCTTGCAAACTTGAACTTGATTGATGAAAGTGTTGTAATAATATTGCTAAAATGCTTGATAATTCTTCTCTTGACTGCCCTTGACTGATTTTTGGATACTTGATTTGCTCAATTGAATTGATGGATTTGAAATGGTGAAAATACCTTGTATTTATATGCAGTTATTCTAATTTCCTAAATATCAAATACCGATAGCCAAAAATTGAAATTGGAAATACAAATAATAAATTTGGACACCAACATATTCAAAATTGGGGCCAAATTAGGTGGTCTAGAGTGTAGTGCGTCCTAGACTAGATCCACCTTTTTTGGGGTCTAAAAGTGTTGAGGGAAAAGTATTAAATGCATAATTTTATTTCCCATGTTTGAATTTCCAAGAATATTTATAAAATGTGTAATTAATGCATAATTAGATCCAATAACATAGAGGGAACAAAACCTAGTGTGAAATTGTCAAGGGTGACAATTTTCGATGCTACAATTGTATGCTTGTTGGAAATTGGTGCTATGTTACTATGATCATACCAAAATAATTTATATCAAAAAATTAATCCATTCGATGTGGCGAGATAGCTACCCTATTTACACCTCCATAAATCAAGTGAAATTAGGAGGCATGCATCTACCCTCAACTTTTATTCTCCTTAAAAATATTGGACTAACACATTTTTTTGTATGTAGAGGATAGTTTTTAAATTTCTAACTAATTGATTTTGTAGGATGTAGTTCCTAATGTTGTGGTTTACAGATTAATACATCAGGGGATTCAATCTCTTGCCTTGAAAGTTATCCATGTCATCTATAATATCCTTGTGAGTATCCTTTTATAATATGATTTACTTTCAATACTTTAGCTTGCATATGCATGTAGTGTCATATGGTTGCTAAAGTGGGGGCTAAATGTAGCATCATAAATTGTACTCCCTTTAAGGTGAAAGTAAAATTTCACACTTTGTTTATAAATTTCTTTAGTAACCTCTCTATTAATGAATTTTAGAAATTCCCTAGTCTTGATCTTTCCTATCAACACAAGAGAATGTATCAATGCTGACCTAGAAAGTGCTTTGTTGATCAAATATCATCAAATTGACTTCGGCAAGGAAACATTTGTTGGATAAGTCTTGACTAAAGAAAAAAATAAACTTCCAAATCAAATTTGAATGAGTGCAAAAGAGTTGGACAGGGATACCCAATGCCCTTGTCTAATTATTTTTCCTCATAAATTTGATTTCAAGTTTTTGATGGTCTCTAATGTCGAAGATGTCAAATCAAATTTGGGTCTTGGTGGTAAATTAATTGGGGAAAATTAAATTTAAATGAGTCAACCTACACTTTAATTTATTTCTATGTTCCAATACATAAACATGAATTATTATTTTAAATTAAAAAAGAGAAAGCAATTAATAAGGAATATTTCTACTAAAATACATCTATTTTTATAAATTTACAAGGTGAATTTAAGAATTATTCAATCTAGATCACAATGATTGGAGTTTAATGCCCATGGAAGAACATGACGGGATTTTGGATTTGGAGATAGATTTGGCTTCTTTCAAGCACCTAATGACTTGTCTTTTGAGTGTTCTCATCTTCAAACTTTGATCTACTTGCTGCCCTAAAAAAGGTATTTATGCATTTAGATTTTCTTAAGGGTATTTAAATTTCTCTTGAGTTGATCTTGTTCATGTCATTTAGGAATCCTTCTCTAACAGATTTGAGTAGAATTTTTTTTCATTTTAGCTCATTACAACCTTAGACACACTTAAGGTTAGGAGCACACACATTTTATTAGTTAATCAATTGACTATTCATGGAGGTAGAAATACCAAAATGAGGGTTTAACAAAGGAAAATTCCTATATCGCCACCCCTTTCCTCTCTTTGCAATGATTTTGTAGGTTTAAATCTAAATATGAAAAATTGCAAAGTAGAAGTATAGAGTGCAGATCTATAAGGTTTAGACCAAAAAGTTGTAGAGCCAAATCTTATTTCTCAGTCAAGGGAACCCAACACCCCTGACCTCTTAATTTTCCCCCAAATTTGTAGTACAAGTTCAAAAAATTCTACCCTTCTTAGATTTGTATTCAATTTGTGATTTATCATTTTTATTTATGTAAAAATGTTATATTTTTAGATTAGGTTACATAATTAAATAGGTCAATTTATTCATATTAAATCCAACCAACTTTCAAAGCAACAAAATAACTAGGGGTAGTTTAGATTGGTTCTCCTTCTAGGTTGTTATCCAATCTCATTATCTTGTTGGCTTGGCTTCTAATATTGATGAGAAGAAATGTTGACCTTAGTAATTTATTCACTAGGTCTAGGATCTCTTTTACCACATCACAACTTGTTTATTATCTTTGATCCTATTTTTAGAGCCATAAACCTAGTTAGTCAGGGGTCTAAGTGAGGAGACCTTGGCTCAAGTTGTAATTTAGCATATTCCTCAAACTCATTCCCAAACATTGCATGCACTTGTGCATAATCAAAGATCATAAATTAGGCATGTGAATCTTAATATTCCATAATTTGTTAGTTCATATATGCAAGTTATAGTTTAGTTACACCTACAAATTTAGATCCACTTGTTGAGATTAGGTTCAAATGCATTCATACATGTGAACTTGAATGTGAAGAATAGTTACTTTGTAAAATTTAAGATGTTTGAATATGAGGGAGAAATAAGATTCTAGTGGGTATGTACAATGAGATGGAGGACCAAAAGGAGGTCTTAACTGGCCAATTTTTTCTTCTGAACATCAGGAAAGATTGATCTTGGATGAGAAAATGAAGATAATTACACTCAAATTTGAAGACAAAACAAAAACAAGAGTCATAGTGCTCTAAATCTACTTTCTAAACTACTATATATTTTTAAAATGGTGGAGATTAATGGGTTCAAAAGGCGGAACACACAAAGTTGTCATGTTTCTATAAAAAAAAATAACATAGCATCTGGTGTGCTTCCCCTAATTTTTTTATATTTTTTTTAGTATTTTAAAAACCACTTTAGTAAAAAATTAGCTAACACCATGTAGTTTATGCTTATTTTTCTACTAATTTTTTAATGAATATATAATTTTTTTAAAATTTTGAAAGTGGAAACATCCTAAAAAACATAAAATTGAGTGTGATCCCCCCTAATTTTTTCAGAAACTAATTAAAAATCATTTTTTTTGAATGTGCAAAGAATAGAGTCTAGTTTGTAAAGTGTAATTTGTTTCATTTTTTTATGAACAGGTATAAAATGATACCAAAAATACCATACATAGGCTTTTGAAAAAAATGGAGACACTAACAAAAGAAATTAAAGATCAAAACCTTAAAATATTCAAAAGGTGAAAAACATTTGATGGTTAGAAAGCTAACAAAGATCTTGATGTGACTACATAATTTTTTTGTCTTGACATTGAAACATGTGTAAACTTGATGGGGAGAACACTCAAGATTGTGTCATTTTTAATTTTTTTGTAAAAACACATCTTTGGATGTTAAAATATCAGTACAACCCTCTGGGTTGGAATCCCAAGGTAAATCCAACCCTAAGGGTTGGAAATTCCCAAGGAAAATAATAAAATGAGTATGATATAATGTGCTCACATACCTATGAAGAAAAATGCATCAAAAAAATTGAGCACAATATAACATGCTCACATTTCTGTGAAGAAAAAATATCTATCTCTTTCTCTTCCCAAAATGTGAAGAAAAAATATCTCTTTCTCTTCCCATCTGACTATATACATGAACTAAAAATTTAAGTATACTTATAATTTAACTTATATTTCTTGTATATAGTTTCAAGATGTTTGATATTGGTTTCAAATCTCTATGAGTTGTAATGCAAATTCTAAGTTTTAGAAGATCTTATAGTTTTCTAGATAATCAAAATTCAGTAATCAGGAGGTCAAATTTCAATAGTAAGAAAACTCAATATTTATTTGTCTCTCTATCTCAATCTTTGTATAGACCTTATGCTCTAGACCTCTCTCTCACCATCTCCATCCATTTTTCTACCTCTCTCTATCTGAATATCTCTCTCCCTTGAGCTCACTCTCTACCTCTTTTTCCTCTCTCTTTCTCTTTGTCTCTCTATCCCTCCCTCGCCCCTAATCTCTCTCCCTCTCTCCCTCCTACCCTCTCTATAAATCTCTCCTCCTTCCCTCTCTACTTACCTCTTTATATCACATATCCCTCTCTCTCTCTCTCCCTCCATCCTTTTGTCTCTACCTCTCCCTCCCTCATTCCCTCTCTCTCAATATATCCTCCTTGTCTCTCTACTTATCTCTTTATATCACCTCTCTCTCTCTCTCTCCTTACCTCTCCCTCCCTCCTCTCTCTAACCTTCCCTTTTTACTTCTCTCTATCTCACCTATCCCTCTCTACCTATACCTCTACCTCCACCCCTTTTCCCTCCTTTCTCTCCCACTCTTTCCTTCCCTCTCTACTTCTTCATTTGTCTCTCTCCCTCTCTCTCAATCTTCCCCCTTCCTCCTTTCCTCTCTACTTATTTCTATATCACCTATCCCTCTCTACCTATCCATCACTTTCTTCCTCAGTCTCTCTATCTCTCATTATACTTAACTCTCACTCCCCCCTCCATCCATCAATATTTCCCTCTCTCTCTCTCTCCCACCTTCCCTCCCTCCTTCCCCCTCTCTCTCTCTCTCTCTTCCCTCTCTCCTTCCCTCTCTATTTGATTTATCTCACCTATCCCTCTTTATCTCTCGCCCCCTCTCCCTCTCTCTCTCTCTCTCTCTCTAGCATTTCTATTTTAACATTAGACCTTTTCATAGTAGGTTTTTCCATAGGGGTTAGATTTAGGCTAAACTTGTATAATTCCATGATTAAACCTTAGTGTAAGGTTGGCTACACACCCTTAATAATGCACTTTTTTTATTGATAAAAGTAAATAAAAAGGTAAATTTATAATGTTCTCATATCTCAGCTGGTCCAAAATGGGAAAGGGGTAACCATGCACAATTTTAAATCTATCTTAAAGTATAAAATATCTCATAATATGCAAATTTACCATGGCCCACGATGCTAGCAGATTCTCCATATTGTACCCATTTTGATATTTCTTAACTCTTTCACCTTCTTCAACGAATGCATCAATACAATTTTAGTAATTTCCTTTGTTGCACTTTTTCACCTTGAGACCTTTACATTTTAACCCATTGGCCCTCACAACAAGATCCTCAATGAATTTGAAGAAACACCACAAAAAATAACCTCCCCATTTGTCCAAGAATTGAGAAACATTGAAGTAATTTTATTTTTATACCCTTTCATAGCCATGAAGAACGATGTGCAACCAATTTTTTTTAAAATCCCCCAAAGGTCATAATTTCTTAAAACTACTTGCCATCTTTCTTTGCAATTAATCTTTACTCTCTTTTTTATCACACGAGGGACATCAAGAAAGTAGCTCCTCCCCTAATGGAAAGTACTGATAGGACCATCATTCCTTCGATTAGTTTTCAATTTCATAACACCATACTAAATATTTCCATTAGTTCCCCCATGAGTGGAAATATCCTTCTCTCATGCCAAATAAATCCCACTCACAAGAACATTCAATCATAATTCACTCACATATTTCTCAATCAACAAAGGGGAAAAATGTATTGCCATCCCCTCCAATAATAATACTACCACTATCCCCACAAATAATATTATTTCCACCTTTTACCCTTCCCATGAAACAAATCATTTTACTAAAAAGAGGATCCTTTAATATGATTAAAATTAAAGGAAAATAAACACCCTTCCTTTGTATATTTATTTAGGATAAATTATTTATCTATCCTTAGAAAGAATCTCCTTGACTTTGAGCAAGAGATTTAAATCAAACTTCCAATAATTTTAGTCCATGAAATTCAAACCTAAATTAGAAATAGCATCCATAATCCAATTTCCCTCTCTATAAATGTTTCTTACCTTTAGTTAACCAAAAATTTGTATTATAGATCTACACTCTTCTATCATGTTCTCAATCTTCCAAGGTGCAGGATTATTATTTAGTAATAAGTTAATAATAATTTTGGAATCTCCTTCGATCTCCACCTTTTGAAAACCCCATTTTTATCCTTCTAACCCCCCACCACACCACCATTGCCTCAACTTCATTGTTTGATTTCTATCATATGGTTTATATATACCCCTCAATTAAGAATACTTTATCATCCCTTGTAACACCCCTAGTAGAAACATATATGAGGTTTCCTTTAGAACAAACATCAAAATTGAGTTTGACCCATCCTTTACTAGGGAAATTCTATTTCACATTATTTCTCATAATTACCTTAGCGCAATTGACCGTAGTAAGGTTCTGATTAACCCTCCATTTTTTCTTAACTCTTCATTCCATTTATGAAGGAATTCTCTTAGCATTTCCAAAATTCAAAAAGTCATATTCTCTTGAAGACCATTTTGCATGCTTGTAAACACCTCTCTATTATTCCCTTTTTCATCTCAAACTATCCTATTATTTCTTTCTTTCTAGAGACTCTAAGCCATAAAGAGAGGGGATTGTTTCCAAGTTTCTTTTATGATAGGGTGAGGAAAAGAAGAGATTTGGTTCTATTTGGTACCAAAATATTTGAGAGTCAAAGGGAAATTCCACTTAACCTTGAAATTAATCAAGACCTCCTCCAAAAATCCTCTATCAAAGTCTAAATGAAAGAACAAATGATCCATAGTTTCTTCATCAACACAACACAAATTGAACCTATTCACCAACTGAAAAACCCCCCTTATTCCAATTATCAATTTTAAGAATCTTATTATGAAGGGAAACCCACTAAAAATAATTTGTTTTAGGATTCATCCTATTATTCCATATTTCACCCCAATAAAAAGAAGAAGTAATTGGCATCAACAATTAATCTATAAGTTGAACTAATAGAAAAATCCCCTAAAGGATTTGTAATCTAGACACATTCATCCTTTCTTTGAAGACAAAAAAATGATAGTACCCTCTACTCTACATTAACTATTTGATCACCTCTTGCAAACCATCTACTATTCCACCCATCAATTGACTACTAAAATCTTTCCATCTAGACTCAATTCCATTCCATTGAATATACCCATGCAATTTTCCCCCATGCAATCTTACCATAAGATCTTGAATTTGAGAAAAGTTATAGACAAAGGATAACAAATGACCCTCATTCCACTTATCATTGTAGAAATTCACATTCTTGTCATTCCCCACCCTCCAAAAAAGACCTTGTTTGATCACATTTATTATTTTCAACATATTATTTTGGATGATAGATCCTTGAGGGAGATTGTATGAGGATAAACAAGAGCATTGATCCCTATTATCAAAGTACTTAGCTTTCAAAATGTGAGTCCAATCCTAATCTACCTCAAGTGGATTCCATCTCATTTTAGACATCAAAGCCTTATTAAATAGTTGTAATCTTCTTATACCAATGCCTGCCTTCCTTTTAGGTTTACAACAATATCCCAATTGATCAGAGCAATTCTAGTTTTTTATTTTGTTCATATCCAAAGGAATTTATTTTGTATCTAATCTATCCTCTTAACCATAATTGAGGAATAGTAAACAAGGATAGATAGTAAAAAGTATATTCTATAGAGATACTTTTAGTAATTAAAACTTTACTAGTTGGCTTAAAAGTTTTCCTTTCCAACCAACCAATTTCTTCTACACCCTTTCAATAATACTATTCCAATAATTATTAGACAATTTTTTGGTGGATAGTGGGAGCCCTAAATAAGTAACCAGAAGGGTATCCTATTGGTAGGACAAGATTCTCAATATATTATTTTGAAGAGTATCCTCAGTGTTGAAGAAGTACAACATGCTTTTATTATAATCATATGTTTTCTTGAAACTTTAGGTTAATCATAAAGAAGATTATTCCAATATTTAGCTTCCACATTAGAGGTAGCACCAAATAGAATAGTGTTATGCCCTGCATATACACCCCAACTTTTTGCTTGTTTGAGATGGGGGCCCCCTTTCTTCTCTTTTGGTTGTTTTATTTTTTTGTTTTTTCACTTTCTTTTCCTCTTTGGTCTTTTCTCCTTTCCCTTTGTTTTCATTTTTGGTCTTTGCCTTAAATTTTTTCCTTTTTCCGATCTTGTCTCAGAGTTCTCCAAAACCCTAGGATCCCTATTCTTAGTCTTTTTTTTGCATCCCAATGAGTCACGGGTCTCAGAGGAACATTCAAATTTTATCCCAAATGTCCATTTTCCTCCCGTGATCTTGATCCCCACTCACACCTTTCTTCTCTATGTATTATTTTTTCCTTCTTCTATCCTCGTTTTAGTCTTGTGAGTTTTTGCTTCCCCAAGCCATTTTCAGTCTTCCTTGTTGGGTTTTAGAAATTTGAAAATATTTTTTTCCAAAAGTTTGCATTCCTCTTAGATTCCCAATATTGACTTGTCTCTTCTTTTTCAGGTTTTGAAACTCCGGAAGAATTTCAAAATTTTGTCCAAAAGTTCAAGTTCTTCTCAGATCCCCGACCCCAACTTGTCTCTTCTCTATTATGTTTCTAAACTCTAGAAGGATTTCAGAATTTTGTCCAAAAGTTTGAGTTCCTCCTAGATCCTTGATCCTAATTATTTGTTTGTGGTTTTCTTTATGTTTTTGGTGTTTGTTTTCAGGTCTTAGATTTTTCAATAGTCCCAAAAATACAAAAATTCAAAAAATACAAAAAAAAATATTTTCAAAAAATACAAAAAATAAATATTTTCAAAAATACAAAAAATAAATATTTTCAAAAATACAAAAAATAAATATTTTCAAAGATACAAAAAAAAAGAACCTAGATTAAATTATGGCGTTGATTCTAGGTGTTGTGCGCGCTAGGGCCCGCATGCCCTAGTTGCACTCTTCCTTCTGCATGTGTGTGTTTTGTCATTGCATGCTTGGCCTAGTTGGAGATCAGGGTTTGTGGTGGATTCTTGTTCGGGTCTGTAGGTTGTTGGGGATTTTTAGCTGGTGTGGGGGATTGTTGTTGCATGGGGAAGATCTTATTTTCTTGGTTTTATTTCAAGCTTCTTATCTCTTTTCTCCTGTTGATCGGTGATGTTTGATTTCGGTGGAGGGGAGGTATAAGGGTATCTTTCTCTTCCTTTGGCACATTTTGTGTTTGGATCAATCTTGGGAGGAATTTTTCCTCTTCTTGCTACCCGTGAGGGGGTGGCTCATTTCTAAGGGAGGCATAAGGGTGTGGTTTGTTTTCTATTTGGAAAATGAATCTAGGTGGATCATTTGGGGTTAATTCTCCCTTGGAATTTTGTGTTGCCTTTGGTGCAAAATCACCGTCTCCTTCGATGAGGGTGATGGAGAAAAATCTGTTTGTTAATGATTTTGGGGTTGGAGAGCTTGCTCCAACTAGAGGACCACGTATCCCAAAATTCAATGGCTTTCTAGAGAGATGCAAAGAAAGGACAGTACTAGTGATTCAAACATAATTGATTGTTGAAGATATTCAGTATTTTTCTAAACATGCATTTCTCTGCAAATTCATGGGAGTATGGATTTCACTCCACTTTCTAGAATCATGGTCTCAGTGGACATGGGCTCCAGAAGGTGAAATGGAGATTATGTTGTTGGCTAATAGTTATTTCATGATGGTTTTCAATTGCATGGCAGATCACAATAAATTTTTTGAGGGTGGGCCTTATTTTCACAACCAAATTGCTTTATTTATTAAACCCTGGCACGTGGGATTTAATCCTTTGGAGGAACTCCTGAATTGAGCTTTGGTGTGGGTGTCTCTCTCTAGATTTCCAATTGAATGTTGGTGCAATGAAATCTTGCATATGGTTGATTTGATTTTGGGGAAACCAGTGGGTCCCTCTCAGCAAACTCAAGATAAAAAGGTAATGAAATTTTACCATATTTGTGTTGAGATTGATTTAAGTAACCCTCTTCTAGATTCTTTGGAAATTCATGTGGGTTCATATTCTTGGGTGCAATAGCTAGATTATGAGACATTGCCCTTTCGTTACCACCTATGTCATGAATATGGACATTTGTAGTGAAAATGCCTGAGGTCTAAACCTTTTGAGTCTCAAACTTCTCAGCCTCCTCGCAACCCCCTATGGTTGACAAAGGCAAGGTTCCCATTCTTGGTGTAGCTACAAGTGCATAGGGTTTTATTCCTATTAAGGCTCGTAATAGGAATCATGGTCAAAAGAGGACTTTTAAGGAGTGATAGGAAGGTGATATTTTTAATTGATTTGAGGTTCTGGATAACCTCAGTTAGCAGGAGGTGAATCCGTGTATGATGGTTATGTATCAAGGTGTTTTGGAAGTGGTTCAGGAAGGCATTATTCCAAATATCACTTAGACTTCACAAGAGATTGGTGCTTTTCAAATGGACATAGATCTTAGCTTGGTGGTTTTTGGGAGGTCTGAGATTCATGTGGATGCGAAGATAGGGGAGGGAGAGATCTCTAATCCATTGGTGAAAGTGGGGTTTGATTATGTAAAAGGAAGCAAGGCTTCTCCCTCATTGGGACTTCTTCAAAAAGACCAGAAAAAAATGGTTTGTGGAGAAGCCTTTCAAGGTTGAGAGAAAGAAAGACTTAGAAAAAATCAAGATGATGGAGGAGACTTTGGTGAAGTCAAGATCTATTAATACTTTGGAATCTCACTTTTCTAATCCTCTGAAATGATCATCCTCTCCTGGAATGTAAGGGGCTTGAACAATGGCCCTCAACAAAAAATTTGTTTGTGACTTTGGTGAGAATTCACTCACCTGATGTTCCTTTTTTACAGGAGAATAAGTTATCAGTTGAGAGTATGGTTGGTTTTTTATCGAAACTATGGGGGTGGGGTGAATGCCAATGTATTGGGGCTCATGGTAATTCTATGGGTTTGGCTTGCTTATGGAACCCTTTGAAGATTCATCCTCTTTGGTGGACGTCCTCTAAGTCTTCTATCTCTACAGTTGCCTCAAGCCTGGAAACAAGGGAAACTATTCTTTTGTCAAACATCTATGTGCCTACTGATTTTCCTAGTAAGTAGTATTTGTGGTCTCATATAAATTTTATTCAGATCCTTGCTCCTTTTTTCCCTTGGGTTATGGTTGGTGATTTCAATGCCATTATTGAATTAGATGAAAAGAAGTGGTATTGTGAGGTTGGAGCCCTCTGCTTTCCTTCTCCCTGACAACATTTCTTCCTTGAATCTTGTTGAAATCAAGCCTAGTAATGGTCAGTTTACTTGGAATAATAGTAGGTTGGGGGAGAATTGTATTACTGAGAGACTTGACCATTTCTTGGTTTCCTATTTCTGGATTGGAGGATCGTGGTCTACTTGTTATGAGATTCTTGATTGGAGGGGCTCAAATCATTGGCTTATTAAATTATCTGCTTCTTCAGATCATGTTGCTTGGCCCCCTCTTTCAAGTGTCAACTTATGTGGTTAAGGGATCCTTCTTTGCAGGAGTATGTGGCTAAATGGTGGTAGATGGGAAGACCCACTCATGGCACAACTATGTATTATTTTTCAAAACTACTGCAATATGTGAAGTATCAGCTCAAATGGTGGAATAAGCAGTGTTTTGGAAATATCTTTCATGCTAAGATTGTTGCTCAAGTTGAATTAGATGTTATTACCTGAGAGATAAGGGAGTCGGGCCTTTCAGAGGATTTACTCAAGGAGGAGGTGAGGGCTTTGAAAGCTTTGGAAGAGTGTGAGTTGAGTGAGGAGATTTATTGGAAACAAAAGGCTCGTATTGAGTGGTTGTAGAAGGGGAACAAAAAAACTACTTTCTTCTTCAATACGGTGAAATCCAAGAGACATGGTAATTCTATTCTTGTTCTTGTGAATGACAGGGGGGAGCCTTTATCTTCTTTGCAGGATATATCTAGAGAATCTTTGAAGTTCTTTGCCTCCTTATTTAGAGAGGATTCTTAAAATGTTTTGGTAGAAGAAAACCAGGTTTTGTCTTGTATCCCCTCCTTGGTTATTGGGGAGATGAATGAGCACCTTTTGGGTTGTATTTTGCTAGAAGAATTGGAGGATGCAGTCTTTCAAATGAAGAAAGGGAAAGCCTTGATCCTTGATGGTTTTCTGATGGAATTCTTTCAGGAATTTTGGGATATCATTAAGCTAGACTTATTGGAGTTGGTTCAAGAGTCTCAAAGGAATAAGTAGATTCCAAGGGATTTGAACTCTACCTTCCTTTCTCTAATTCCCAAATGTAAGGGAGCAAATTAGCTAAGTCATTTTTGACCTATTTCCCTTTGTAATGTGGTTTATAAAATCATTTCCAAGTTGATTGCTGAAAGGTTGAAGAGGTGGCTTAGATGGCTTATCTATGAGAAACAGAGTGGTTTCATGGCTGATTGATTTTTTTTGGATGGGATGGTCATTTCTACTGAAACTATTCACTCTATGACATCCTCCAAAAAAAAGGCTATGTTTATCAAGTTGGATATGAGAAAGGCCTATGATAGAGTTAAGTGGTCCTTGTTGTGTAAAGTTCTTATAGCCTTTGGTTTTGTCGAGGAGTAGGTCCAGTGGGTTATGAGTTGTGTTACTTCCACTTCCTTTTCAATGCTGATAAATGGTGAGACTTATTCTCTTTTTGGTGCTTCTAGAGGCCTTCGTCAAGGGATCATCTCTCTCCTTATTTATTTATTCTCCTTGCTAAAAGTTTGGGGAGAGTGTTGAAGCGTAATGTGGAGTTGGGTCTTATTTAGGGATGGGTGTGGGGAAATGGTTTACCTCCTCAGTCTCACCTCCAATTTGTGGATGATACTGCTTTGATGGGTATGGCTAAGATCAAGGAAGCCACTACTTTGCACAAGACTTTGGATACTTATCTGGTTGCTTCTGGTCAAAGGATTAATGAAGATAAATCTTCCATTTTATTTTTCAATACTCTGAGGCTCATTTAGCAAAGGATTTCTCATATCTTGAGGTTTCAGATTGGCTCTCTTCATTTAACCTATCTTGATATTCTTATCTCTTCTGGTATTCTTCCTAGGGAGTCTTGGTAGAATGTTCTTGACAAGTTTCATGCGAAGGTTAATCATTGGGCTCATAGATGGTTATCCTTTGTTGGGTTTGTTCAACTGCTTAAATTAGTGGTGCAAACTCTTCTCATCTATAGATGTATGCTTCTAGTGGCTCTATTTGGGTTTGTTAAGGATTTGGACTCTTTGGCTAGACAATTCTTATGGGCGAGCAACTTGTCTTCCTCTAAGTGGAACTGGAGCCTTGTGAAGTGGAATATTGTATGTAGTCTAAAGCAGTTTGGGGGTCTTGGATTGTGACAATTGAATTTGATCAGGTTGGCATTGGTTGCTAAGCTTTATTGGAGGTGGTGTTTGGAACAAGATCATATCTGGGCCAAGATTTTATCTCATAAGTACCTTCGGGGGGTTTTGAAGGAGGAGATTCCTCATTATCCTCTAGTGGGGAAAGGTTTTGTGATTTGGGGAACACTAAAGAAAGGGGCCACATTGATCAAGGAGGGCTTATTCTAGATATGTAATAGGGGACTGAGGCTCTCTTCTGGTCTAATTAATGGGATGGTTCTCCCCCCATTTTATGCTAGTATCCTAATTTTCTAATTTTTTGCCAAAGATTTTTGGAGGCTGGCTAGTCAAGGGTGATTGATTTTAAGACTTCCTACCCCTGTGGGTAGATGGAGGTGGCTAGGTGGAAGGATCCTTACGATTAGCTTGTTGGTTCTGAGGAGGACTGTGCTGAGCTTCCAAATATTTTGGTTGGTAGACATTGCTGCTCTCTTATGGATAAGGATATTCTTGCTTGGAGTCTAGATCCAAAGGGTGTGTTCACTATGGCTAGTGGGTATCAGGAGTTGTTGATTCGTAAGTTTGGTGAGGTGGATCTTCCTTGGTGGAAACATGTGTGAAATAAATTCTCTTGGCCAAAGTGTAATTGCTTCATGTAGATGCTGCCTTGGAATAGATGTTTGACTTGGGATAATCTACATAAGTGGGGATTCGAGGGCCCTTTTGTTTGTATTATGTGCGGATGCAGTGAGGAGGATTCAACCCACTTATTTTTCTGTTGTTCTTTTTCTATGTTGCTTTGACATTTATGGTGGGGTGTTTGGAAATATTCTTGTATTCATGCTTATTCCCTTGTTGAGTTTTGGGACAGTCTGGGAAGACCTCCTTCTCAACCCTCTTTCCTTTGGATTGTGTGGTGCACTGGTCCCACCTTCATCCTTTGGAAAATTTGGTTGGAAAGGAATCACAAGATTTTCATGGGGATAGGTTGATGGTTCAATATGTTTGGAAAATAATTGTTGGTATGATCTAGGAGATGGTGGATGCAAAATGTGAAGTGGAGTATCCTTTGGACAAGAGTGATGTTGAGATTGTGAATAGTTTGGGCTTACAAGGTTTGACTTCCGTCTCTACTTGTGTCAAAAGAGGTAGTCATGCTAAAAAGAAGGTTCAAAGGGTTGGAAGATGGTTTCCCCCTCTTGCGGATATTTTGAAGATCAATACTGATGGTTCTTCTAGGGGTAATCTTGGACCTGTTGGGATTGGTGGAGTTGGAAGAGATAGTTATGGCTCAATTGTTTTTCTTTTCTCCATTCATAAAAGGTTGCATTCTAACAAATTTATGAAGGGGTCGGTGATTCTCTAGGCTATTGAATGTGCTTGTGTTTTAGGTTGGCGTAGGATTATTTGTGAATCTAATTCACAAATTGTTGTTAATTTGTTGAATGAGAAAAAGTTGACTGATGTTGATTGGTAGCTTGCTTTGGTTGTTCGTTAGATTCTGTAGATGAGCTCTATGTTGGAGGTGGTGTCTTTTACCCACATCCACATGAATGGAATAGGGTTGTTGATTATTTGGCTAAGTGGGTTTCAGAGCATGATGATGACTGGAAGATTGAGGGTTGGGGGCAGCTATCCCCTGATTATTGTCATGATTTAGAGAGGGTCGTTTCTGAGGATCTAGTTGAATGAGGTGATTGTTGTTGTGTGGGTGGAGGTTTTGTCTTGGTTGGGTTTTCTTACGCTTCTTTTTAGTGAGAGCCTATTAGATCCTTGATCTCTTTGTACTATCACTTTCTTTCTTTCAAAATTTTTTTTACCCCTTTTATTAAAAAAAATACAAAAAAATAAAAATTTAAATATTTCCAAAAATACAAAAAAAATTAAATTTTTTCAAAATTAAAAAACTAAATATTTTTTTAAAATACGAAAAAATTAAATATTTAAAAAACCTAAAAATTGGAAAGGGAATAAAAATATCCTTGGTCTTGAAAGGACTCGAGGACAAAGTCCAAAAATCATATGTCCCCCTGAAATTCCAAACCCCAAAATACAAAGAATCTCGAAATGCAAAAAATCTTGAAATGGAAAGGTCCTTGCCAATTTAAAAGCCTTGCTCATATAAAGGGGTAAGAGATCCTAGGAATTATGAAGAGTTTGGAACCCAATCAAGAAAATATAGAGGAATTTGACAAGTAAGAAATTTTCCTATCTTTAAAAATATTCTAGTGGAAATTCTCAATTGAGCTTTGACCACTCAATTTCCAAACAAAAACATTTTTTTAAAATCCACTGTCTAAGAATTAAAGGAAGGAAAATCACTCGATGACAAGATTTTATTGTCTAGATCCTATACCTAATTTTTCTTTTACGGATTTTAGAACCCCATCATATAAAAAAGCACTCGACCTTCTTTAAGCTCCCTTTTCTCATGCATTTCCATACTTTGGTTCTCATAAATGGGCATAACAACTACATAAGTTTAGAGAACTCTTAATTTATTTTTCTTAAGTTTTGATGAAAAAATTGCCTCCCATGAAACTCAAAGTATTGTGTGATCAAATTTTCACAAAATCATGTGATTTAAGTTAAATTTATAATTTGATTATTTATTATGATGTTTTTATTTATCTTTTTGGTCTATTTCTAAAACCCCATTAGAAGACAAATGGTCCTTTAGGTTTTGATTTATTGATTTTTTATTTATTTTGTGAAATTTGAAAATATCTAAAGTTTTTACGAATTTTAAACAGATTAATTAATTTTTGCATTTTGATGATTTACAGGTACATTCAAAGGTTATACATACAATGGATCGAAGTGGCTAATGCTCATGGATATGGAGTGATGAGGCAATTGCATATGCTTGATGGTTGTGGTATTTAATATTTATAAATATGTCATATAGAAAGGGGATAAAATAATTAAATGTTGAATTCCTTGAAAAATCAAAAAGGATATTTCATAAGAAAATTATCAAAGATGGAGCAATAAGAAGACATGATGGTGCCACCTGGCAATATTTTCTAAAAGGATAAAATTGAAGTGAACAAGGAGTTAAATTGAAATTGAAGCCTTTCGATTGAAGTTTTAAATAGTTAATTGGAGTTGAGTTGGAACTGAAAATAGAATGTTTCTTTCTGAAGTAATTGCATGCATGAAAATCTTCAGTTTTACATGTATTCTTATGGTAGGAGAGATTTGTTCCTTGGTCTATAAAATGTAAAATCTAGCTCATTTCAAGGAGTTAGTAGGGGTTGGTTAGAAGGTTAGAAAATTAGACGATGAATATGTTGCAAGAATGATGGTGTTGTCATTGATGTCAGTAGGAAGTCTACTGACTGTTATTGTCATTGATGTCAAATATGTTGGAAAGAGACACTGCACAAGTCATCTGGTGTTATCATTGATGGCAACCCTAGTCAATAATCCCATCCACATCTCAGTAATTTCTTATACTAGAAGTCAGATTGAAGATATGTGTCAAAGCTAAACCAGGGCATTTGACATAATTGTGTACATTGAATCATATGTAATTTTTTGTTATCATTTCATGTTATGGACCTCAGGGAAGGACGTCTGATGTATGAACTATCTTATCCTTGAATCATCAGGGTTCACATTGATTGGTGTGCAAGTTAGAAGATCTAGTGTACTGATTTTCAGTCTAATAGTGCAGAAAGGCCGACTAGATGTGTATACAGTGTTGTGGATCTTCGAGACATAATTGTTTAAGGTGTTTCATGTTTGAGAAATGTTGTTTTGGATCCTTACTATGTTTTGGCCAACATTGGTTGATTCGCATTGATAATTGTCTATGGATTGAGCTGACAGTTTGTGCAGGTTTCTTATTTTGTTAAAGCCGACATGCAGTTATTCTAATCTGTAGTGGTAGATATATATAATTTATATTTCATATCATTTTGACATATGATGTGATATGATGCGAGAGTTAGAAGTAATATAGATCGATTGTGTGTAGTTTCATTTGAGTAGAACAAAGATTGGTGATTCAAATTAAAGCAGACAGAGTTTCAAGAGCACAATTAGACAGAATGTGAACAATGTGAACAATGTGCTTAACTTAAACTATAATAAGGGATTAGCAGATTCTATCTCATAGTTCATTAATTCCCGTTGTTTTTTGGATGTGACTGTAAGATAGTGATTCTTCTTTTGGGTAGAAAACCTTTTGTATTTGAGCAGTGAGCTCTAGGTAGTGTGCCCGAATGCATGTGCATTCCATTTCTAAACACTTATATTGAGTATAATCAAATTGTGGATTAACCTCCACCGTGGTTTTTCCCCTAACAGGGTTTCCACAAAAAAATCCTTGTGTTATGGTGTTGTGGTTGATTGCCTTATGTTCTTGCATCTTTCTTTTGGTTCAAAGCTATAAGTGGCTTAAAGATCAAGTTAATAAAGTTAAATTTTGTAGAACATTGATTCAACCCCTCTCTCAGTGTTTCTTGATTCCAATAATTGGTATTAGAGCCTAGTTCCTCAAAAGAAGTTTAATAGCTTGGGGAAGATTTAGGAAGGTGATTCAATGGATTTTGGCAGTCTTCGTCAATAAATTTTGGTGGCACTAGATGATCTTGATCAGTCCAAATTTGAAGTCCGAGAATTACAAGCAAGCCTCATGAATGCTAAGAAATTCATTCAATCATTGAAAGATCAAATCAATAAGTTCAAGGAAAAGAAATGAACTTTGTGATCGGATCAAGCAGAAAGAGAGAAAAATCATGAAAGATGAACACCGAAGTCAAGCCTTGAAGGAAAAGACAGAAGAATGTGAAAAGCTCACCAGAGATAATGTTGTCCTAAAGCATGAGATGGAATCTATTGTGATGAGGATGACCAAGGAAATTGAAGATAGAAATAAGAATGAAGAGAATCTTACTCAATCCTTGAAAGAAAGATTTGATGAATGCATCAAATTCAATTAGTTGGAGCTTGAATTGCAACAATCCATAAATAATGAAGAAGAGCTTGAAAGACAAATTGTTATTCTTAGGGATGAACTTGCTACTGTAAATGAATACAAGGAGAAGTTCAAGATTATCTCAGCTAAGCTTGATGAACTGATTGAAAGTTAGAAGATTGGAAGTGACAAGAAAGGTCTTGGATATGAGAAAGGAGAAAGCTCTAGATTTGGTCAAAGGAAATTTAGGTTTGGAAATCAAACAAGCAAAGCTAGAAGGTATCCAATAAGACAACCCAATGCTTAAAATTTTAATGGATACTATTTTGTTTGCAATAAATTTAGTCATATGGCTGCTCAATGTAGAAGTAGAATCAATCAAAGTGGTCCATAATTCTTCAGTCAGTGTTTCAATTCCAATAATTATGGTCATAAGTCAATTAAATTCAGAAATATGACAAAAAAAAATTTCAATCGAAATGTCAGATGTTATGCCTGCAATAGATTTGGCCATATTGCTAACTAGTGTAGATCAAGATAAAATAAACGGAATAATTGGTCTGGACAAGGAAATATCATGTGCTATAATTGTAACAAATCCAGTCACATTGCATGATTTTGTAGAAGCAGGAAGGGTCCAGTAAATAAAGGGAAAAATATGCAAAAGGATGATAAGGGAAAAGGAAAATTTACTATGGATGAGATTAGGAATCAAATGAAGAAGACATGGGTGAAGAAGAGTGTTTCTGATGCAGGAAATGAATCAACACCAGAATCTGGTACTGAAAATTCCTTCGGGGATTAGTTTAAGGCCTCTAGCCTAGGGGGAGCTCTCAAGAAAATCATTTACCCCCCTGCTGGTAGTTGGTACCGGGATGTGGAAAATTGCAACGATTACATTAATGATCTACATATCTTTTGGGAACACTTGTGGAGGAAATTTATACAAAATTGAAGGTTCATAGAAGAATTTTCTTTCACAAACTATGAAAACAGGGTATACAGAAGACCTAGGGAAAAAGAATTTATTTCGATAAAAATTTAGGTGTGCGAATGATAAAAGGTTCCTTCTATTCCTCATTCATCACTTTGCATTTTGAGAAGAAGAAGTTTGAAGAGCTCTGTAAGCGAATTTTGGCAAGATACAAGTCTAAAGGTGATTCAGTGAAAGGTATTTATTTGCAAAACTTGTGAATTTGAAATTTTTGGAAATGGCTGCTCTGTTAGTCATTGATATTAAGGATAGACCCCGCCCAAAATTCAAATGGAACTCATTCAAATCCATTGAGACAGAACCACTAGGTGCATTTTCTTTAGTTATGTATGGTGTTTTGCACATTGAAGATATTAGGGCATACATTCATGCAAATGTTGAGGAATTAGGAAGCTCTCAGTTGTTAAATCTGTACACAAATCACATTGTGGGAGAAGATTTATGTGTAAGGCTTGAATTTAAGACTTTGGAGGAGAATAAATTCATGCAAATTATGAATTTTCTCGTGTTCGACAAAAATGAATGGGTTTTCATACATACTAATTCAAGTGCATGTCGAGTTCATGTGGTTAAATCAGCCCTTCAAGATCACAAGAGAAGCTATGAGCATTGTTACTAGTCTGAATTTAACTGATGGGTTGCCCACATTGAAATCTATGAAGAACCAAATAGTCACTGAGGCAACCGGTTCCAATTTTGACAGAAGAGCCATGATAGTTAATTACATCATTGAATTGGATGAAAAATTTTCTTTTATGGTTATTGGATACAAAATCTATCACTCTAGCCAGGATAACTTTGTGTCTGGTACTGCAATCTATGCAGCATATCAAATTATCAATGAAAATGAAGAATATGACTTATGCGAGTTACTCTGAAGCCAACTAATTGAAAACCTTGGAAAAATCAAGAAGGACAAGAATAACATTTTCAAGTATGGAAATCTACTGTTGTGTCTATTCTTCTACTTCATGAATGAAGTTTCAGGAGTTGGTAAAGTGCAATGGGAAAGTGACAGACCTATAGTTGTTCAAATCAGAGACATCTTATACAAAATTTGAGATATCAAAGCAAGGAAAACTACTATCTGGGGCTACTTCAAAAACTTTCAGAGTGTGATGCAAGCTAGGGAAAGGATTCCTAAATATACTACGGAAAAGTATAAGGACACTATTTGCTTGATGGTTGATATTGATCAATGTTTGATGGAAGCAGCAAAACCTAGAACAATTTGGATAATGCCTATGGGATATGAGGTTGAAGAACACGTTTTGGAGTTCCATGTTGAACACTTGTTGAGTAAACCTTGGGATCTGATAGAAGAAAGGTTTGGTACCTTTGAAGAGAAGGATATGCAAGTGCATAATCAACTAAGGAAGCTTGTGATAGTCCAAAAGGTGAGAAAGGAAGTTGAAGCTTTTGCAGAAAGCCTCAGCATATCAGTTGAAGCAGTGAGGGAAGCTAGGAAGAAAAGAGAACAAGCTGAAAAAGGGGAGCCTTCTAGAACTGAGTCAGCTAGTTCGATAACATCCTCTTCCAGATCTAGATCTACAAGGAGCTTTGCACCCTCATCTAGTCCTACAAACAAATCAAGCCCAGTAAAAGCTCAAGTCAAGACATTCGAAAGAGAAGGAAAGAGGAAGAAGGATAAAATCACAAGAGTCTATGTTGCTATTGAAGATGATGAAGACAATGAATTAGATAAAAAAAGTAAGAGAAATCAAGCATAAGGGCTCAAAGGAATCAAAAGTATCTAAGGACAAGCCCTCCGATGAAGAAAAAGCCAAGAAAAGGGTGAAAACTGATAAATCAAGCATGACTATAGAGGAAGTGGAAAAAGCTTTAATTAAGGATGGTAATCTCAAACCACTTTTTAAATGGTATGACACTTTTGATAGTGTCGGTTCGAGAACTCTTGAAGAAGCCACAATAAAATATTTGAATATTTTCAGTATGAATCTCATAGAAATAATGTTAGGGTTACCTAAGGGGTTATATGAAGTCTTAGAAATGAGGAGAGTAAATGCAAGAAGTGAAGATGAACAAATGAGAGAACTCATACTTGCCAATTTATATCTGGTAATGTCAATAGAAGAAATGAAGAAAATCCTCAATGAAGCTAAAAAGGATTTTAAGAGAAAATCAAGGGTGAATAAGCTTATGATCGGATAGACTGAGGAATTACTAAAAGACACTGAGAAAATTATTAAGGCAGTTCTATTGAAGAATAGATATAGCGTTGTCACCGAAGAGACTCATGATGAAGATGTTCCATCTGGTCCAGAAGTTCAGGATGTTCAGGTTAATATTGAAATAGTGAAAGAAAACACAATTGAGGACACTCAAAATCCTCTAGATATGGAAGATACTGAAATTCCCATGGAGACTATAGCTCCTAAAATATGTCAGCTAAAGAAATAGAGATTCCCAGAGTCAAGCTAGAATATAAGATTGAAGAAAAGAAGGTTGTGGAAAAGGAAGTTGCTATGGAAGCAAGAGACACTGCAAAGGCAGTAAATAATTTTTTAGAAGAACAAAAAGAGGAGTTTGACCCTAAATTGGTTGAAGGTCCTATCAACTTGGCCACTCTATCTCCTATTTAGAAGTTGAAGGTGGCATCATTTTCTCACACCAAAGCAAGGGAGGAGATATTGAAATCTCACATTGAGGACAGTGAGCTGCTAAGTCTTGCATCTGGTATCTTGGAGAATATCATGCCCACACATGCCAATGACTCATCTGATTCTCCCTTAGGTCAACTGGAGAAACTTGTCAACTCTGTAAGTACTCACTTTGAGTCTCTTGAAAAGTCAGCTGAGGATAAGGTCTAGAAAGAATTTGATGCAAATGGGTTTAGTAGATTGAAGTGTATGATTTCTAATGATAAATCATTATTAGCTACCTATGAAAAGAAAATTAAAGGTGCATTATCTGAGGGTGGAAATATTTACAAGTCATGCTTATCTTTGTCAAAATTCACCGAGGTCACTAAGAAGAAAATTAAGGAATATGAGAAATAGTTAGCAGACATTTCTCAAACCTTTGATCCTCTAACTATTTCTGTGAGTAAGTAAGAAGGTCAAATCATATCCTTGCTTGACAAAGTTAAAATTTTGAAGCATGAAAGAAACAATTTTTTGAAAGGGTATGTGAGCTCAGAGGGCTACTTGGTCCTAAAATGGAGACAATGCTAAGTGCATTGAAGGAAGCACATGATGTTATGGTTGTCTGTGATTTGATAAATCTTGAGTCAGTAGAGATGTAATCCTACCTATTTTGATGTCTCTTGACTATTTTGGAAAGTCTCAAAAAGGGTTGGGACACTATTTTAAGCTTGTTAAAGAACAATTTTGTAGACATATTCAAGTCTATGTAAGTTAGAAAAGCATGTTTGTACATATACAGTTTTGTATGATTTTTGGTATGTGGATTCCCATCTTTTCCATTGATGTCAAAGGGGGAGTGTGGGATAGTGAAAAATTTCATATTCATCTCAGGGGGAGTTGTGGATAAAAATATTTTTGAAGTTTTGTGGATTGCAGTGTATTCATGTTAGTACTAATTCTGACACTTAGTCTATTTTCACTAAGTGTTGCCATCAATGCCAAAATGGGAAATTATTGGCAACAAAAACTGCAAAAGTCATTTGGTGTTGTCATTGATGGTAACCCTAGTCAGTAATCCCATCCACATCTTAGTAATTGATTATACCAAAATTTAGATTGAAGATATGTGTTAAAGCTAGAACAAGGCATCCGATAGAATTGTGTACATTGACTCATGTAATTTTCTGTTATCATTTCATGTTGTGGATCTTAGGGAAGGTATTCTGATGTATGAACTATCTTATCCTCGAATTATCGGGGTTCACATTGATTCGTGTGCAAGTTAGAATATCTTTTGTACTGATTTTCAGTCTAACAATGCAGAAAGGCCAACTAGATGTGTATAGCATGTTGTGAATCTTTGAGACATAATTGTTTAAGGTGTTTCATGTTCGAGACATGTTTTTTGATCCTTACTATGTTTTGGCTGACATTGGTTGATTCACATTGATAACTGTCTATGGATTGAGCCGACAGTTTGTGCACATTTCTTATTTTGTTAAAGCCGACATGCAGTTGTTCTAATATCTAGTGGTAGATATATATAATTGATTATTCATATCATTTTGACATATGATGTGATATGATGCGAGAGTTAGAAGGAATATAGATCAATTGTTTACAGTTTCATTTGAGTAGAACAAATATTGGTGATTCGAATTAAAGTAGACAAAGTTTCAAGAGAAAAATCAAACAAAATGTGAAGAATGCAAACAATACTCTTTACCAAAACTCTAATCAGACATTAGCAGATGCTATCTCATAGTTAATTCATTCTCGTTGTTTTCTGGATGTGACTATAGGACAACGAGTCTTCTTTTGGGTAGAAAGCCTTTTGTATTTGACCAGTGAGCTCTAGGCAGTGTGCCTGAATGCATGTGCATTCCATTTCTAAACACTTATATTGAGTATACTCAAATTGTGGATTAACCTCCACCATGGTTTTTCCCCTAACAGGGTTTCCACGTAAAAATCCTTGTGTTATGGTGTTGTGGTTGATTGCCTTATGTTCTTGCATATTTCTTTTGGTTTAAAGATATAAGTAGTATAAAGATCAAGTTAATAAAGTTAAATTTTGTAGAACACTTATTCACCCCCCTCTCAGTGTTCCTTGATTCCAACAAAATATGGGATGAATATGTTGAGGATATTGAGAAAATTGTGAAAAAGAGGAAAATAGGTTGCACATGTGTAGTTGAGGCCTGGAGGAAGTTTTTTGAGTACATGGAGCTATTCTTTTTTTGCAGAGTTTGAAGGTGAGCTGGAATGAATTAATGAGTTGGGATGATGTCTTTGGTACTTGGTTTCCAAGTGCTTTTGAGAAAATTTAATAAACAAAGTAAACTATGTTGTGCAAATTTTCATAGTACACTCCAATATTGTGCTCCACATTCTTTCTGTGTTGATGCTATACCTGTGCAGATCTTATAGGTTATTCAAGAGTTTCAGATGTTACTATATTCATAATTTAGTTTCTAGATCATTGTATAGTGTGAGATATGTTCACCAATGAGTGAACTAGGTGTCTAGTGATGTTTTTTGTGGTTTGGGAGGAATGTATTTGCTCTATTTTTCTCCACTGTTTGACTTCAGATCGTGCAAATTTGGGAAGTTGCTTATAATTATTTTATCTTTTTGTATTCTAGTTTTTACTTGATTTGGTGTTGTATAGTGCGAGTTTCATTTATTAGTATGCAAATAAGGGTTATTAGTCGTTCTGAGTTAAAGTATTTATTGGTGTGAGCTTGGATGAAGTGTTTGATGAATCTTAAGTAGTTCATGGATTATTCTGGATTGAGTTCAAGTGAATTATGTTTTATGAAACTTTTGGCTTGATTTAAGGAAGTGTGTACTTAATGATAATGGTGTTTTGTATAGGTGTTGTCCGACCTTGTGTTTAACATTACATGTGAGGCTTGTGGAAGCTTGTTGAAGTGTGTTGGGATTTATTTAGGTCCTAATTAAGGATTTATGTAGGTCACCTTTCATTCCTATCCACCACGGGAATGTTTAGGTGCCGACCTATTTTGAATATGTATGTATAATGGCTAGTGGCCGACATTGGAGAAATTTTTTGAGGTAGAGCTTGATACAAATATGTATGGTGTTGATGTAAGAGGTGAGAACAAAAGAGTAAGAAGTAATATAGAAAAGAGATTGATGCAAGTAATGTGTGTGATACGAAATTGAGTAGAGTAGTGTGAATTTCATGTTAGGATTCCTAAAGGCAATGAACTGAAGGTATCTGAAATCTTTCATGTGAGATTGTGAAAGTGTGTGAGAGATTGTGGTGGAATCCTTGTTGCATTGAGAAGTGTTTTCTCTATGTAACACTCTTCTTCTATCTTCTTGTATTCTTTCTATGGTAGTGAGCCTTTTTGGATAGTGTGTCCTATTCTGGCAGTGAGCCTCTTTGTACCAATTTTTTTATTACTTATATTGTGAGCTAATCCTAACCGTGGTTTTTCCCTCACTTGGTTTTCCACGTAAATCTGGTGTTCTCATGTATATGGTGTTTTCATTTCACTTTCAGTTATCTACATTTCATGATTAATCAATCTAATAGAATAAGGGTTTATTGAATGCTTCTGGATTTGATTACTACATTGAGGTTTTTGAAGGTTTAATTTGCTACAACTGATTCACCCCCCCTCAGTTGTCTTGTTCATTTCAACATAATATATTAGAGAATTTGGCCTATGGTGATTCTTTATTTTTAGATAGTTTTTCATTTAGTCTTAGATCATTTTAGTATAGCTAGAGATAATTGTGGATAGACAAAACCAAAAATTCCATTGTATGTTTTTGCTAAATTGTAATTGAATTGAAGAACAAAGTTGGATATATATGTGGTTTTCACTAATTCAAAATTATTTTTTGGTGTGAATAAAAGTCTTGTACCTAGCTAATTCCTACTAGGGTACTTATTCACATGTTAATTTTACTTAGGTCCTAAGATTCTTTCTAGACGACTTAGTTGTCATGTCTAGATTTTATCTTTTTGACTTTTATGTCAAGTTAGTTGTCTCATGTCATAGGATTAAGACACTTTTCATGATCTTGTCTAATCCTATGTCCCACCTTGGATATATAACCAAGTGATTCTCATTTGTAAATCAAATTTTCCAAGATATTCAATTTCATTGCAATCTTGAGCATTGTAGATTGATCTCTTTGTGGTTTCCATTTGGCCTCTAGATCTTGGGACCTTGGGATAGCTACGTCCATAGCTAGCTCTAACATGGTATCAGAGTAAGTTGAGTGCCTTTGGTTAGTATTTTTGGAGATATCTTGGTAGATCTTGAAAATTTGAGTATGTTTTTATCTTGCATTGTATGATGATCTTGAGAATCATAAAAACTTGATAGAAATACTAGATTTTGGGGGGTTCCTCTTTGTATCTTTGTATTGTAGGTTCAAATAAGAGCTTGTTGGTGAAAATATGAGCTTACTGTTGAGTTCAAGATGTTTGAGAAAGTTAGTTTTTCCTTTTGTTTCATCCAAATTGGACATATGAGGCCAAATATATGAGGATTTGAAGCTAAAGTGTGGTTGCAAAATCTAAAAGTTAGCTATAATTTTGGAGCATTTAGGGTCAAATCTAACCCTGCCATTGCATCCAGAAGGCCCAAGAACCCTAAGATGAACTACCAAATCATCAAAATGTGAGCACTTCACCTGAGGCTTGAGGAAAAAAACTCTCCTATTTGGCCATTTGTACGACCATACGATCGTTGCACAATAGGGTAGTACAATGTTTTTGGAAAAAAATATTTGATAATCTATTGAAATTTTTCATTTTTATTTTAAAAAATTATATAGCAATTGATTGTATTTTTTAGAAAATTATTTAAATTTTTTTAAATTAAATTAAAAGTTGATAGTCTACAAACTGTACCTATAGACTGTAGGTACCATCGTATCGTGGGCCCCATTGTGACACCATGTGGTATGGAAAATATTCCCCACCACTATGGCCTTTCTAGTCGATTAAATAAAATTTGATAGAAAAAAGCATATTCTGGCATTTTTTCAAACGATTATGTCGCCTTTCCAAAAATCCAACAGTGAGAATATTTTATAAAGAATATACCAGTTGCAACAAAATATTCTATCTGAGGAGCTAGTAGACCCATGATTGCCATGATAACATCAAATTTAACATATTCTACTATTGACATCAACACTACGTTAGCAATCCCTTTTAATTTTGCCTCCCCCCCTCTCCATTGAATATTTGGATTTTGAGGTCGATTTTCAAACGCTCATAACTCGAGCTCAAGACCTCCTTTTTTCAAGAAATATTTTTTAATTAGGAAAGAATTTCATGCTCTACACAATGGTGCTATTGGTTTTTGATTTTGGTGCCTATTTTTTTAGTAATTATAGATTCTCATAGGTGTTGTTGAGCCATTATCATTTTGGGAACTTTCGAGGCTCCATTATTTCTCCTACAATAATATTTCTAGGTGAAGTTTTTTGAAAGTGCCTAATTTTTCCTGTACTTTATAGTGGTAGAATCAGATTGATCTCATTCTATACAAAATTTTTACTTTGAGCTTGTGACCAATTTTTCCATATGTATTCACTAAGATCAAGTCCAATTCACTATTTCTAGCAAGTCTCATATGTAAAAGAACTAAATATAAAGTGTCAAATCATATATTACTAGGGGGATTCTTTATTTAGTGATTTTAGGGGTCTCTTGGTGCATTCTTTTGATCTATTTTCTTGTTCTCTTCTTTTCCATGGACCATTCTAAGATTCCTTTGCTAACAACATATAACTATTCAAATTGGAATCAATATGCATGGAGTTCTCTAATGACTCAAGGACACTCTCTACATGTTAAAAATAAGGTACCTAAACCTATATTTGCAAATAAAAAGATAAAATGGATGATTGAACACAAAAACTCTGGATGTCTTTGTAGCCTAGTTTCTCAAGATTTTTTGTTTCAAATTGAATCATGTAAGGATTCTCATGAAGCTTGGAACAAATTGAAAACATTGTATTGTACTTGTGAATGTTTATTCATGCACCAATTTTTCCTTTGTGATTTCTTTTCAGTTTGCGGCTTCACCTTTTTCCATATAGCTCGCAGCTTCTCAGCGGTTGCCACGTGGCTTCCTGTCGAAGCTTTCTCTTGGGCCGTATCATTTTTCTTTTGCTGAACTCCATTTGCTTTATGCATGGACTTTGCTTGTTTCTTTGTGAGTCAATCCCACACTACAGTTTCTTTTGCTGGGACTTTGAACACATGGCTTCTTATCGGAGATTATCAGAGATTTCTATTGAGTTGTGTCACCTTTCTTTTGTCAAGCTCCTTGTGTTTGATGTGTGGCACTCATTCCTATGTCCGTTATCTTGGGTTTGACACCTGTGCCATGTGTTCTTTTCTCTACCACATTTTCTCTTCTGCTACCGCGTGTTCTCTTCTGCTGCTGCTTGGCCCAAGTTTCCCAAAGGACGTTCCTAATAGCGAGCTACTGGATGATCTTTCTATTGGTTATGGATCTAGAAGATTTGGATAGTTGATGGATTTACTGAAGCATCTTTCTCATGGGGGTCTCAAGTGGTTGACTGGCTTATTTAAGTAGTCTTTTCCTCATTTTATTGGTTGTTGTTAGATGGATTAAATTTCCTGAGCACTGAGAATTAGCCTTTGTACTTTTTTCTATTGAAATTGATCTTACAGACTATGCCAGTCAATTTGGCCTTTCTATTTTCATGCATTTAATAGGACATTAAACTGTGCTTGTATTTTCAGAAGTATATGAACGTTTGTTTCAAGCTTTTGTAATCTTTATGCAGCTTAGTAAAATGCAAATCATGTTGCTACTCTTCTCTGTTGGCTTATGTTGTATTGTTTATACTATGCAAATGGTTTGATGTTCTTATATTTGCAGTGTTGGGAATTATCTATTTAATAGATACTAGTTACTATTCGAGCCTTTGTTTCAACATTGTGCTTAATTAATTCCTTTCTAATTTGGTGCATCGCCTTAGCTTAGCATTGTTTATTTTATGTTCATCTTCCTACCCTTTTCATCCCCCCATAAAAATGAAGAGCTGGCTTCGATAAAACCCTAGAGGTCACTTAGCTACGCACATAAGTCCCCCATTAGCTAAGTTTCCCATAAGGCTATTGCTTGCAAGATTTTGCGTCAATAGTTATTTTTTTGGAACACCCGGTGGGATGCAAACTAACACGTTCACAATTCAATAGGAGTGTATGAGCTATAGGCCTATCAATAGGTCTCAAACTGCAAGAATTCCTGGCTTGCTTGTACCACCATTAGTTTCAGTCTAGGTGAGAGGTCGGTAGGCTAATACTTCACCTCCCTCTTCTCCTCCATCTCCAGTGCCAATGGCTACTAGAAATTATGTAGCCTGGGATGCTGGTAGTCCTTTGGTAGCACTTGTGCCTCCTATAGTGTGGGCTCCAATCTTGACTTTTGTTTGAAAGGCTATCCCTAAGTTCTTCGGGGATGATTCAAAAAATCCAATGGAGCACTTGCAAGATATATTTGATGTATGTCTAGTGCATGGCGTTACCAATGAGAATGTGGCTTTAAGATTACTCACCACCTCTTTTAGAGGCAAGGCATTGAACTGGTACCATACTCTTCCAGCTAATACAGTTGCCACTTGGGATGATCTTGAAGATCCTTTCTACGAACGCTTCTCAAATAGTGGTGACAAATCTTCACTATATCACCAGCTAGCTAGTATAAAGAGAGCTCCCCATGAAGCTTTGGCCGATTTCAATTCTCAATTTCATTCGACTTGGCAGAGAGTTCCTATCGGTAGTCGGCCACCTCTAGATCTGGCGTTCATGTTCTATTTAAAGTCTATAAATGATGATATTTCTATGATGCTACAAGCTCTTGGCGGAAATACTCTACCCGATACATATAGCCTTGTCATCACTACATAGAACAATCTTATTGCCATCAAAAAATTGGCACCAAGACCTATCATGCCGTTATTCCTAGAATTCAACACCACAGAATCAGAGGTAGCTTTAACTAGTGTTCCTGTAACTCACCAATCTATATATGTGTACCCAGGAACAACGTCAAGCATGGCTCCAGTGCCTAACCCCCTAGCGGTTGAAGTGAACAACATTAAGGATTAGATGCGAACCATGAAAAATGAATTAACCAGTATGAAGCGGCAACAATATAACTACCAAAAGTTGGCTTACCAAAACTACCAAGGTGGGAAGGCTCCTTTCCAGTAAAACTAGTGGTAGGATAGATCACACAACAATACCCAAGTTCAACAGAATAATCAGGTCATCCCTATGACTATGCGGATGCAGACCGTCTATCCTAGTTCAAGCAAGGAGCTAGTAGCAGGACAAAAAAATCTTGCCAAGGAGAATATTTCATGGTGCTTCCCTTACAATGATGCACATATGCCCCAAAATTTTCCGAGAGGAAATTTACAAAAGAGAATAGTAGAGCAACGAAGTCAAGTCATCACGCCTGATCACGAAGGTCATACACAAGCCTCTCACTAAATGGACAATGCAGTTCTCACTGCTCAAATGCAAGGAATGTCTATAGAGCAAGAGCTCAAAATAGCTCTGGACCAAGCACTCTTTTCTTGGATGGAAGTAGAGGAGTCTGTTGGGAAAATCATGTCTCAACTTATCATCTTGTGCCTCTATCAGAAAAGACTTGGTAAAAAATGCATCATTTCTACCCTTACCGCTTTACCATGACGGTCTGTTTATGCCTTGGCAGTACCACAGTGAGAAGGGCTAGCGGTCACCTCCACACCGTGGGCGGTGATCTGGGTCACCATGGTGGCCACGGTAGGTGGCTTGTTGTCTTTCATGTCGGCTATCGCCGCATCGTGGGTGGTGATCTGGGTCACCGTAGTGGTCGTGGTGTGATTGCTGGCAGTTTTCCAAGGCAATCACCGCCCTATTGCAAGGTGGCCTGCTGGCCTCCACAGTAGCATGGTTGATCGTTAGCAGTTTTCCAAGGTGGTCACTTCCCTACCGCGGGATGGCCTAGCCACCTTTGTAATAGCATAGTTGACCGATAGCGGTTTGGACAAGCGATCATCGCCTTACCGCAAAATTCTAGTAGTTAGGGTCTGGTAGCATGGTATGACTGCCTGCAGTTTGCTTGGCCATCACCACCACACCACAAGGAGACTTTGAGAACTTAGTGGTAGCACAGGAAAGGTCGAGAGTGAGTCAAGTGGGCTCATCGCCATGTCGCGGTGGGTATGTGATCTCAGAGCGGTGGTGCAGTGGAGACAATATGAGCTTAGACCGAGTTTGACCTGAAGTAAAAGTGTCAAACAAATAAGATGGTGACACGAGGAAAGTTCCAAACATCTGATTGGGAGAAGATTGAAAAAGAAAAGGTAGTTATTGCAGGCCAAGTTTTAGCTAGAGACAAAATCGATTAAGGCATGAAATAAATGCTTGGGCGGCCCGATGCAATCTGAGAAGATCGGTTACTTGTTTGGATGGACATTGCAGCATAGAGCAAGTCATGGGATTGGTTGGAATATTGAATGCAAATGTAAGACTTGATAGTCGATTACATTATTTTATATGTAAACCAAAAGGTGACGGTTGCTTTGTTTTTTGTAAGCTAAGTCAAGGAGAGTTGTAATTTCATTGTATGTGAAGAGCATTGTAATAGTGAGTAAAATTGAGTGTTGTTGTGAGTTGATTATTAGAGAGTGAAGACTAAAATTTGTATGTAATTTGTTTATTACTGAAATACAAATTTTCTTTGCTTGGTGTGGTGAGGTTTTTACCTGGAAAGGTTTTCCCACATAAATACTGGTGTCAATCTATGAATGTATTTTTCTATTATCTCTTTTATGTTTTATGTATTCACCTCAAAAAAATTTAAGAAGATTTAGAACTTGTGTTTGCTTCTCTCCTTTGTTGTATTAGTGTTAGGGAGGTATTCCCTACTATCCCCTTTTCTCCCTTCAAGTGGTATCAGAGCTTGGCCAGTTGTGTTATCCTTGATTGAAAGAGAAGTTTTTTGTGTGCTAATACTGTTCTAGTGGGAGTCTTGCATTGTTAAAACTTGTTTCTGTTTGAGATGGCGAGTACATTAGGTAGAGTAGAGATTGAAAAATTCAATGGAAACAACTTTGAGTTATGGAAACTCAAAATGGAAGACTTACTTGTGGATGGATACCTCTGGGTAGTAGTGTCTAGAAATATGCCACAAAGTATGAAGCAAGAGGATTAGGACCTTGCTAATAGAAAAGCAAGAGGTCTAATTAGACTGAGTCTGGTCGATTCTTTACTCTTGAACATCCATGAGGAGAAGTTCACAACTTCATTATGGAAGAAGCTTGGTGATGTTTATTAGGGAAAGTCTTTGGTAAATAATATTTTCCTGAGGAAGAAGTTGTACTCCCTGAAGATGGAAGAAGGTACATTTTTTTCAAACCATCTAAACTCATTTAACATGAGTTTTACTCAGCTAGCATCTATAGGTGTAAAGACTGAGGAGGAGGATCGTTGCATGCTCCAGTAGTGATTGTTACTTGATAGTTGGGATCATCTGGTGATGGCTATTGGAAGCACGAAAATTGCATTCAAGATGGATGATGTGGTTGCTTTGCTTCTATCTGAAGAAATGCAAAGGAAGTCTTCTGAGATGGCCAAAGAGGCTCTTGTTGTTTGAGGTAGACCAAAGGAGAATGGCAAGAAGAAAGACAAGAAGTCGAAATCCAAATTAGCAGGGAGATCAAAGTCTCCTGGTAAAAAGTCCAAGGTGAAATGCTGGAACTGTGGGCAACTAGGTCATATCTGAAAGGATTATAAGGAGAAGAAGAAGAAGAATGCTTTAGACAATGACTCTTCTTAGAGGGATGCAAACACCTTCATTGCAACCTTGACAACTCAGGCATCAGATGATGTCTAGGTGGTTGATTTGGGTGCATCCTTTCACATGACATCTCACAGAGAATGGTTCTCCAAGTATGAGAAGTATGATAGTGGAAAGGTGTACCTAGCAAGTGACTCAACACTAGAGGTCATTGGTAGAGGTAGAGTCAGAATTAGGTCCCTGATGGTAGAGTCAAAGGTATTGGTGGCGTACTGCACATACTAGGTTTGGCTCGTAATCTTCTTTCTGTTAGTAAGTTAAATGATGTTGGTGTAGAAGTTTCTTTCTCAAGTAAAGGATGTAAAATGGCAAGAGGTGCAATGGTGTTGGCTAAGGGTGTTCGTACCAGCACTCTGTATAAATTGGATGCACGCCCTATTCAATGTAACAATGCATTTGTAGAGTCATGTAAACCAGCCCTTGTAGAGAAAGGTGAAGATACTTCTCTAGACGCAAATGCTTTGGAGGTAAAACTCCCAGCAGAGAAGATTATGGTGTGGCATCATAGAATTTTTCACATAGGTGAGAAAGGTTTAAAAATCTTGTAGAAGTGCTTGATGATTGTAACCTTGAGTTCAATTTTTGCAAACACTGTATTTATGGAAAACAACACCGTGTTTCATTTTATTCGAGTCCTCATAAATCTTTTGGAATACTAGATTATGTTCATTCTGATGTGTTTGTTCCAGTTAATGTTCCTTCATTATCGAAGTCTAGATATTATGATTCTTTTATTGACGACTGTTCGAGAAGGGAATTTGTATACTTTCTTAAAAGTAAATCAGAAGTGTTCAGTTAGTTTAAAAAATTTAAAACTTTGGTAGAGAATCAAAATGGAAGGAAAATTAAATGTTCGAGGACAGAAAATGGCGGTGAGTTTTGTTTTGTAGATTTTAAAAGGTATTGCATAGATCATGGAATTAAAAGGCATAAAACAAAGCCTTATACTCCATAACAAAATGGAGTTGTTGAAAGGTTGAACATGATGCTGATGGAAAAGGCAAGGAGTATGCTAAGTGGTGCTGGTCTGGAGCAGATGTTCTAGGATGAGGCTGTGGATACAACATGTTATCTATTAAATCATTCTCCTTGCTATGCTCTTGTTGATAAGACACCTTTGGAAGCATGGTCTAGTAAGAAGCCCTCTCTGAGACATGTTTGTGTTTTTGGCTGTGAGTCATATGCATATGTGCCAAATGAGAAAAGATCAAAGATGGATAACAAGGTTGTTAAATGTATCCTCATCGACTATGGCATTGGTGTGAAGGGATACAAGCTTTGGAACCCTATTAATCAAAAGGTTATGTACAACAAAAGCATGATTTTTCATGAGCTAAAACCCCCAGTAAGTGATCAATAGCTTGAGACAGATCAGAACGAACAAAAGAATGATGCAGTTGAAATTCCTCAAACTCTAGAAAAGGAAGAGTTGCATGGTGGACCTGAAATTGGGGAGAGCTCAAGCAGCTCTGAGAGTTCTAATGATAAAGAACCACAACCTCAGCCAGTAAGAAGATCTACATGAGAAAAGTGACAACCTGAAAGGTATGGTTTCTTAATGTTAGATTCGAACTATGCTTATGCCTTGATTACTAGCACTGATGAGCCTAGGACTGTAAAAGAAGCAATTGACATGTTTGATTCGAATTCTTGGCTAGAAGCCATGAATGAAGAAATGGATTCTTTGAAGAAGAATGAAACCTAGGTTTTGGTACCTTTGCCTAAAGGGCGAAAGCTTGTTGGCTATAAGTGGGTATTCAAAAAGAATATTGGTTTTGATGGTAGTGTTGAGAAGTATAAGGCAAGATTGGTTGCAAAGGGATTTTCCTAGATTGATGGAATTGATTATGGAGAGATTTTTTCCCCTATAGAAAAGTTGACATCTATCAGACTTCTATTATCATTGGCATCTGCGTATGATTTAGAAATTAAGTAGATGGATGTGAAGACAATGTTTCTCCATGGTGAGCTAGAAGAAGAAATTTATATGTCCTAGCCTGAGCATTTTGTTGAAAAAGGTAAACAAAATCTGGTCTGCAAGTTAAGGAAATCTATGTATGGTTTGAAGCAATCCCCTAGAATGTGGTACCAAAAATTTAACACGTTTGTGTTGTCTATGGGATTTTTTAGATCAAAATATGATCATTGTGTTTATTATAAATCTAAAATGATCATGTGTTTGTTATTACCCTGTACATGGACGATATGTTGTTCATAGGAAATAGCAAGTCTATGATTTTTGATCTTAAATCTCTGTTGTCTACAAAGTTCAAAATGAAAGATCTAGGTGCAGCAAGGTATAAACTAGGAATGGAGATAACCAGGGATAGAACGAGAAGAAAGCTCTGGGTAAGTCATAATAAGTATGTCAATAGAGTTTTGGAGAGATTTGGTATGGATGACTGCAAGCAGCTAGCTGTTCCAGTTATGCAAGGAACAAAACTATCTGTTGAAGGCTGTCCAAAGTTTGCTACTAAGATGGAGGACATGACCAAGGTGCCATATGCAAGTATTGTTGGAAGTTTAATGTATGCGATGGTCTGTACAAGACTAGACATTTCCCAGGTAGTGGGAGTTCTCAGCTAATTTATGGAAATCTGGGAAGATCACATTGGGATGATGTGAAGAGAGTGTTCAAATACTTGAAGGGGAATTCAGAGTATGCTTTGTGTTACCATGGAAGTTTGGTCGCATCACAGAGAACACTCAAAATTCATGGATATGTGGATTTAGATTGGGTAGGGGACATTGACAGTAGGAGATCCACCAGTGGATACACGTTCATGTTAAATGGTGGAGCAATCAGTTGGATGAGCAACCCATGCTTGCAAGGAAGTAATTTGGCTAAGTCGTTTGTGTTCATATATTGGTTTTAATGCAGGGCAGGTTACTATTTTCTGTGATAGTCAGAGTGCCATTTTTTTGGCAATGAACCCAACTTTCCATGTCAAGACAAAGCACATTGATGTGCAATATCACTTCGTGAAGGACATGGTTGAAGATGGAAAGGTCTATCTTGAAAAGGTCGACACTTTGAAGAATGTTGTAGATGCATTAACGAAGTGAGTGAGCATAGAAAAGTTCAGATGGTGAACATAATCGATGGGCCTTGGGGCCTATGACTGTCGGTAAATTTTCAAAGTCTAGAGGAAGCTAGAAGTCTTCGCCAAATGGGATCTTGTTGGGAAAATCATGTCTCAACTTCCAGTCTTGTGCATCTGTCAGAAAAGACTTGGAAAAAAATGCATCATTTCTTCCCTTACCGCTTTACTGGGGCAGTCTATTTATGCCTTGGCGGTACCGTAGTGAGAAGGGCTGGCAGTCACCGCTACACCATGGGTGGTGATATGGGTCACTGTGGTGGCCGCGGTAGGTGGCTCATTGTCTATCATGTCGGTTACCACCGCATTGTGGGCGGTGATCTAGGTCACCACGGTGGTCACGGTGTGACCGCTGGCGGTTTACCGGGGTGGTCACCGCCCTACCATGGGGTGGCCTACCAGCCTCCATAGTAGCACAGTTGACCACTAGCAGTTTCCCAAGGTGGTCACTGCCCTACCGCGGGATGGCCTGTCAGCCTCCGCAGTAGCATGGTTGATCAATAGGGGTCTAGGAAAGCAGTCATCATCTTGTCACGAAAGTCTGGTAGTCAGGGTCCGGTAGAATGGTATGACCACCTATAGTCTACTTGGCCATCACTGCCACACTGCGAGGAGACTTGGAGAGCTCGGTGATCGCACAAGAAAGGCCTAGAGTGACTCGAGTGGGCTCACTGCCATACCGCGGTGGGTATGTGAGCTCGGAGCGGTGGAGACAATATGAGCTCAAACTGAGTTTGACCAAGTTTGACCCAAAGTCAAAGTGTTAAATGAATAAGATGGCAACACGAGGCAAGTTCCAAACATCTGATTGGGAGAAGACTGAAAAGGAAAAGGCAGTTATTGCAGGCCGAGTTTTAGCTGGAGACAGAATCGATTAAGGCATGAAATAAATGCCTAGGTGGTCTGATGCAATCTGAGAAGATCAATTACTTGCTTGGACGGACATTGTAGCATGGAGAAATTCATGGGATTGGTTGGAATATTGAATGCAAATGTAAGACTTGACAGTCGATTACATTATTTTATATGTAAATCAAATGGTGATGGTTGCTTTGTTTTTTGTAAGCTAAGTCAAGGAGAGTTGTAATTTCATTGTATGTGAAGAGCATTGTAACAGTGAGTAAACTTGAGTGTTGTTGTGAGCTGATTATCAGAGAGTGAAGACTGAGCTTTGTATGTAATTTGTTTATTACTGAAATACAAATTGTCTTTGCTTGGTGTGATGAGTTTTTTACTTGGAAAGCTTTTCCCATGTAAATACTAGTGTCAATCTGTGAATGTATTTTTCTGTTATCTCTTTTATGCTATATGTATTCACCTCAAAAGTTTTTAAGAAGCTTTAGAACCCATGTTTGCTTCTCTCCTCTGTTGTATTAGTGTTAAGAAGGTATTCCACACTGTCCCCTTTTCTCCCTTCAGAGTCGGCATTCCTGAATGATATTCCAGTAGCCCAAGTGCTGCAAGTACAGTCAGACTATAATACTCATTCCATGTGGAGGCTCACTAGAGAATTCACATCTTTTACAACTGAAGGTTCACCTAATTCAACACCCAGTCTGTCGGAAAATCTGTCATTAGTTCCACAACAGTCCAAGGCGTCTGCTCCCAGTCCCTCAAATCCACCTCCTCCAAAGATAAGAACTCCCATGGCCACCCCGACTGTTGCCAAATAGCCAAATGCACCGGCTACAAGGCAAAAGGAGCAAGCTATCGTAACTCATTAGTCACAAATGCCATTCAATGTGGTGGAGCAACTAAAGAAATCCTCTACTAATTTTTCTTTGTGGGATATCCTAGCCATCCCAGAGCAAAAGCTGCTATTGCAGAAGGAATTATCGAGAGAAGAAGACATGAAGATGCTAGAGTAGTTCTCAAAAGATAAGACATCCAAGCCAAAATTGGATAGAGTTCTAGAAAATCAACTAGAAGAAAAGCAAGTCGAAAAAGAGAGTAAGCCTAAACCCAAGCCTTTCTTTCTAGCACTTATCATTGGTAACAAACTGCTACATAATTGTATGATTGACTTTGGTGCTAGCACCACCATCATGCCTAAGCAAGTAGTTGAAGCTCTAGGACTCGAGTACGAGCCTCTAAAAAAGGGAGTCATGCAACTCAACGAAAACAAGGTTGAAACCATCAGAGTAATCAAAGGATTGCCTATGACATTGTTTTCTTGTCCCAGTATTACTATGAATCAAGATACTATGCTCATTGACATCCCTCCTCTGTTCGAGATATGTCTATCTCGAGAATTCACTGCAGATGTTGGAGGTTATCTAGCATTGGACTAGTCACACCTGATCCTAAGAACCAAAAATGGAGCTAAGATGAAGTTATTGTCAGAGTCTTTGCATTCCGAACATGTGGCTAATGAAGCCATGATCAATTTTGAGCCAACACATACCTCAATCACTTCCGGAGAGATGCTCAATGTCGAACTCCTTGAGGAAGAAGAAGCAAGTAGCTCCCAAATAGAGAAAGAAGAGGCTCTTTTAAATGAACTCATAGATATAGATCCTTTTGGAAACTATCATGCAACTGGGCTAGGAACATATGTCATTCATGAAGAGGACTAGATAATGCCTAGAGTGACTAGAGAGTCCGGAGGTGAAGTGTCCTCAGAGTTATGGACCTTGCACTTTGACGGAGCAAGATGCAAAGTAGGATCCAATGCAGGAATATGTTTGATATCTCCATCCAAGGATAAGACCTTTAGGTCTTACTGCTTCTAGTTCACATGCTCAAACAATGAAGCAAAATATGAAGGCCTTGTCCATGGTATGAGTTTAGCAAAGAGAATAGGTGCAAAGAAAATACAGGTGTTCGGAGATTCAGAATTGGTGGTGAACCAAATCCGAGGACTCTTTGCCACCAAGAATGTTCGTATGCAATCATACCAACATAGGATCTAGGACCTAATTGAAGGCTTCAAAGCATTCAACATCCAAGCCATACCTAGAGAGAAGAACTCTGAAGCAGACCTAATGGCAACTATCAAATCTCAGTTTGGGCCAGCTTCTGAGTTAATTAACAACAAACATTCAATGCAAGTGATTGTGCGGCTTGTAATCCCAAATAATGATCAAGAATGGAAAGTTTTTGATAGTGATGCTCATATCACGTCATTTCTCTAGTTTTTGAGAGAATTTTCTGACCAATTACTACCAAAGATCGCTAAGGCCTATGAGGATCAAATAATCCAATGAAAATCAAACAAGCTTCCAAGGGGTCTAGTCACTCTTGAGAGTCTTTTTGATTCTGATGATGCAATGACAGCTGATAAAGGCAACTATACCGATTTGCACATCAGGAAAGATAAAAAGCTAAAGGTCGGAAAAGGAGTCTCACAGAAGAATAAAGAAAGGTTGAAACAATTTTGGGAGGAGTATCCGAGTGTGGTAGCATGGTCATATGATGATGTTAAGGGATATGATCCTGGGATTATCCAACACACCATTGAGCTACTAGAAGGAGAAAAACCTGTGCGTCAAATGCAAAGGCTAGTCAATCCAAAGATTGAGTCACTAATGTCACAAGAATTAAATAAGTTGATTGCATCTCAGATAGTGTTCTTGATCAAGCACAACACTTGGGTGTCTAACCCGGTGCCAGTTTGGAAGAATAATGGTGATATACGGCTGTGCATTGACTTTCGAGACCTGAATAGAGCATCCCTGAAGGACCACTTCCCCTTGCCTTCCATGGAGGTAATTCTGCAAACAGTTGCTGGTTCTGAAATGTTTTCAATGTTGGATGGTTTCTTCGGCTATAATTAGATTCGTGTGAAAGAGGAGGACCAACAAAAAACAACATTTTCTACCAAGTGGGGGACATATGCTTATGCTAAAATGCCCTTCGGATTTTCAAATGTCAGAGCCACTTTCCAGTGAGCTATGGAAATTACCTTCAAGGATTTGATACATAAGATTATTCTTATTTATCTGGATGACCTAACGGTATTTTCAAAATCTATCGAGGATCAATTTGATGATCTTGAGCTTTTCTTCCAGAAATGCCAAGAATTCAGGATTTCTTTAAACCCAAAGAAATGTGTGTTTGGGGTCCCATAGGGGAAGCTATTGGGTTATGTTGTTTCAAAGGAAGGTATTTCCATTGATTCGAAAAGGGTTAAAGCAATCAAGGAACTTCCTCTATGTGTCAACAAAAAAGGAGTTCAATCTTTTGTGGGAAAAGTTAATTTCATTGCTCGGTTCATAGCAAACTTTGTAGGGATCGTTTGACCCATCACCTTGATGCTGAAAAAAGACTAGATTTTCAAATGGACAGCGGAAGCTAGAAAATATTTCGAACAAATAAAAGAGGTCATCTCTTCTACTCTCGTATTGATCAACCCAGATTTTTCAAAAGTCTTCATTATGTACATCTTTGGTGGTGGCAACAATATCGCTACTATCCTAGTGCATAAGGACAATGAAGATAAAAGAGAATCACCTATTGCCTTCTATTCACGCACCCTAAAAGAATATGAGGTGAAATACAACTTTGTGGAGAAGCAAGCTTTTGCTATCGTAAAGGGGATGAAGAAGTTCTGACACCTCATATCATGCAACAAGGTGATTGTTTGTGTGTCACACCCTAGTGTGCGAGAATACATTATGGAAGGTAAAATCACTGAGAAGTGGGCTAACTAGATAACCAAGATTCTTGAGTATGACATCAAGATCAAGTCAGTCAAGACTATGAAGGGGAAGGGATTGTGCGAATATTTGGCCGAAAACAATGAAGCAATTGCTGAGTCTGAAGTCCCAGAACCCGTGCTGCTAAATGAAGAGAGCTCTGAAGACGATTGGATGGATGCCAGAATTAATTTTATGCAAATAGGAAGGTATCTGCCCAACCTCCCCTCTTTTAAAAGGAATTTTTATCGATTGCAGAATAATGGTTATGTACTCTTAGAGGGAGTTCTTTTCAAAAGAAATTTCAATGGTATCTTATTAAGATGTGTAACTAAAGAGCAGTCAAAGAGGATATTGGAGTAGCATCATAGTGGCCTAGCCAGAGGTCATTTTTTAGCAAAAACTATTACAATCAAGATCATATGTGCTGGTTATTTCTGGCCGACATTATTCAATGACTCATATTCATTGGTCAAGTCTTGTAGTGAGTGTCAGTTTTTTGTTGGAAAAAGGAAAAATGTTGCTATGCCATTGAAACCGATTGTTGTGGAAGATCCATTTTCTCAATGGGGTCTCGACTTCATTGGGATGATCAATCCATTTTCATCAGCTAGACATAGGTGGATCCTGACAACAATTGACTATTTCACTAGATGGGCTAAGGCTGTACCATTGAAAAATGCAACAAAGGCAGAAATTGTAAACTTCCTAGAGGAACTGGTAGCCAGGTTCGGTCCGCCAAAGACAATTATATCTGATAATGCTAAATCTTATCTCAGCTCCATAATTAGCCAATTTGCACTAAATTATGGAGTCTTCCTAACTAACTATTACCCACAAGGGAATGGCCTTGCTGAATCTACAAATAAGAACCTCATCAGGCTGATCAAGGGAATAGGTTCAAAACATCAAAGGGAGTGGCATAAACACCTTTGGACAACATTATGGGCAGACCATATCATACACAAGCAAATATTAAAAACATCTCCTTATGAGATAGTATATGGGAAGGAGGTGCTATTGCCAATTTCTATGGAAATCACTGCCATCCAACTACTCAAGTCTCTTGAAATTGAGCAAAATGGAGCAATGGAGGTGCATTTTTCAGAATTACTTGAAGTTTAGGAGAAAAGAGAGCACGCTCTTGAGGCAATGACCAACCTCCAGCAGATGGTAAAGAGATGGTTCGACAAGAAGACATATAACCAAGGGCTACAATGTGGAGACTTAGTGCTCAAGTTTAATGAGCGTGGAGCAAAGCCCGGTCTACATAACAAGTTTGATAGCCTCTGGGAAGGACCATTCAAGATTACCCAATGCAAGTAATACAACTCATTTCAGTTAGAAAAAATGGAGGGCAAGGCCTTGGGTATTCTAGTTAATGGAATACATCTTAAAAAATTCAATTAGTTCAACTTTTGCAATAAGTGTGTAAATATGTATATATTTTCCCTGATTTGTTAGTTTTGGGTTATTCTTAGTGCTTTCTTAGATTAACAACCACATTGATGCAAAAAATTGAAATAAAATGAAGAAAGAGCCAGAATATAGAAGATATATATATTGTATTAATCGCGAAGATATTTACATTTGTAGTCATGCTGACTTAATGGGGCCATCGAATAGGTTAAAAAATACATATATATATCATCACTGACACAGTGTTGTAGACAAAGTTTTTTTTAAATACAAAAGAAAAAATGGAGAGATCTTCTTCACATTTCTTTAGGCATTGGAGGGTCCACCGATGGCAGTAGGTGGCGCATGGTGAGGAAACACCATCCTATCAAAGTTCTCATACCATTGCACCTCACAGAAGGGTTCAATATTATGCATCCTCATTAGAAAGTGGCAGGTGGCGTGAACTTTGTGGTGATGTTCCTCATGAGTATCAAGCTCAACACCACACAAAAAGGACCTAGTTGGCATGGGTCCTCCTTCCTCGAGAAGTTGGCACAGGTTGCGAACAGATGAAATTCCATGGTCAAAATCAACATCTCTCACTATGTTCTCCAACCCTCTGTGGTAGTGTTGGGGAAAAACCCTCTTTGTTAGCTTCAGAGTCTTCCGCTTTGAAATGTTGATGTCCAACAGGGAAGCTACAAAGTGAGCTGATGCTAGTATTCACTTTGTACTGGTCCTCGTATTCCACACAATCTTTGCCTAGCACCCATTTGATGGATTTTACATACAAAAGGATTTTTACACCAGTCACGTGTTTCAAATGCCCGCACCTAATTTTTCCTAGAAAGGCGGCTTGGTTCTTCTTACAAACGAGCCTAATTGGTGTTTCCATACCTACCGCTACTCTAGCCAAATAATAAATTACTAAATATGTAATAGGGCCTAATTGCTAAGAATTTTGAATGTAAATGTGTGTTAGTAAAGGTGCCAAGGGTCCTATTTATAGATGGTTAGAGGCCTCCTTGATTAAGCAAGGTATGATTCCATCAAAATAAAATGGTAGAAAGAGCCTTGACAAGCAGTATTGCAACGTGCAAAATAATGGAAATAATCAAATGCAATTACAACTTTCTCAATTTGAGTGTTTGAAAGAGGATGAGAGAGAGCCAATTGTCGAATTATAGATGTTGATGTCCTATTTAAATCAAAGCAAATCTTTTAGGATGAGTTCGTTGGTTGATGCGCCCAATTACAATCAAGTAATCATTAAATGAAAAGGCTCGTGAAAAGATATGGCATTGCTGATTCAGTGCTTTCTCCAAGAAAATGAAGAGTTGCCGTATGAGAAGTCATATCTCTTAAATGTGTAGAGTCTTTTGGAAAGTTGGCGATCTCTTCACATGCACAAAAAATGGTTAGTCGTGCATGGCATAACTAATGTGAAAAGATAGCACGTACCCTTGCTAAGCCGATTTTCTCAAAAATCAAAAAGAAAGATAGGAGCATGTGGAGGGCATTAATTGTGCAAGATTGAGAAAGTGTGTAACCATCTGAATCATTTTCAAAGAAAGAGAATCATTTTCAAAAGCTAAGCTACAGAGTTCTTTGAAGACAAGTAAAATGGCTGAAATTGCGGAGAGCTCAACTTAGTCCGTCGGCACCAAAAGCATAGAAGAACAAAGAATGCTAGTGCCTTGTGTGAATGTTTATGCACAATATTCTTATGCAACCCTAGGTATTCAAGAAACACCTTCGTGGCCCTACACTAAGCCAGTAGACCAAAAAGTGTTAGGCGTGGTTTCTCCAAGAAACCAGGCCTTGATATCAGAAGATTGGGATAACGTTCGAGATCCAGAGTTATCTCAGAACCCCAAAAGCTTGAGGGAAGCTGCATGCGAGAAAATGAAGAAAATTACTGATTCTTTTCATGGCCGATTATGGAATTGTGGGCTCCCTCATTACATGGTTCCTTTGGTACACCATTGTTCAGAGATTGTGGCGGCCTGCGCTAAATGTTTCGACGCCCGGACAGGAATCATAAGCGGCCAAAATTTGAGGGTGGTAATTTGTCCCCAGGCCCTCCAAGATATGTCATGTATTCCTTTTAATTCTCTTGGGGGTGTGGAGGACTTTGATATTTATAGAATGCAAAGTTACTAGAGGACGCTTCGGTTGGCACACCAATTTTATAGCTTCGAGATGGGTAATCCGTCAGGTAATTTCATCCCTCCCAGTTTCCCTCTTAGTCTGACTACTTTTAAAGCAGGTTCAACCTCTGTCTTCTCCATGTTGGCATTGGTGTGTGGATTGGATACGGATAAGGAAGTCTCAGATTTCCCAATGAGTCTCAGCTTTATGTTGAAAAAGAATACCCAACCTCTATTGATGGAATTTGCAAAGGTCATTGTAGAATGGATGTGGAGATAGCTGAGGGAGTTTGAACTTGGCTCCAAGTTTAGGTATTCTTCCTTCTTGACCTACATGATTTTGCACCAGAGTCCAAACTATTTCCAACAATATATGCCCTTGGCAGTATTTGATGAAAATGGTGCTAGAAGGCCAATTTCAACCTGGACTCCTGTCCTCTCGAATTTTTTTGATTATTATGGATTTTCAGATGCATTCCTAGCTCCAACTTTATGAGCTTTGGATCATAGTGGAGGCAGTATGTCTAGTCGATTGACACAAAACCAAATATCATGGATGAAAGGGCTTGTACCACCTTGTGATTGGTTTTTCGGTATGGATTTCACAATGCTCCGTATGCAAGGTTTTATCCGGGAGCCTTTTTGGCTCTCGCATTTTGTTTCGGATAGGGTACTGGCCTTGGAATTTTTTAGGAAGCTATGCAATATTGAAAATGATTACTGGGGAGGGAAACATCTGACTTCCCATTTGACGCCGCCAACCATGTTCGACTTTGTGCCATTGGTGAAGAAGAAGAGCTCAAAGGTAAATAGCTCTAAGGTTTTATACTCTAAGTTGGGCCACCTTGGGTTTATGGTTATCTATGACATGTGGCGATATAATCTCGAGGGAAATTTATCAAAGTTGGGCATTAAAATTCTTCACCAGCCTCGACCATTTTGGGACCCTCGAAGAAATGTAGATGAGGGAAATGAGGGAATGTATGTCGGCCTTGAGTACATTCCTTCCAGCTTGGGTCGACCACCTTGGCTGAAATTTTATCACATAATGGTGAATCCCAACCCCAACCACAAAATAAATCGATTTCTCTGTAGCCAGTTAAATAGGCTCCATTGGAAGCTTGATAGAATTAAGGATTTCTAGATTTATAGGCAGGAGATAAAGAAGACTAATGGGATTTTTCAAGAGGTGGACTCAAACGAAACATTTGATGATATCTAGTGTCATGAACATCTGGACAGTGAGGACTCTCCTTACCCTTCGGGTTCCGAGAGGTGTTGTGAAGCGAAAAGTGTAGCTCGAGAGCATGGAGAAGAGGTAGCCCAAAAAGATCCCATAGCTAAAAAAGATCCTACACGAAGAGGCACAGTCAATGGATAGCAGTTGTCATGAGAAGACTCTTCAAATACATAGATTTTAGAGCCTACTGGCTCCTCTAGATTAGGTGTGAAGAGGTCGAGATCTTTCAGATGCCACCGAAGAGTTATTTTAGACTTAGATAGTTCCCAAGAGGAAAAAAGGCCACGAATGGAGGAATCAGGAATAGGAGAAGAGTCTTAGCATGAAGAGGTGGTGGTATCTACTGCAGGTCTTTGGGAAACTCAGGTATGTTTTTCCCCTTCTTCTCTCTCTTCTATGTCTTGGTCTCCTCCACGTTTTCCCTTGATACATCATTCACACCGGCTATTCCTATCGTTGGGTACCTAGAGCAGGTCAATATTATTTCCCCTGGGGGTCCCCTTCTGTCTCCTACTGTTTCTCCCACCCTTGAAACACAAGTAGTGGTAACATGTCTTGACCCTTTGAGTCAAAAATTTATGTCTCTGAGGCCTCAACCCCAAGCAAGTTCTTCCCCACTCCTTTTTACCACCATGTTTTCCCCATCTCCGGACAGTCAATTTATCCCACCTTTCTCCCCGACAATTATTACTAGGCCTAGAAAATCCGTCGATACATTGAGCACACTGTCTTTCCCACTAGTAGTTCCCCAAGAGTTCCCTTTTGCTGGTGGGCTAGGTATTTCATCCCATAAATATTTCTTCTAGGTGGATGCAAAGAAAAGTGCCTAGGCGAGCCGAATATAGAAAAGGAGGGAAAAGCATGCAAGCAGACAAGTGGAGCCTCTTTTGCAAACCGTGTTCAGCGAAAGCCAAAATTCGTTAAAGTTTGTAAATGTTACACCCAATGTGATCAAGTCAGTTGGGGAAATGTTGCGAAGCGATTATTATGTTAATGCCATAGGACTAGACTTGTAGTAAGCTCATCCGCAAGATAAAGTTGAGCTAATGGAGGAAACACAGAGGGTGGTGACTATCGAATTCCTCAAGCTCAATCACTAGATGAAGAAAAAGGATGAGAAAATGAAGGAGCTGAAGGGAAAGGTTGATATCTGGTCAAACAAGCATAAGGCCCAAGAAGTTGAAATCAATCACCTGTGGAGTGAAAAGAATGCCTTTGAAAACAAGTCGTCGAGCTTCAAGCTTTGGGTGCAGAAGTTGTTATGGCCTTGCGAAGAGAAATTGAGCAGTTCTAAGCGATAGAAGCAGCCCTCCACAATGAATTGAAGTAGGCGAATGATGGCCTGAAATAGCTCTAACATAGTACTAGTGAAGAAGTAAATGAAATGAATGGCGCATTGGAGCAAAAAACTAAAAAGAAAAGGCGGGCCGAATTGGCCTTGGGAGAGAAGGAGAGAGAGGTTTCTACTATGAAGAATTAGTTATCAGCCTGGAGGGAAGCACTGTAGAATTGAGGACTGATCTAAGCAGCACGGCTACAGAATTGGACCTTTTGAGATCCCAGCCTCCTGCACCCTAAATATACCCGCTGGTGATTGCTAAGGAGCTACATGCGTCATACTGGGATAAGGTTAAAACATTATGCCTTACATTGCAGCCCACTCTCAAATTTATGGTGCATGCAACCAGTTTATGTGGGGTGGTGAGTGAAATGATGCAGCAGGTGCAGGAAATGACTTCTAATAAGTTTCTTGAGGCCAGGTGGTTATTGGGAAAATTTTATATAGCTTTTGATGAAGCATTGAGCAGAGTGGGGATCGAGGACTGAATAATGGCAACCATAGGCATAAATATTCTCATCTCTATACATGAGGCCATCCAACATGTTGTAGAGTGCAGAGCCAAGCTAACCCAGATTACTAGTGATATGTGGGCAAAATTTTCCCGCTTAACCCAGTGAGGGCTTCCATCACCCTTCATGACAGATCAAACGGTGGTGGGCATTGAGTACATCATCGAAAAAATTGAGGAGAAGAAATTGACAAATCCTTTGATCAAACTCCGACTACTGCCAATATTGAAAACATAGTGTATCAGCGGGCACAACTCTTTTTCCAGCTCGAATTGGAGGCAAAGGTATCTGGTGGATTGCCTTTTAAGGCAATAATTGATCTAAACATTGCGCATGAAAATTTGCGCACTCTCTCTGTGCCATCAAATGAATTCTAGATGTTCCTTCAAACTCCCCTCTCTCAACTATGAGCAATTGTGATGGAGTTGGACTAATCTACAAAACTAGAGTTTTTGGGGTTCTCCATTCCATAGGTGAAATGTCCCTGTGAGTCACCAAACTGTGAATGTTTATTCATGCACCACTTTTTCCTTCGTGGTTTATTTTTAGTTCGCGGCTTCGCCTTTTTCTGTATCACTCACAACTTCTTTGTGGTCACCATGTGGCTTCTTATCAGAGCTTTCTCTTGGGCCGTATCATTTTTCTTTTGCTAAGCTTTGTTTTCCTTACATGTGGCCTCCACTTGTTTCTTTCCGAGTCGGTCCCACACTATGGTTTCTTTTGTTGGGAGTTTGAACACGTGGCTTCTTATCAGATCTTTCTCTTGAGCTGTCTCACCTTTCTTTTTTTGAGCTCCATGTGTTTGACGCATGGCGCTTGTTCCTATGTCTGTTATCTTGGGTTCGACGCCTGTGTTGTGTGTTATTTTCTCTGCCACGTTTTCTCTTCTTTTGCCACCTGTTCTCTTCTACTGTTGTGTGGCCCAAGTTTCCCAAGGGACATGCTTGTTGGTGAGCTGTTGGATGATCTTTTTGTTGGTGCTGACTCGAGAAGATCTGGATCGTTGATGGATTTGCTGAAGAATCTTTCTTGTGGGGGTCTCAGGCGGTGGGATGGCTTATTTAAGTAGTCTTTTCCTCATTTTTATGGTTGTTGTTAGATGGATTAAATTTATCGAGCACTGAGAATTAGCCTTTGTAGTGTTTTCTATTGAACTTGAACTTACATACTGTGTCAGTCAATTCGGCCTTTATGTTTCCATGCATTTAATAGGACATTAAACTGTGTTTGTATTTTCTGAAGTATATGAACGTATGTTTCAAGGATTTGTAATCTTTATACAACTTAATAAAATGCAGATCATGTTGCTACTCTTTTGTGTTGGCTTATGTTGTCTTGGTTATACTATGTAAATGGTTTGATGTTCTTATATTTGCAGTGTTGGTAATTATCTATTTAATAGACACTAGTTATTGTTCGAGCCTTTGTTTCAACATTGTGCTTAATTAATTCCTTTCTGATTTGGTGCATCACCTTAGCTTAGGATTGTTTATTTTATGTTCATATTCCTACCCTTTTCATCCCCCCATAAAAATGAAGAGTCAACTTTGATAAAACCTCAGAGGTCACTTAGCTATGCGCATAAGTCTCCCATTAGCTAAGTTTCCCATAAGGTTGTTGCCTGCAAGATTTTACATCAACAGTACTACAGATGAAGCAAAAAGCTATCAAATTGATAGTGAGTTGATGAGCCTTGATCTTAAGAACTTTGACAACATCCAAGACTACATCACTAAGATCAATGATCTAAGAGAGCAATGTAAAGCATGTGGAATTGATAAGAAGGACATTTAGTTGGTCTATAATAAATTGAACAAACTTTGTCCCAATTATGTTGCTTTTGTTTCTAGATTTCATACTCATAGGTTGACTATGGGCTATGCATATACTACTCCTTCATTTGCCTCAGTTTATGAGATGTTAATACATGAGCAACACAAGCTTATATTGACGGGTCTCATCAATTCATCTAAATATCAGACATTGTTGGCTAGTTAGGTGAAAGAATATAAAAATACCGATAAGAAATAAAATAAATCAAAGAATAATCCAGATTCAAATCAACCAAATAATAAACTCTTCCAAAGAGAAATCATATAAGAAGGGGAAGCCTACTTGTTCATATTGCAAGAAGCTTGTACATGATGAATTTTCTTGTTATAAGAAGGATATTGATGAATTGAAATATCTTCTTAAGAAGAATCATATTGATCTACCTTCCAGAATGTTTGAAACAAATTCTTCTTCTTCACAATAGTCTAATAAGGGGAAAGCTCTTTGTGCTTCTATAGGTGTTAGATCAGGGAGATGACTTCTAGATTTAGGAGAATCTCATCATATGACATCTTCATAGTCTATATTCTCTTATTTTGAGCCTTGTAATATGTCTCCTATTTTGATGGGAAATAATACATACATGAGTTTAATTGGGAAGGGATCTATTGATATTAAGGAAGGCACTTTAAATGATGTTTTGTGTGTACTTCATTTATCAAAGAATCTACTTTCCATCTATTAGATTGCACATGGTGGAGATGGGAGGGCTATGGAATTCACTCCTAATTTAGTTTCATTAGAGACTTGGAGATTAGAAATCTTCTTACTATTGGGATGGTTGATCATTCATCTTGATTGTATACCTTTGCATATTTTTCTTTTGATGATGCTATTGTTCCTTTGGATGTTAATCACAATTTTAGTGTGAACCATGATTCAAAGGAGACATTTGTATACTTGAAATTGGTAGTTCTTACATTAGATCCCATTCTTGAGCCTTGTATTTCATCTCCTCCATCATTGTAGTTGATGATGCTTGTGTTGTTATAGATATGGCTTATGATTTATTACAACAATATCTACATCGTCTTCCAACTACATCTACTTGGGATACATAATTGAAAACATTGATGGGTTGTTTGTTGAGTCTCACATATCATTCTTCTTCCCAAAACTTCCTTTCAGGAATGAGATGAAATCTTGCATACATTCTTGGTTTTTATTCTTCCTAAGGGGAGTAAATTTGTTTGACAAGATTAGATCATCTTCAGTATTCAATGTCTAGATTCTACAATTGTAGGAGACTCACCATTGAGGGGGGTTTCATTTTCTCTCTTCTTCTCTCTTATGGGGGGTATTTTTCCTCACATGGGGTTTTGTCCTTCTCATGCATCATTGAGATTATTTTTTATTTCATCTCTCTTTTGAGTAGGATTTGTGTCCCACTAGGTTTTCTCCTTTTCTCTTCTCGTGAGAGAGTGCATTACATATGTACATGGGTACCTAACACAACCTAGTAGTTGAGACCCATTCTTGCATCTTTACATCATTTTTATAATAATCTACTCCCTAATTTGCACTTAAGGGGGTTTGTTTGTGTGAATAAAAGTCGTTTACCTAGCTAATTTCTACTAGGGGACTTATTCACATGTTAAGTTTACTTAGGTCCTAATACTTTATTTAGAAGACTTAGTTTTCAAGGTTAGACCTTATATTTTTTACTTTTATGTCAAGTTAGTTGTCTCATGTCATAGTATTAAGACACTTGTAATGATCTTGTCTAATCCTATGTCTTATCTTAGCTATATAACCAATGGGTTGTCATTTATAAATTAAATTTTATAGGACATGAATACCATTGCAATCTTGAGCATTGCATATTGATCTCTTTGTGCTTTCCATTTGGCCTCTAGATCTTGGGTAGCTATTTCCATAGTGAACTCTAACAATTTTTCCCTCTCATATGGTGTAGTAATCAAATCTCTAATCTTTATTCATTGAATTCTTAAGAGATAGATAGGTTCTATAAAACTGGTCAATTTATTTCTGATTTGCACATGAAATATGGTAGTTAAAAATGAATTGAATTTTAATATTATCAAATTCTATTAGATCTTGAATTTTTAGTATAAAAGGATTGTTTTTAGTATTATCTTAATGTTGTAGTTAATGAATTTGTTAGGCTCTTAGTCTAATAAATAATCGGATCGAGTATTCACATAATTTTCTTGCATTTACCTTTTATTTTTTGAATTTTATTTATCCTTTGGTTAGAGTATGGTTTAGATTAAGAGTTAGACCTCACATTTAATCAAGAAATTAATAAAAAATAGGTTCCTTGAATATTATAGCTATATTGACCACTCGTCCAAACAACATAGTTGTGACCCAAGTCCCAAGACCTTGGGAGGTGATTGATTTCATGAACATTTAACTTTTTTGTGAGAGGTAAAGTGAATTACACTCTACTTGTGTTTTATGTGTCAATTTGGCCATCAACATACAACATCATTAATAAACTATTGATGTGAGGAGGGAGGTGGAGAAGAAGAATCTTTGACCCCTTCTAAAATTTTGGAATCAATTAGCTTCATGAAGTTCCTACCAAGAACCTCATCCATAATTATTAAAATTAATGGGATAAAGGATCCTCTTGTCTCAAAATTCTACCACAAGAGAAATAACCCCTAGGAATACCATTAACCAAATGGAGCACTTAGGAGTAGTCATATAATCTTTGATAAAATTTAAAATTCTTCCTTAGAAACCAAACTTTTGAAGCACAACCAAAAGGAAGGGCCAAGCCACTTTATCATAGGATTTAGAACTATACAACTTAAGAAACATACCAAATTTTTATTCTTTAACTTAAAATGAATGATTTCATGAGTAGTAAGAACAACACCTAAAATTTTTCTACTTGGAACAAAACCTTTTTATTATTATAAATCAACAGATTGATGAAAGGTTTTACCCTATTAACAGTTAGCTTAGAGAAGATTTAATAAATATTATTATAGAGGTTGATAGGTCTATAATATAGAATTGAATTGGCCTATTCCTTTTTAGGTACATGCACAATAAAATAAGAATTAAATTATTTCAAAAGATTAACTGAACTTAAAAATCTCTAGTAGCCCTCAAAATATCTTGGAAAACAATCTCCAAAAAATATTGGAAAAGGAAGGGGGGAATCCATCTTGTCCTAGGACTTTGAAAGAACCAAAATAAATGACAATAACTTTGACTTCCTCCACAGATATATCTGTAACCATCTCAACACTCTCTCTTTCCTTAAGCACATTAGGTATCACATTCAAAATTTCATGAAGCCCTCTTAAATCATGGTTATTGTCAACATAAGTCTCTTTGAAAAAATAAATAGAAACATCAACAATATGCTCCTCAAAGCTTAAAACGTAACCATCTTGTAGAGTCAAAGTTATAATGGCATCCCTCCTTTTGTGTATTAGGGTGGACTGGTGGAATAATCTAGTGTTCCTATCTCCTTCACTAAACCATTGAATCTTGGATTTCTACTTCTAAAAAATATCCTCTCCTCTCATAAGCCCCTACCATTCTTCTCTTAACTCTTTCTCTTTAATAAAAATTTCCAAATAATTGTATCCTTTATCCATTCTATCTTGAATATATTTGATCTCTTTTGTAATAGATTCTTGCATGATAAAAATATTACCAAAATACAATCTATTCCAACCTTTTACTCTTTCTTTCACCATCTTATTTTTTGAGCAAGATAAAACATTAGAGTGCCTTGCATAGGAGTATTCCACCAAATTGGAACCAATCTCAAAAACTCAATTAAGAGGCCCATATTATTTCATACCTAAAAGGAAATGGACCTTTCCTTGAGGCATCTTCCCATTGCAGAATAAGTGGATTACGATCAAATCCCACTCTAGGCTAAGCTTGCAGAGATAGCTTAGGAAAGATATTTCATCCATTTCAAGTCAAGAATATGTTTAATTTAACCTGAATTAAGCCACTTCCTTGTCTTTTGTTTGACCAAGTAAAATAAGTACCTTGAAGTTCCACATCTAGAAGCCCATTAAGATAAAGAAAGTCAACAAAGTCAACTATACTTTCTAAATAATCGTCCAATTCACCCACTTTTTTTAAAGGGAAAAAAGGAGTATTAAAATCCCCTAGCATCCATTTATCCTTCAATTCAATCCTTATCAAATCAGAGATGCTTTCACAAAAATCTTTCCTAGAAAGCATAGAGTTAGGGGCATACATATCGATAATGTTACATTTTTCATTATTAGTCAGATCTGAGAAGGAAACCATTAAATTGTTCTTGCAATGATTCAAATTTATTACCACAATTTAGAGATGATTCCAAATGGTTGCAACTCCCTTAAAATATCCTTTGGTAGGTCTAATATAAAACTCAACAGTAGGCCATATTTTACGAGAAATTTGAGAAAAAAATAATTTATCCATCTTAACTTCCTATATGACAAGGATATCAACCTTATTATCGACAATATAACTCTTGAAAAGATGTTGTTTAAAAGGACTATTCAATCCCCTAATATTTTAAGAAATAATATGCATAAGAACAAAAGAAAAACAAAATAACATCAATCCTAGCATCAATTGAAATAGTCGACTAATCAAAAAATAGGGATTCATCTCCATTCTACTTCCAACTCATTCTTTCTTCAATTTCTTAGACACCAAAATATTTTCTAAGGTTCTTTGTTTCCCTAGAGCCACTTCTCTAGTTGTCTCTCTAGATCATGTTTCCCATTGTGAAGGCCTTCCATGTTTAATATCTCCTACCACATATGGATTTTTCTTTTTCCTCTATTATCCACTTAAAGGTGTTCATTCCTCTTGATTATTAGTTTCCAATGTAACCCACTTGGGGAAGGAATAAAATCAACACCAAAACCTAGGAGAGTTAGAGAATATTCCAAACCCAAGCTTCAAACCACATATTCCTTATTATTCTTCAATTGATTGCCATCCCTAACTATTTGGGATTTCAACAAACCTTCCCATTTCTTTCCAAAGTTGTCCTTTGTTGAGATAATTTTTTTATTAAGAATTCATTCCTCAATTTCTCCTTGAGTATCCCACACCATACCCCCTTCATACAACTCCTTAATCAGTAATGATTGTCTTTTTTATTTATTTTGTTCATTATCTTTTTCTTGTTATTTCAAGTTTTGTTCCCCTTTATCTTCTTTCAACTATCATTCTTTCTTCTCATTGTTTTTTTATTTTTTTCTTACCAAAGTATTGTTTATTCTTCTAGGCCCACAAAACCTCAAGTGGTCCTAAAGAGGATTCAATCTCCCTTATACCTTTAGAAATTTTTTCCTATAGCTCATTTCCATTTATTTTCATTGAAAATATTGTCTTGCAATATATTTCATATTTTATGCTACTTCGTAGCCTTTTTATTTTGTTTCAGATATTTCTAAGTATACCTATGGATTTCATATGTTCTTTGCATAAATCCTTGTTAGGATGCACCATGTGTCAGCCTAGTGCAAGTTTAAGAGGGGCCACAACCTCTTTCTTTCAAAGAGGCGCACATATCCACTACGTAATTGCCCCATGCAGTTTTGGTAAAAGTTGTACTATTTGAAGCAAAATGACAATTGAAGGGTATGACATGTTGGCACCATGAAAATTCTTGGAGGTAGCTCAAAGGAAAGCCTCAAAAACTTATGTCGAGATGCCACGTGTCCTAGGCATAGATTTCTCAAAAGGAAAAGCAATAGGCATCAGAGGAGCAGCAGAGGATGCCACTTGTCAACTGAACAAGAGCCCAGACAAGTTTTAAACCCAAAGGGTTATGAAAAGCATGTTGATTGTTGTCTTAATAGTGGAATAATGTTAGAGAGAATCATGTGTCAAATATGAAGGTTGGGAGTGCCATTAATGACCAGGAATCTACTCACCCAAGCATTTACAATGGTCACCATAATTTCCACATCTTGAGATCAGATTTTGGTCATTAGGAAGGTCTTAATTTGACATGGAACCTAATTATTCTTGAGGTTTTGTCAGAAGGAATTTATTTTAGAGTCAGATGATATCCACCTTGGAAATCTTTGCATAGAGGAAGTAGTTGAAAGAGAATGAGTTGGGAGAATCTGAGTTCTATTTCATTTTGTTCTCACCAACTAAAACATTATTGCAATATGGGCCTATCCAATGTAAATCTAGATCTTCATGTAGGTTCCCTAGCCAATGGTTTAATGCCACCATTTTATTTTATCTTTTGTACCCAAGTGGTGGGAGAGGGATTTTTGCTTGTTGCTTCCCTTGTGCTATAAAAGGAAATTTTGAGCCTCTCCCAAGGAATGGGGAGAGAATTTTTTGGTAGTAGTTGTTCACCATTTTTCTTCAAAGAATACTTAGAGTTTCAATTTCAAGAGAATTTTCATCTTGAACCCGACCTTAACATTTTGTATCATTTGAAGTGATTAAGAGAAAGAAGAATGCATCAAATTGTGCCCAGTTTTCCTTTATTGAGTGTTTTACTTTATATTTATACTAGCTTTTATGCTCTATATCATTTGTGAGTGAATATGATCTTGACAATTGATTTTTTGAGTTTTAACTTTTATGATGCTTGATATAAATTTGTGATTAAATAAACCATGTCTCATACTCTTTTATTTCTACAATAATTTATGTTGAAGGTTATACTATGCTTATGGGTGAGTAGTCTCTGTAAAACATTTAAGGCATTAACATAATAGCCTAGGAGTATCATATCCTATCAAACCTTAGTTGGTGCTTCCTATGAAAATATTTGAATGCTATGCTTTGTGCTCATGAAGCCTTAAGAAATTTATTCTATTTTCAAAAATGAAAGGTCTGTGGCACTTTGTGTTTGTTTCTTAGGATTTGTATTTCTGGTTGTCTGAAGTAGGATTTAAAATGTTATAAAATCTTTAGCACATTGCCCTAGTGTAGATTTGTTTATTTTTACTTTCTCCCCCTTTTCCTATCTCAAATTGAATGAAGAGTTGACTTCTAAAATCTTGGAGGTTTTCTAGTGGAGTGCAATTCATCCCCCATACACTAAACTTCCCATAAGGTTGTTCCCGTGAAGCGTAAGCTTTAAGGATCAACAATTCTTTTTTTGGCATGCCCGATGGGACCTATTTTTAATTGCTAAAGAAGTCATATTCATGAGCCATAGAAAAACTACCAGATCATAAACAACCCAAAATCTAGGCTTATTGTTACCTCCTTTAGTATCTATAGCCCATGTTGAAACTACCCAATCCAATGTACAACAAGCTTAGCCACATATTCTTATGGCCACTCAAGCACCCAAAAACTATGTAGCCTGGAATAGTGGTATCCCACTCATTCATCCTATCTCTCCTACTATATGGGATCCTATCCCCACCAACGCCCTTAAAGGACTTCCTAAATTTACTGGAAAAGATTCCAAAACTTTTGAGGAGCATCTCCAAGATGTGGCATATGTGTGAATTTTTCATTATGTGACTGAGCAGAGCATGGCTCTAAGGTTCCTTGTGACCTCTTTCAAAGGAAAGGCTCAAGACTAGTACAAAGCTCTATCTCCTAACTCTATCAGTAGCTAGGATCATCTTGGAGACTATTTCCTTGAGTGCTTCTTAGAGAAAGGACATAGTTCATCCTTGCTACAACAACTAATGAATATTAAAAGGGATTTGTAGGAGGATATTATAGAATTCAATACAAGGTTTCATAAGACCTAAAAAAGGATTCTCGTAACTACTCAGCCACTTGTGGGCATGAAATTTTTTTTTATGTAAAATATTTCAACTTTGACATAGCAGTTATGATTTGATCTCTTGGGGGGAACACTTTGCCAGACACATATATATTTGGTGATGAGAGCTGAAAACAACTTGATTGATGTTCAGAAGCTCCTACATATGCTGATATTTCCAGAGATATCAACATAGCCCACAATAGTCAATCCTAGCACATATACTGCACCTCCACCTTTGATGTATGTATACCCCAATGCAAAGGCAAGAACCTCTAGTTCGTCTTCATTAGTCATAGAAATGAACACCATGAAGAAATTTTTGTAGAACTTCTTGAATGAGATTATCAATTTAAAGCGACAAAAAGTAATGCCTCTGACACCCCCTTTTCAAGGATATTAGGGAGGGAGACTGCCTTTCCAACACAAGTAGTATTAGGGAGGAACAAGAGGGAGTAACTAGTTGTAAACCCCAAACCAAATTGTTCTAGTTACCACTCTATTACAAACTGTAATGTCTAACCCCAATAAAGGCCTGGTCATAGGTCAAAAAAATTTATTGAATGATGTGAATGTTTGGTGTTTCCCCTACAATAATGCATATATACCTCAAAATTTTCTAAGAGGCAATCTTCAACAAAAGGTGGTAGAGCAAAGAAGTCAAGGCATCCCACCAAATGCAGGAGCATATGCTTACTAGTCCCCCGAGTAGAAAGTGTTATACTCAATGCTTAGATGCAAGGCATATCACTAGAACAAGAGGTAGAGATCATATCAGATCACACACTCTTCTCCTAAATGGAGGGTGAGGATGTGATGTTCACTAATGAGCCTTCATAATCAAATATTCCACAAGTCCAGTTAGACTACAACACCCACTCTAAGCAGAGGTTCATCAAAGAGGTTGCACCTCAATTACATTAGCCTAAAGCTTCCATGAAGAAGATTATTGGCTCACCCATTATGGTCTAGCCCTTTCAAAAGCCGAAGGAGATGCCCCCCTTAAAGCCAAATATACCACCTTGGATCACTTAATGTGGTTGAGAAACTAAAAAACATCCTTGTTGTATGAGGCTTTGGGAAAGGATAGGTTGACCTCACAATCAGGTCATCCAACTCTAGAATATGATCAAGAGAAGAGGAAGAGGCCAATTCAAGAGAATCAGGCTTCAAGGGATAAAAAATTCATAAACACGAAGGAAAAACTAGTGAAGGATGAGGTAGGCAATTTAAAATCCATCCCATTCTTCTTAATTCTCATTGTAGGAGATAAGCTACTGCATAATTCTATGATTGAGTCTAGTGCTAACACCATGGTTATACCTATGTTGGTTGTAACCTTGCTGAAATTAGAATATAAATATCTTGATAGAGGAATCATGTAGTTAGATGGAAAGAAAGTCCAAGTTTTAGGTTTATTCAAAAGCATCCCTCTAACCCTATATTTATGCCCCAACATTACAGTCACCCAAGAGGTAGTTGTGGTCGATATTCCTCCAAGTTTTGGGGTGTGTTTTTCTAGAGGTTTCACTACTAAAATTGGAGGATACCTATCTATAGATTGGTCTCATCTAATACTAAGGATTAAGCATGGTTCTAAAATGAAGATTCTCTTAGAGCCCTCACACTCAAAACACATAGTGGAGGACACTATGATGAATTTTGAGGTTGCACATATTTCATTTTCAAAGAATGAAATGCATTATGTGGATATTCTAGAAGATGAGGAGGTTACTAGGGATATGATCACTAACGAGGAAGTCATTTTGAATCAATTCATGGATAGCAATCCTTTTGGAAACTTTCATGCTATTGGCTTGGGGACTTACACGATATATGATGAAAATCAACTCATTCCCCAAGTGACTAAAAGTCGAGAGACTTGACCTAGAAGTTTTGATGATGAACCAAGTCCATGGACACTGCACTTTGATAGTGCAATATGAAAATCTATTTCAGGAGTAGGCATTTTCCTAGTGTCCCCTACTATAATGGAGACTCTCAGAGCCTTCCAGTTCCAATTCCCCTCCATGAATAACAAAGCCAAGTATGAAGGATTAGTCCATGGATTGAGTCTAGTTGAGTGCATGGGAATCAAAAGGCTCAAGGTCTTCAAAGATTTAGAGGTAATAATCAAGAAAGTGTGAGGAAATGAAGTTGTGCAAAATTTGTGGATGTGATCCTATCACCTAGATTGTGGGACTTAATCGAAGGATTCAAAGATTTCAATATTCACGTGGTTCTGAGATCTCTAAATGTTGTAGCAGATAGGGTGGCCATGGTTGGATCTTAGTTTCATCCATTGACAGACCTAATGAGTAACAAGAATGTAGTGTGGGTGATGGTGAGACCTACTATCCCTGATAATGATCAAATCTAGCAAGTCTTCGAGAGTGATTCCCAAATCGCCACAATTATTCAACATTATAGAAAATTTGCAAAACAACTACAACCTAAGGCTGAAGAATATTTTGAAGAATAGATCATTCAACTCAAAACCAATGAGCTTCTAAAGGGTTTGATCACTCTCAAGAATAATTTCAATGTTGATGATAAAAAAATGATAAGAGGGGGTTCATTCTAAATAAAGGGGATTACTCTGATCTGGATGTGGGAGGAACAAGAAGCTGAAGGTAGGAAAAGATGTTCTACAAAGGGGAAAATAAAGGATAATATCCTTTTTTGTCAAGTATGATAGGGTTGTGGCATGGACCTACCATGAACTAAGGGGTTATGACCCTAGTGTGATCCAACACACAATCGATCTAGTTGAAGGGGCTAAGCTGAATCATTAGAATCAAAGACCAATCAATCCCGAGTTAGAATCCCTCATGGCCCAGTAGTTGAAGAGGCTTATCAAATCCAAGATTATATATCCAATTAAGCACTCTACCTGGTTATCCAACTTGGTCCCTGTTCCAAAAAAGAATGGTTACATTTGGCTTTGTGTGTACTTTCAAGAATTAAATAAAGCTTCTCTAAAGGATCACTATCCTCGTCCCTCAATAGAGAAGATTATTTAGATTGTGGCAAGGTTGAAGATGTTTTCTTTTCTTGATGGTTTCTTTGAATACAATCAAGTGACTATCAAAGAAGAGGACTAGCATAAAACAATATTCACTACTAAGTGGGGGATGTTTGCATATGCCAAGATTCCTTTCATCTTATCCAATGTCGAAGCCACTTTCCAACAGGTGATAAACGTCACTTTCAAGGATTTGATCAATTTGATCATCCTTAGCTATTTGGATGACTTGACAGTGTTTTCAAAATCTAAGGGTGACTATTTTGAACATCTAGAAAAAAATTCTAGAGGTGCCAAGAGTCTGGGATCTCTCTAAATCCTAAAAATTGTGTTTTCAGAGTTCCACAGGGAAATTTACTTGGCTACGTGGTCTCCAAGGAAGGAATTTCCATAGATCCTGAGAGTAAAATCTATTAAGGAGTTGAGACTAATGGTAAACAAGAATGGAATCCAATCCTTCTTAGGTAAGATCAATTTTGTTAGTAGATTTATCTCAAAATGTTTTGGGCTAGTGAGGCTTATTACTCTTATGATGAAGAAAGATCAAGTCTTTAAATGGACTCTGAAGGGAAAAGATACATTTGAAAAGATCAAGGAGGCCATTTCCTTAGCTCCAGTGTCATTCAACCTAGACTTTTCCAAAAGAAATATAAAGCATTCCTATGGTAAAGAGCACAACATTACCGCAGTGCTAACATAGAAAGATGCTAAACGGAAGGGAGAACATCCCATCACCTTCAACTCAAGAAACTTGAAAGGATATGAATCCAAGTATAATTTTGTTGAGAAGTAGGCCTTCGCTATTGTAAAAGGCCTCAAAAATATTTTGACATTTGGTGTCGAGAATAAGGATCATGGTTTATGTGGCTCACCCCAACGTAAGAGAATATATTATGGTGGGGGGTATCATTGACAAGAAAAAAAACTAGATAAAAAAATCCTTGAATATGATATCAAGGGAAGAGAACTTTGTGAATATTTGGCTAACAAACTTGAGCCCCAAGCTGAAGAGGAACATATGGATGAAGTTCTAGTGAACCAATTCAAGTCAGAGGAGTCCTGGGTGGCTAAAAAAATAGATTTCATGCAAACTAGAAGGTATCTAACTGGTGTCCCTTCACGTAAAAGGATGTTTTATAGACTACAGGATGTCAGATACACCATAGTTGAAGGAGTGATTTTCAAAAAAAAAATTGATGGTGTTCTCTTTCGCTGATTGAATAAGGAAAAAGAAAAGAAAATATTAAAAGAGTTCAATAGTAGCCCCATAGGTGGTCATTTCTTGGAAAATACCATCGACCTAAAGATAATGTGTGTGGGGTACTTTTGGCCTACCTTGTTTTCATAATTTCATAACCTAGTAAGGAAATGTTAGCATTACCATCTCTTTGTTGACAAGAAAAAGAATTTTTCCATGCCTTTGAGTTCAACGATTATAGTCAATGAACCATTTGTACAATGGGTTCTTGACTTCATTTGGATGATTAACCCTATTTCCAGTTCAATACATAAGTGGATTTTAACAACCATAAATTGATTCACTAGATGAATAGAGATAGTGCCCTTAAAGAATGCCATTGAAGGAAAAATTATGAATTTCCTTGAGGAGTTGGTGGCAAGGTTTGGCTCTCCTAAGACCTTGATTTATAATAATGTGCTAGCCTTTGTAAGAACTAGGATGTCAAAATTTGCATTAAATAATGGTGTCTTCCTCAAGACTTCATCGAATTAATATCTACAAGGAAATGGACCCGTGGAGTCCATGAACAAAAACCTAATTCAATTGATCAAGCACATGGGTGCAGATCACCAAAATGATTGGCACATGAATTTATGATGGTATTATGGGCTGATTAGATCACCCTAAAACAAGTTTTGAAGGCCTCACCATATGATTCATTTTATGGGAAATAGTTAGTGCTACCTATTTCTATGGAGATCCCAGCACTGCAACCAACTAAAGTCCCTAGAAGTTGAGGAGAATGACAACATGGAAGTGAGGTTGGATGAATTGCTCAATGTCTACGAAGCTTAGGAAAAATCCTACGATTCTATGAGAAACCACCAACAAGTGGTGAAGAGGTGGGTCGATAAGAAGGAATTTGATGTTGGTTTCAAAGAGGGTGATCTAGTTTTTAAATATGATAAATGGGCCACAAAACTAGGTCAAAATGCTAAATTCAAAACACTATGGAAAGGTCCTTTCTCCATCATAAATTGTAAAGAGATCAATGTGTTCGAGCTTGAAGATACGGAGGGAAAAACTCTTGATATTCCAGTGAATGGTATCCATTTGAATATTTTTAATTAATTACTCATCTCTTATGAGACTCTTTCTTTGTAAATTATGCAAAAAATTTAAATCTTGTATCATATGTAAAAATTTGTAAAGTGCAAATTTTTTGTTGGAAAGGGAAATACATAGACAAGATATGAAAAGAAAAATATATTCATTCATGTATAAAAATAATTTAAAATATAGTAATAGGTTATTAGGCCTATGATTACAAGGAAAAAGAGGGAGCTTTTGAAAACTCTATAAAGCAAAGAGAAAGATACAAAAAGGAGTACACTCTTAGGTCCCCAAAGAAAGAAGTTGGCAGTTCTAAAGAGTGTGATAGTCAAGAATTTAAGGAAGATATTGATAAAAAATGGAAAGTTATGGCGACACAAGTTACTACTAAACCAACCAAAAGTTGGAAATCTTAGAAACTCTAAAGAATGTGCTAGTTAAGGCTCATATCAAAAAAGAAGAGAGCAACTCTAAAGAATCTAACAGTGAATCATGCTCCATCGATGTTCTCACTCATCACAAGCTATGGAGGGTACATGAGATCTTGAAAATTGGTGTACCACTCCATGTCATGGATAGACTCTATGTTCATCACCTTGAGTAGGAAGAAGCAGGTGGGACCCGATCTTTCATGTTGCTGCTCCATCATTTTTGTTTGAAAGATAAAGAGAAAAGGGTGCCATGGAATTGGCACCATCTCACCACTGTCAAAAAACTACCTTAGGTCCATCATAGTAGGGAGTCCCACCCATGGAACCACTACGTTCACAACCTTTTCAAGCACCACTAGATAATATTTGTTAAAAAGAGATTTGGTGAGATCTATGATGTGTGGCTTTGGCTCGTTCAAGTCTAGAAGGGATGATACAAACCTAGGCACAATGTGAGTATTGAATTTATACTAATCGGCATCAGAGAAGGATTCCTCCCTTAGTATCCACTTGACATCAGCTATGATCAAGTGATTTTTCATCTTGATCATTCTCTTTAGCTGATCATTTGACACTTCACATACAAAGGCTAGCTAAAAATTATTGCTAACCAATCTAATGGGAGTTCCCATGGCCACCTACCTATAGATAAACAAGATTACCTCGAGTTTAGAATGATTTATGCATTAAGTTTGTTACAAATTTATATAAAATTTGAGCATAGGCCACTCAAGTAAAATCAAAAGGTTTCTTGTATGGTGATATGAAAATTTATCAAGTGGATTTCAATTTTGTGCAAAAAAATATAGGTTGGGTTTTAGACACTTGGATAATTTAATTGAGTTATGTGTGCATAATATTTTTGTCTTGTGGCCAAGTCTCTTGCCACCTTGGTGTGATTTTTGAAATTCCATAATGAGAAGTGACCCTTAATTCAACCACATTCATCTATTTTTAATGAAAATGTCTTCTCATACTATATTTCCCAATATCAATGTCACATTTCTAAAAAATGCAGTGTAATGAGTTGTACTTTCTCCCCTTTCCTTCAAGAGGTTGGCATTTCCCAAAAGGTAGAGAGTTTATTCACACAAGTGGTCTTATTGGAAACAATTTAAATTATAATTAAGCCATTCATTCACTTCCATCCTAAGTGTAAGTTGAAGCAAAGTAGAGCATAGAGTGAGAAATAATCAAGTGACAACATGTTTTTCTTACAATTTTCAAGTAAGAGTTGAAGGTTTATAATGCAAAGATACTGAAATCAAGCAGGAGGGTGACAGTTTTTTAAAGAATTCAAGACAATAGTAGCTCAAGGAGAATCTTCTGGCACTGGTGTTGAAGAAATGTTGGCTTTATCTTTCTATGTTGATGTTTCTGGTGACAAATCTTACTCTTCAGCCCCAATGTTACCTAAATCAACATTCACAAACACACAATTCTTAAAATGGACCAGACACATCAACCCAAAATTGGTTGAGGATTTTCCTAATGAATTCCACCACCCAACACTACATACCAACCAAAAAATCCTCCATGAAGGTGAATTCACAAGAATACAAAAGAAATTGGAGGGAGAGCTAGATTCTCTAGGTGTCTGGCTATGAAAATGTTGCCTCCCATAATACATGGTACTATTGTGCATCCATGCCCTGAATTGGTAGATTCTTTTGCATTGAGTTTTGATGTGCATACTAGGGTTATTTAAGGAAAAGGGCTAAGATTCATTATCAATACAAAGGCCATTAGGGATATGATGTGTGTCCCATTCGACCCCATGATGGAAAAAATTTAAAGGAAGGAATTGGAGCACTATTGGGAAATAAGGAAGGACAAACTTAGTTTTTTGCAATTATGAGATAAAGGGTGATGAAAAGAAGATAGGGGTGCCTAAATTCCCTCTAGCTCTCAAATACTTTCATTCAAACCTATAAGACATCTTTTTGATCATCGCATTTTTCTATGGATAGGAAAAAGATGAAAATGTGGAGGAGTTTCAAATGGGCTTTGCTTTAAATCTCAAGAAGTAGAAAGAGGTTTTTCGGCATGATTTTGTAGAACTCAGTGCAAGAAAAATGCTCAAACAATTGTGAGAATATGGAAGGGCTTATAAATTTAGGTATTCTTATTTTCTTTTGCACGCGATTTTTTATTAAAAAAAATAGAATTTCTTAAAATATATGCCTTTGAATGCCACCAATACATCCAGTTTGAGGAATTTGGTCACTATTTGGACCCATGTGCTTTTTTGCGTGTAAAATTATTATGATTTTCTTTTAATTTTTCTTGACCATGGCTCTTCAAGACTTACACTAGCAAGAGAGACCTTCTAGGTTTGCAACGAGGCATGTTACATGAATGATAGAGAGTAAAAATCTGTGTGATTATTTTTGTGGAGTAGATTTCAATTTTGTGCACGTGCATGGGTTCATAGAGGATCCTTTTAGGCTACCCACTTGTGTAATAGGAAGAACCCTCACCATTGAAATGTTCATAAAATTATCAATTATTGATGACACATTTGGGGTGGGAAGGAAAAAGGCCAAAGTTTGTAAACCCTCACTCACGTGGGCTGAGGTCACACTTCAAAAGAGGGACATTGACATGAAGATATCTCTAACCCATGCCACATATCCATATTGGGAACACAGATAAAATCCAAAACTAGCCACTCAAGATTTTTGTGTTGACTTATCTCATTTACCATTCATTAGGCCCCCATGGATTTCCTTTTATAAGATTGTGGTGAAGGATAATCCAACCATCAAAATTCATAAGCCTCTGAAGATAAAATTGATTTGAATGGAATGGAGTGAGGATAAGATTATTGGTTTTTAGACATATCAACAAGAGATTTATGATTTAAACTCCAACTATGGCACTATCCCTATGGATAACAAGTTCGATGATATATGGGATCATGAATATTTAGAATCTAGATTTTAGGGAGGAGGAAATCACCTTTCCACCATGAAAAAAGTGAGAGAAGGATATTGAGGGAATTTTTTTACTATAGGTGTTATCTACAATCGCATCAGCCAGGTAGAAACAAACCCAAATGCATAATAGGAAGCCCTCAACTTTATAAGGAGATCAAAGCTCATTGGATTCTATAGGTGAAGAATCTATTTTGACTGATGTGCCTCCCGTGAAGAAGGAAAAAATCCAAGGGTTGAACCTAGGGAATGTCTAGAGGAAGGAAGAAGATGAGGTGATCATCATTTGGAAGCCACCAACAATCTCCATGACTAGGTAAGTTTATCTCTCTCTTCTCTCTCTTCTTCTCAATCTTTGGTTTCTCCCGTTTCTCTTTGTCTCCCTCCTCCATCTACCTTTGTGGCCACTGATATGGTCATTTTCGCATCTGATATCCCTTCCACACCTCCCTTTGTGGTTGCAACTATTACTTCCACCACTTCATATATTCCTCTCTCAAACCCTGCATCTACTTCAACCTCCCCTTTTGATACCTTGATTGATTTATTAGTAGCACATGATCCCTTTACTGATTCAAATATTATGTAAGTCTCCTCACTATTTACTTCCATTATAGTAATGGTCCTTTCATCCATAGCTACCCCTTTAACTCCTATGAGCACCCTGCACCCTATACAAACATGTTTAGGCATTTCACCTTTCTCACCTATGAACCTAAGCTTTTTGATGGCTTCCCCATCCAGAGAATAAAAATGGGCCTCCCTTTACCCTATTAATTTTGGTCTCCCCATTGACATCCCAATTTCTAGACAGAGCCTCAAGTCTCCCTTGGAGTATTAGACTCAAATAGAATTGTACAAGAAAGCTCGGGAGAATAGGAAATAAGAAAGGAGAGAAAATGATGCACTAGCTCTGGATACCCCCAAGATAGAATTAAATTTTGATGAAAAATGAAAAACCTTGATGATCGTGACCTTGAATCTCCTAACCTCTAAACCCAAAGACCAAACTAAATATAGGGAATATTATATCCAAGAAATAGGACTCAACCTCAGTGACACCCTTCCATGTGACAAGGTAGGTCTCATGAAAGCAACACAAAAGGTAGAATCAACTGACTACTTAAACCAAGACTAGAAGCTAATGAAAAAGGAAGAGGAATTGAAAGATGTTATGGCTACAATGGGAAGATTGAAGGGAAAAATCAAGGGAAAGGATGCTGATATCAGCCACTTGAGGTAGAAGCAACAAGATAAAATTTTAGTGGCACTACTAGTGGAACATGTAGAAAAGGTTGGGCTCTAGGTTGAGTTGAGTGAAACATTGGCTAGTATTGATGCAAAGCATAAAGAAGAGGATCTAAAGTCTAGGCTACAAGATAGGGAACAAGAGTTGTAGAAATTACAAAAAGAGCTCTTTGATGCCTCACATAAGCAAAAGAAATCACACCAAGACATGGAACAGGTGGAGGAGAGACTGTAGAAAGAGTTTGTGGATGTCCAATCTCTAGCCACAAGTGAAAATAGCACAAAGGAGCTAGAAAAGAAACAATTGCATGAGAAAATGGAGGAGTTGTCAAGATTCTAGCAAAAACTATTTGATTCTTCAATTGGTGTTGGTACAAGGCTAATAGGAGCTTCAATAGAAATAGACCAAATTCTAAGTTGAGCTTAACCAAGATCAAGCACTAATAGATTCAAAGAAATGGGCAAAAGAAACTACATAATCCATTTTGCAGGTGTGGGAGCAAGAATTGGTGCAGTTGCACCTTGAGTAGGAAATTGAAAATCCAACAATTATAGGGTGTGGCGACAACTGCAATGCAACAAGCTGATTTTATCCCTTTTCTGCAACTATTATACATATCTTATTGGGAGAAGCTAAAGGATGTGGTAACTTCCCTACACCTGGATCTAAAGTTCATGGAAGATGCACAAGATTTGAGTGTTAAAGTTAGCCTAGTCATAGAAAAAATATTACAGTTTATCACTCCTAGAGAAGTTGAATCATATATTTTAATTGTAAAGTTTTACAAAGAAGCATATGATACCTTAGAAAATTTAGGGTTCAAAGATAGAATAATAAATGCAAAGAAGGCCAATGAATTCATCAACTACAATAAGGCAGCTAGAAGGGGCAAGGAGTGCCACTATGCCTTGGAGCTTAAGGTTAATGAAAAGAGGAAGCACTTTGAGGGATTAGTCCAATTGGGACTTCCATCTCCTTTTCTATATGATGGAACGGTTTTGACCAGGGATCAAATCAAGTAGTCACTAGAGGATAAGCAATGCTTGATCAATTGGTATTTTAGGCTCTGAGTCCATCACCAAGTGTCAAGGAGATTGAAAGGATTTTTTATCCTCTCGCACGACTTAGCTTTCTTATAGGGTCCACATGGACAAAACTGAGCAATATCTCTTTCAAAGAGATAATTGATTTGGACCAAGCATTTGAAGACTTGCGAGCACTGGTGCAACCTTTGAAAATGGATTGGGAACCCTTGTAATCTACACTCCTTAAGCTTTAAAGCTATGTGTTTCTATTTTTCCTTTTATTCCTTGCTATGGAAGCAGGATATTATAGGTTTGTGCCTCTACAGGTAGATGCCCCTCAAAATTTTCTAGGAGTGTAAAGATAATTTCCTACAACTCATTACCATTTTATTTCATTAAAATATTTCCTTGCAATATATATCATATTTTATGCTTTGTGGCCTTTTTTTTTCAAATATTTCTAAGTAGACCCATCAATTCCATATGTTCTTTGCATAAATCATCATTGAGATGCACCATGTTTCATCTTGGTGTAGGTCCAAGAGGGGTCACGACCTCTTTCTTTCATGGAGGCATGTAAAGCCACCATGTAATCGTCCCACGTGGAATTAATAGAGGAGGGTTCCATGTGTTGGCACCATGGAAATTCTTAGAGGAAGCTCGAAGGAAAGCCTCAAAAACTTCCCCTCATGTGACACATATCTCAGAGGTGGATTTCTCAAAATAAAAAGGTGATAGGCATCAGAGGAGCTATGAAGGATGCCACTTGTTAGCAAAATGGAAGCTCGAGCATGTTTTGAGCCTAGTGGTTTATGAAAAGTGTTCTAATTGTTGTATCAAAAATGGAAGAATGTTAGAGAGTGTCATGTATTAAAGATAAAGGTTGAGAGAACCATTAATGATCGTGAATCTACTCGCTTAGGCATTTGCAACAATCACCATAATTTCCACATCTTCAAATCAGATTTTGGTCATTAGGAAGGTCTTAATTAGGCATGACACCTGATTATTCTTGAGGTTTTGTCAAAAGGCATTCATTTCAAATTTGGTTGCTATTCACCTTGGTAGGCCTTGTGTAGAGGAACTAATTGAAAGGAATGAGTTGGGAGAATTTTAGTTTTGTTTCAATGGATTCTCACCAACTAAAACATTATTGCAATATGGCCTTGTAAGACATATATCCAGATATTCATGTAGGTTCCCTGGCCGATGGTTTAATGCCACCATTTTGTTTTTTCCCTTTTTGTATCTAGGTGATGGGAGAGGGGATTTTCTTGTTGCTTCCCTTGTGCTATAAAATGTACTTTTGAGCCTCTCTCAAGGAATGGGGAGAGAATTTTTTGGCAGTATTTGTTCACCATTTTTCTACAAAGAATACTTAAATTTTCAATTTCAAGAGAATTGTCATCTTGCACCCGACCTTAGCATTTTGTATCATTTTAGGTGATTAATAGGAATTATAATGCATCAAATTGTAACCATTTTTCCTTTGTTGAGTGTTTTAATTTATGTTTATACTAGCTTTTATGCTCTATGTCGTTCACGACTGAATGTGATCTTGACAACTAATTGTTTGAGTTTTAGCTTTTATAATGTTTGATATAAAATTTTGGTTAACTGAACCATGTGTCGTACTCTTTCATTATTGAAATAGTTTATATTGAAGGTAATACTATGCTTATGGGTGAGCAGTCTCTATAAAATATTTAAGGAGTTAACAGAATATCCTAACATTATCATATCTTATCGAGCCTTAGTGGGTGCTTCCCATGAAAGGATATGAATGCTATTCTTTGTGCTCAGGAATCCTTAATAAAAAAATTATCTTTTCAACAATGAGGTGTTAGTGGTGCTTTGTGTTCATTTCTTAGGATCTGTATTTCTGATTTTTTGAAGTAGGATTTAAAATGTAAAAGTTTTGGTGCATCACCCTAGTGTATATTTGTTTATTTTTACTTTCTTCCCCTTTTCCTCCCTCAAACTGAATGAATATCCAACTTCTAAAATCCTATAGTTTATCTAGCAGAGCGCAATTCATCCCCAATCCAATAAACTTACCATAAGGTTGTTACCATGAAGCATAAATTCAATGATCAACAAATACCATTTTCCTAGGTAGACATTTTTTTAGCCACCTCCACAGGTTTGTCTTGGACTTTTAACAAGGACTATTGATTTATGGTACTTTTATTTGTTGGATTTTCCTTCTTGGACACAATTCTCCCACATCTATCCCTAATATGACCATATTATTTTTATTTCTAGTAGAAGAATCTCACATTTTCACAATCTATGGGTCGAACCTAATTTTCATATTTGACTTCAAAATTATATGTGTAAGAAGAAAAGTGTGCATAACCATATTCATAGACATTCTTGTCATAAATAGTCTATATTTATGTTTGGTAACCTTATCCAAAGCTAATATATGGGAAAAGTAATTTTTTATGCTTTGAAAAGTCTTATGTTCCATAACTCCAAAGATAGTCTAGGAAACCTGATCCAAGTGGGGACAACCAAACCAAGATTTGCAGAAGGATCAAAGCTAGGATTCCATATAGATAAAGAAAGAGTATTCCTAAAAACCTAATAAATTGGTCAAGGGCCTTCCATAAAAAATTTTCATAGATCTTATTATTGCAAAAATGAAACAGAAATAGGCCATCCACCATAGCACTTATACTGACACTTCCTTTCAACTTCCACACTAGATCTGACCATATTCAAATCTGGTCAATATTCAACCATAAGGAAAGAAAATTATCCACAAGATAATTATCCATTCCTAAAATCACCTCATCTAACAAATTATCCAACACATTAAAAACAAGTCCTTCATCCAAAAAAATCACCAAAGGATACTATATTCTCATAAATTTTGGAGTCCTTTCCCTCGTAAATTTTTTCACACATGTGGAAGGGTCTTATTCATCAAATAATGATATGGTTTCCCTTCTAGTGATAACTGAAGCATTATAAATTGTGCTCCCTGAAGGTGAAATCATAATTTCACACTTTATTTGGAGCTCACTTTGGTTTGCACTCCATTAGTGTATTTTAGAAATAGACCCTAGCCTTGACCTTTCCCTTCAAATCAAGCGAATGTGTCAATTCTACCCTAAAAGTTCCTTCTCAATCACATTTCACGATTTCAACCCTGAAAGATGTTCATTTTTTGAATGAAACCTTATTAAGAAGACCCTAAACTTGAGGATCAAACTTTAATATGTTTAAAACAACAAGTCAATGATGGGGATGCCCTAGACCAGGTGTTTTATCTGATAATTTTGATCTTTTATTTATATCGTTCCTTAATTTATGTGATGTGAATTCAAATTTCACATTTGATGATAAATTGATCCTAAAAAAATAATTTAAGTGATTTGGCCTACAAATTAATTTATTCATATATTTCACTATTTAAACATGAGTTATTATTTTAAAATGAGGAGATGTAGAATACACAATGAAGCTCTTCCAAAATTCACATCCTATTTTACATAATTACAAAGAAATTTCAAGATTTGATCAAGTTAGTACAATAATTGGAGTTTGATGCCAATGGAAGAACTAGTTGGAATCTAGGTTTGGATATATATTTGGCTTCCTTCAAGCACCCAATGACTTATTTTTAATTTATTCTCATTTTGATAATTTGATATCCTTGCTTCCCTAAGTAAGGTATTTGATTATTTTGATTTTTCCTTGGGCATTTGAATTTCTCTTGGGTTGATCATGATTCTTTCACTTAGGAATCCTTCTCTAACATATTTGAGTAGGGTTTTTATCATTTACTTTGTAGTTTAGCTCATTATAGCTTTAGAAACACTTAAGGTTCATAACACACACTTTATCCATCAATGAATTAACTATTAATGGAGGTAGAAATACTAAAACAAGGGTTTGAATAAGGAAAACTCCTATATAGCCACCCTTTCCCTTATCTTGTGATTTTGCAAGTTTAGATCTAGAAAAACAAGTTGTAGAATGAAAAAAGATAGTATAAAATTGTGTGATACAAATCAAATATTTGTAGATCTAGAATCCCACTTCTCAATCAAGGGTAGCTTCACCCTTCACCCTTCAATTCATCTCTAAACTTTTATGACAGGTGCACAAATATCTACCCTCAGATTTTCTTTCATTTTGTCAATTTTTAGTTTCTTCTGTGTGAATAGTTTATGTTTTTAGATTTTTTATAGTTAATTAGGTTAATAAATTTAGATTAAATCCAATAAATTTTCAAAGAAAAAAAGGCACCAAGTCCAAGGAAGATTGGATCTTCTTCTAGTTTGCTAACCAATCTTGACAAACCTTGTTAACTTGGGTTCTAATGTTGGCGCGAAGAAAGATTGATATAGGTTAATCTAATTGATATATCTAGGATATCCTACACTAGTAAAATACTTTGATTTTTATTGTATATCCTTAGATCTAAATTATCAATCAAAGTTTCAAAATTAAATCTCTTTACATTAAAAAAAGTGTGATTACATTAATAAAGAATTGTTGTTTCTTTATTTTTACAAAAAAATGAAATCTTGTAACATTTAAATTTTAGTAATACATCAGATCTATGGTTAAATTTCATAAATTTCTAAGTTAGTGCATGAATTTATTGAACATAATAACATTTAAGAATAATTGGAAACCCTAATTCATTACATTAGGTCACATTTTGAAACAAAATTGTGAATATTACAAATTTCTCAATTTTGCATAGTATTAGACCTAGATTGTCATAGTCTCAAATCTCTATATATTGTCATACCTATCCCAAATTTCAAAGATCCAAAAAATTGAATCTTTCATCAAGGGTGCCCATGCCCCTAACCTACTCATTTTTTGCTTAGATCTAGACTTTTTTTCTAGAAAAAAATCCTCTAATAGACTTGATTTGATGTGTTGGATCATAATTTACCTTAAGAAATTGAAACATGAGAAATTGAACAATTTAATTGGTATTTTATCTTTGATTTCAATTTTTTATAATATCTCTAATATTTTTATGGAAGCAAAATCATCTAATCATATCAAATCTCTTTCTACAATACTTTCATGCAATTGATGAGATTTTAATTAGCAATTATTTTGATATGTTAGATGAGGCCCTTGATGACTTGATCTCAACTCAATTATTCCTTAACATGCCTAAAACTTCAATATGTGAAAAATTAACAAATTAAATAGATTCAATAACACCATAACTAATTATGTATCCTTATTTTCATAAATATCAACCATAAAATCAACTTGTTATCATTATTGGACCTCATTCAAACCAACACAAAATTCTTGGTCATATATTAAAATTCACAAGACAACTTACAAAATATAATCACATATAAAAAATTATATCACAACAGCCTCATTACCATGTAGTTTCTCATACACATAACACTCAAAATAAAAAATAAGTAGAACAAACACTAGCCATTCGTTCATCAATCCCATTACCACAACCTATACTTCCTCCTACACCCCATTTACCACAACATAATGGTAAGGAATATGATTTTTTTGGGGAGCTTTGTGCTAATCTGGCTAAGATCTTGCTTTGGGACTTAATTAAAACTTAAAATACCTACCATAACATGTTAGAGGAGGCTTTAAATAAGATTAGCATGCCACCTTCTGTTAAACCAAATGATGTAGCATTATTTCTTGATGGTATGAATTCAACAAACTTAGATATTATCTTCCATCAAAATGAGTAACCCCGCTTTGAAATTAAGAAGCAATATGATTCTCTAATGATATTTATTGTCATTAATAAAACTAGGGTTAGACATACTCTTATTGATAATAGATGTGATTTTAATGTTTGTAGCATCAACCTTTTACATAAACTTGATGTGAATAAATATCTCATTAAACTTGATGCTCATTATATTCATGGCTTTGATAACATTGGTCAAAAACCATTGGGAACAATCACATTAACTATTAAGGTAGGTCCCATAATTTTACTTACCATTATCCATGTCATGTTGGGTTCTCTTTCATATAATCTTCTTCTTAGAAGAACTTGGATTCACGCTATGTGAGGAGTCCCCTTTACCCTTCATTTCATAATGAAATACACATATAATGTTAGATTATGAATAAAACAAGACATAGGATCAAACAACAAACAAAAAGCCTTTCATGCAGGGGCTCTACAAAATAAAGATTTTTTATTCCTCATCAAGAAAATACTAACATAATAAAAAATACAAAGAGAGAGATTTATTTACAAGAGAAAGCTTAAATGATAAAGGGATTAGATAATGACAAGTGTCATCACCCCATGTGATGAGACAAAATGATCTAATAATAGCTCTTCAGTTAATAAATAAAAGCACTCCTAATTTTAGCTTAAGTGCATGAGAATAATAATTAATTATTATCTAATGCATGATTATTCTAACACCCCCTTAAGTGTAACTTAGGAAGTAACTAAAAAAATCTAAAAGCAATACATAAAAAGAAAAGAAACCATTATGGGTCTTGATAACTAGACTTGATGAGCTACCCAATACAACTAAATAAATTTTTCGTAACTAGAGAAAAGGATAAAAAATTATGGGAAAAATCCTCTCCTAAAGAGAGATGAAAGAATGTAAAAAACATGAAGGAAGGAGGCCTCCTGAAGACCTCCCAAGGAAAACTTCCTTCACCGGAAGCATTGATCACAATTGGAGGTAATGAGGTGATGCCAAAGGTTTCATGAAGGTGTTTGTAACCTAATCCTCTGTAGGAATGTACTTTAAGGTGAGAAAACCATCCCAAATCAACTATTATATGAAGTGCATGTGAATCTTTATGTGCTTATTATGATGATGCTCCACTAGATTTTCCATGTCCCTTTTTCTAGAAAGACCATTACAAAATTACATCCAGGAATAATGTTGCATTTCACCATAGAAGGGTCAATCGACATGTGGTTAAGGAAATAAGATCATCTAAGATCCATCTAGATACTCTATCCAAATTTCATAATGCAAGGACCAAGCTCCAAAAAGTTATCGCTAATAGGAGATCACTTGTCTAGGCTCTCTATACCAGAGCAAAGTTGCACCTGAGAGTTACTCCACATTCCTCTATAAGAGTACATTCTGGCTTGCGGTTTGGAACCAAGCATCCATGATGACAAATTGACATCATATCCAAATATCAAGGGAATTGATAAGGTACTAGAAAGATATTGTTATCAGAAGGTGGTTGTGCCATGCAAATGGCACCTACTTCAATAGGCATAATGGATAACACACCTCTAGATCATGCAACATCAATTACAATTTTTTAGGAAGAAGGAAGGGGATAGGGAAGCATGTGGATAGGTCCATATGGTGGCATGATAATTCTAAAATAATCTACTTTGGTCTTAAGGCTGACCTAGTGTAACGTTTGAAATTCAAATTCTTGGCTTTGACACCATTTTAGCTCAAGGTTGACCTGTTCCTTAAGGGAAATTGTTAGCATATAAATGTAGGGATTCAATTCATGTAATGGGAATCAAATTATTATGTCATTTTTCTATATTTTTGGGATACTTGTGTTCTAACCCCTTATGTGGACAAAACCCATAGGAATTTGTGATCATTGGATGAAAACCCAAGGATCACTAGGATCAAAGGATGAAACCCCTTTGGTTCCTAAGGGAATTCTCATTCAGGGATTGCATTTGAGCTTCAAGGAATCTATAAGGAAGTTAGTAATACTATTGTTGATCTATGGGAACCTTGTATATAATTCTAGATCATTTTTGTGAGTTGTAATTGAGATATCATATATGTGAATGAGATTTTGAAGTTTATCAATTTATTGGAGAATTATCTTTGCATTCATATGTTGATGTGTATTGAATTTAGTTTAAAAACCAGTTTGTTAAAATTATTTGTTAGGGACATTACAGTGGTATCAAAGCATAATCTTGTCAACCTATAGGATTTTCCTAATGATTGATGTTGAGTGAAAGAGACATTAGGTACCACAAGAGAGAATTGAAGAAATTGGATCAAGAATAAAATGCTAACCTAGAGAAAAGGAAGATATAAGAAGATGAAAAAATATTTAAGGAAACAATCATAGAAATTCATGAGATTACAAGAGGGTTAAGGGATATAACTACAACCCTAGCAGAGACAAGAGATGTATTGAAAATATTGGTGAACAAGATGTCAGGTGGAAATTAAAATCACAATAGTCAAAAGGGTGAGACATCATCAAACAATGGTGGAAGCAATGATGTAGGGAATAATATATTTTAAGGGACCCCAAGGAACATATTCTTACTAGAAATTGATCAAGGGAGAAGTTAATCGGTGAACACTAGTGCCTTCAATCTAGAAACAACTCATAGATGGCATGCTGAGAAACAATCCTTACTAGAAGAAATCAAATAAGAGATGTCTTATACATAATACATATAATTTTCAAGGAAGAGTGAGCCACAAAAGAAATGGTTATACAAAATCAAGGATCTTAAGCATAAGGTGGGAAAACTTGTTGCAACATGTTTTGATGGGAGTAATAAGATCTCAGCTAAAGCATGGTTACAAAATATGGAAAAATATTTCTTGCTCAATCCTATGATAGAGAAAGATGCAATTCAATTTTCCTCTTTTAATCTCAAAGGGGAAGCCTATGAATGGTGGTTTCATGGCCATACTACCCAAGGCTATGATCAAATACACAAATTTTATGAATTCAAAAGGAGCATTCTCGATAGATTTGAGTTTAAGGATGAATAATATTTCACCAAGATGTCCATGATCAAACAACATCACTCAGTATATAATTATATAATGGAGTTTAAGAAAGTGGTGGTGATGGTGACCAAATTATCAAAAAAGAGGATTGTGCATCTCTTCATTATCGAGCTCACAAAACCTCTTAGGGGGTTTGTGAAATTATTTTCACTTATCTCTTTACAAGAGGATATTAAAAGGGTGCTAAGCCTTGAGCCATTCATTCCAAATAATTTTTTCTCTCACCCACCTAAACCTAGTACATGGAAAAATAAGGGTGGTTTCCATAAAAGATCACTGCATGCTCTAGTATTGGAACCCAATTATGCAACTCCTAATATGGTGAAGATGGTAGATGAAGAGGCTAGGATTCACATGCTAGGGAGGTCGTACGACCTCTCTGGCAACAAATTTTTTCCTTGGAAACTCCCTACATAGATTTTGATGATTTGACAAGCAATCTTAAGGTTTTTGGGCCTTCTGAGCATGATGGTGACGTTCGTTTAGTGCCAAAATGCACCGAAATTGCAGCTACCCTCTAGATTTGGAAACAAAGTGACCATTTCAAACATTTGTAGATATGGTGTTATGAATCAAAATCAAGAAAAAAAAAAGCCAAATTTGAATTTCTCAACAGCTCTTCATCCAACAGCGAGGTCCTTTTCACACAAAAATGCACCAAAAAAATTCTAACATCCAAAATTTGCAAAAAAAAGGGGGATTCAGATCTGAAGCCTGTAACCATCGTTGAAGAAAGAAAATATTATAAATCGAGAAGGGGTTTGTTGAATCCACACTCTGATACCATGTTAGAATTGTGAAACAAGCACAAAACCACACGCCACTGGATAAAACAACAAACTAATACACCTTCCACACAACAGATCTGCAAACAATATGTGCAATAGTTTTCAACAAGAAAAAGCTACAAAAGTAAGAGACTTTCAAGAAAATATGAAAGCTCTAGTTACTCTCAAAGAGATATTTACAATGAGGGTTGAATTCTTATAAGAGCAAAGCCCTAAATGAGAAAGGGATCAGATCATGACAAGTGCCAACATCACATGAGATGAGACATAATGATCTAATATTAACTCAATTAATAAAGCAATCCTAATTTTAGCTTAAGTGTATGAGAATAAAAAGAGATGAAATGAAAGTGAAGGATTGAAGAAGCCTCCAAACAAGACAATGTTGTCCCAATAGCTAGGAACAAAGGAACATCAAAAAGCATGAATAAGTTGCAAACACTGTCCAAGAATGATTGCTGAAATGTTGAAAGAAGAACCTCCACTGAAACATATGATGATAAGGATAAAAAAGACAAGAATCTATATGAGTGCCCCAATGACACTTCTCAAATCCGATGGAAAACCAAGGCATACATCAAGAACTCAAAGATACAGATAGCACAAGTACCAACAGTTTGAAGAATTGATAGAGTGAAAAATGGAAGGTCGCCTCTAGAAATAGGAATGCAAGAGTGTCTGTATGGTAAGTGCTTCATCTCACCGAAATGCATGGGTAACCAGCTGCTGCATCCGCCTAGTACATAGGACAAATACTGTATACATAGCTCATTCCAACATGAAACCAAGGAAGCATTACAACCAACAGTAGAAACCCCCCCATAATGCTGACAAGCGAAAGGTATGACAGGTAAACTTAAATTGAATGCCTGAATGTAGTGCATGATAAAGAACTAAGAACATCTAAATTTGTAGACATGAAAGTACAAGTAGATAAAAAGGGTGTGCAAACCAAGGCACAAATGCATGAGAAAGGTATGAAGGAAAAACAAAGGAAAACATCAACACCCGTGACACTTTATATCATAGTATGAGTACAATAAGGCACAAAGTGATGTGCAAGATCCCATAAAGGATACAATTGCTTTGGCACTTTATTTCAGTGCATTTACATAATGAAAAATTCATACAATGGGAGCCCATAATGTCCAAAAAAGGACAACGTGCTGAAAATATAATTCTCTGACATAAAAAGAGGAAAATTGTAGCACCATGATGAAGTACACAAAAAAACATTCACTTTCAAAAAAATGGCACCCAAAAATGTAGAAGATGTGGCCCATCAAAGTCCCGAAAATTAGAACTGAACAACAACAACAACAACACTGAGAAGATAGAATTTTGGAAAAAAACAGAAGTCAAAATTGGAAAACACCTGCACCATCATGAAGAGCTTGAAATTCTACCCCATTTCAAAAACAATTTCATTGAAAAATCTCACCGTATGGCCAAGATATGGCCTCTAGAAGTTGAGGTGCAAAACTGAAAAAGCCCAACAGAGAGGGGTTGAGAAGGGAAAAAGAACATCTCCGCCAAATTTTTCAAAAAACCGCCAAAAATAGGGGTCCGCCAATTTTAGAGATGCTAGAAAAAAAATCTCAATGTACAGTGCATGTGACATTATTTTGAAAAAAAATAATAATTGCAAAAAAACTAATGCATGTTTTATTTTAAAGTTAAAAAACATACCCAAAAAATCTATTATATTTTTTTATATAAAAAATATATATTTTTTTGAAAAAATATTAAAAATCCATTTATTTTTGAAAAAATATTTTAAAAAGTGTTTTTTAAAAAATAAAATAAAAAATTATGGGGCAGGTCCCAAGGGGCCGTTGCCCTACCAAATGGCAAGGGGGTAGTACCCCAAGGTACCTGCCATAGGGTGCGAGGCCCAAGGGTCACCAGTTGCCACAGTGTGGTAGGGGCGGTACCCTTGGGTACCATGCCCTTTAAAAATATATATATATATATAAACTTTTAAGAATTTAAAAACCTGCATATCCCAATAAAGGGATTTTAATATTTATTTTTTCAAATTGATTTATTTTTATAATTCATTTTTAGCAAGATTTTTTTTTTAAATTTTCTTACCTCGATTCGCGTGCTAGGGAAGCCATACAACCTCTTTGGCAAAAATAATTTCCTTAGAAACTCCCGACATGGATTTTGATGATTTGATAGATGATCGTAAGGTTTTTGGGCCTTCTGAGCACGATGGTGATGTCTGTTTCGCACCAATATGCACCGAAATTGCAGCTACCCTCCAGATTTGGAAACAAAGCGACCACTTCAAAACTTTGTAGATCTGGTGTCAGGAATCAAAATCAAGCAAAACAAAAGCCAAATTTGACTCTCTTGACAACTCTGAATCCAACAACGAGGTCCTTTTCACATAAAAATGGATCGAAAAAATGATCACCTCCAAAATTTGTAAAAAAGAAAGAAAAGAGGATTTAGATTTGAAGCTTGTAACCATCATTGAAGAAAGAAAAACTCATAAATCGAGAAGGGGTTCACTAAATTCTTGCTTTGATACCATGTTAGAATTGTGAAACAAGCACAAAACCATGAGCCATGGGATCAAACAATAAACTAATACACCTTCCATGCAAGAGATCTACATGTGCAATATTCTTCAACAAGAAAAAGCTACAAAAGCAAGAGACTCTCAGGAAAATATGAAAGCTCTAGATAATCTCATAGAGATATTTACAATGAGGGTTGAATGCTTATAAGAGCAAAGCCCTCAATGAGAAAGGGATTCGATCATAAAAAATGTCAACATCACATGAGATGAGACATAATGATCTAATATTAACTCAATTAATAAAGCAATCCTAAGTTTAGCTTAAGTGTATGAAAATAAATTAGACTAATAATTAATTAAAGATTAATTAATTATTAGCTAATTCATGATAACTCTAACAAGCCATGGTTTTGAGACACAAATGTCTTGGTAAGGGGCAAGTTCACTATATAAAAGTACTTTTTGATAAATAATCATAATTAGATGGGTCCAAAGAGTTTCATGATCTAGAAGACATCCTTCCAAGAGAGGAAGATAAGGATAAGGACAATGGTGGTATTCTAGCATCATTATCTGGTACAAATGGGTATAATTTTTTCAAAGTCCAAGGAGTCCTTTTCAGAAAAAGAGTGATTGTTCTGATTGATGGAGGAGCTACCCACAACTTCATTGATGAGGGAATTTTGAGGAGAAGAAGGCTAGATGCAAAGATTTTTGAAGGCTTCAATATCACTGTGGTGGATGGTTATAACTTCCCCTAGAAGGAGAAAGTCCTAAAGTTGGATATAAAATTTAGAGATCATAAGGTTTGTGATGATTTGTATGTTCTTGGTTTTGGTGAAATTGATGTAATTTTGGGTGTGCAGTGGCTACATTCATTGGGTGAGTACACTGCAAACTACCAAATCATGGAACTCAAGTTCAAAGCCAATGGGAAGGATGTGATTCTAAAGGGAATGACTAATGGAGGTATGGAAGTAGTATCAACTGAGAGAATGAAGAGTGCCTTCTAGAAGAACCAAGTTGCTTGGGCTACTAGTTATGTGGTGATTTCAAAAGACTCTTTTGAAGGTAAGAATGGTCAAGTTTATATGGATATATAGAAGATTTTGGATAAGAATAGTTTGGTTTTTAGTGACCTCCCAGATTTCCACTGGATAGAGGTTTCCATCATATCATAGAACTTGAACTAGGATCAAATCCAATTATGACCACCCCTTAGTACCATCCTTGGATGTATAAGGAGATAGAAAAAGAAATAAAGGAGCTATTGGATATGGGCTACATTAGACCGAGATCTAGTCCTTTCACATATTCTATAGTGTTGGTAAAGAATAAGGATTCCACTTTGTGGATGTGCATAAACTATCAGGAATTGAACAAGAAGACCATTAAGAACCAACACCCCATACCATAGATAGATGAGCTGATTGATGAGCTACATGGTGTGGTGTACTTATCGAAGATTGATTTGAGGTCTGGATACCACCAAATCCACATGAGGGAAGAAGATGTATAGAAGAATTCTTTCTAGTTTCACTATGGCAATTTTGGGTTCCTGGTTATGACCTTTGGTCTTACTAATGCTTTAGAGACTTTCCAATCATGCATGAATCATGATTTTGGTAAGCACTTGACGAATTTTGTGTTGGTTTTCTTTGATGATATTTTGATCTATAGAAAAACATGGGAAGAACATTTGAATAATTTGGATATTGTCTTGGGAATTTTAGAACAACACTCTCTCTTTGCAAAGACATGAAAATGTGAGTTTGGGTCAACAAAGATATTATATTTAGGACATGTAATAAGTGATAAAGGAGTTTAGGTTGATTAGTAGAAGATTCAAGCCATTCTAGACTGGCCACCTCCTACAAAATTGTCTCAACTAAGAGGTTTCTTTGGACTATGTAGCTATTACTAGAGGTTTTTTAGAGGAATTTCTTAGTCTATGACATCTCTCACAAATCTAACTAAAGAAGGAGACTTTTAATGGACAAAAAAGAACAAGGGACCTTTGAGAAGATAAAAGAGGTAATGAGCTCTTATCCGATTCTTGCAATTCTTGATTTCTCACTTCCATTTGTTGTAGAATGTGATGCTTTCGATGAAGGAATTGGAGTGGTAAATTCTTAGAAAGGACACTCCATAACTTTTGAAAGTAGGAATTGGAGGGTACATTAAATAGGATATTCTATATATGAAAAAGAGATACTAGTCATAGTACATGCCATAGAGATGTTCCAGCAATATCTAGTGTGTGGAAGATTTATGGTCAAATTAGATCACAACAACTTGAAGTTCTTCCCGAGTCAACAAAATATAAATGATAGGTAGCAAAAATGGGTAAGTAAATTTCAAGAATACGATTTTGATATTGAATATGTCAAGGGGAAAAAGAATAGTGTGGAAGATGAACTCTCTAGGAGGCCTACTCTATGTCATGTATCCATCACATCAATAAACTGGAAGGAGTTAATCATGGAGCAGTATTCCAAGGATCCTTTTGCTACCATAATTCTAGAAGATGCCAAAAATGATGACCGATATGTGGTTCCAAAAGGTTTGACTCTATTCAAGAATAGAGTGTTCCTAGTTTCTAAATCCTGGACATCTATCATAATGCACCTATGGTAGGGTATCCTCGGTTTTACAAAACTTACCAACATATCAAAGAAAGATTCTCTTAGAAGGGCCTCAAGGAGGATGTTCTCTCACACATCATAGGATGCATCACATGTTAATAGAACAAGGGGGAAGATGATTTTTTGATTAAATTACTGCAGCCTCTTCCTATTCTAGAATACAAATGGGAGAGTATCTCCATGAATTTCATCACCAAATTACCCAAGGCACAAGGAAAAGACTACATTTATGTTATAGTGGATAGATTGACTAAGTGTGCTCATTTCTTTGCCATCTATAGTGACTATAAAGCTCCACAAGTTGTAAAACTATTCTTCAAAGAAGTTTTTTGACTGAATGAGCTACCCAAGAATAGTGAAAGTGATAGAGATAGTTGGATCCTTAGTGCTTTTCAGAGATAATTATTTCTTTTAACCAAAACTAATATCACTCCTAGAACCAGCTACCATCCATAAACTGATGGGAAAATTGAAATTGTGAACAAATGGGTGGAAGGTTTTTTGGAGTGAATAAGACATTAAGAGGGGGGGGGGGGCGGTGAATCAGTATCATTAAAAATTTTGACAAATTTTACTAAAACTGATATAAAAGAGATTTATGCTCTCATTTTTCAATGATAAACTCATTCATGTATTGAATGCAATCACATATAACTAAAATGAGAATTATAATAGTCAAACATAGCATATTAAATCATTCATGCAATGAATCAGATGAACCACAAATAAGAAAAATGACACAAGATATGTCGAGTGGAAAACCCTCCTGGGGTAGAAAAACCACTCCTTAACTGCTGCCTTTTTAGGCTTTTATTTTAATAACCACTTTTAACAATTGCCTCATAGGCTGATTTCTGAGCACCAACCCCTTTTCTATTTTCAATAAGACATACAATGATATAGAGGATCTCTCGTTTCTCTCAAGTGCCTCTTGACGGGCAATGCCTACAATCCTCAAGGTTCAAGAATGACCCTTTAGAATTCCAACCATTGTCAAGCCTTAAGACAACTTGATATTTAATTCATATTTCTTATTTTCAATCTCAGAACTCAACATTTCTTCAATACAGTAGTTGTGTTTTTTTTCCACTGTTCTTCACTATCATTTTTTGTTCTCACCAAAAAAAAGTTAACACTTTCTCTCTATTTTTCAAGAGTCTAAAAACCCTAATCTCTCTATTTTTCTTCTTACAAAAATTTCATCATTACATCTCAAGTAAATTACAACATAGTAACTACTTTTTTCATTTTTCAAAACAACATACGTAGATTTCAAAGTACCCACTTTCTGTCAAACAACATTGCCAGGTATTGTTGTGTGTTTTAGAAAATGTTTAGCATGGAGGTTTTCTTCTGACAAAAATAGTCAAGGAATATGCATTTTTAGAAAGGAGACTGTACCCTCTCCACATAAGGAGCCTACATAGGGAATGCTAATTCAACAACATTAAACAAAAACATATTCCATGTACAATACCCTTGAAAACTGTTGCAATAGTAATGTAACTAAAACCTCATAATAGTGCACCCAAAAACAATTATCACCAAATCCAGGTGAAAGATTGAAAATATTTGTAGAACGAATAATTACCCACAAATCAAAAACACCATCCCTTAAAGTAGGAGCAAATTAATATGATAAATTATTTTGATATGCATTTCAGATTATGTGAAATTGACATGAATTATTTATGATCACAAACAAATAAACCCAATTTACCATTTTCCAGAAAGAAGCAAACACATGTATTCAACTTTTTGTGCCAGTAGAAATAACAGTTCCTCAAAAGATAGTTGATAAGGTGAATACCTGAGGAGAACGAAAGAGAGTCTGTCATGGAGCTATTTACCAGACTGGCAGAGCACAAAATCAGCACAGAATATTTCTAGGTTCGGGCCTTTACCCAGTGACAAAAGACTAACAAGAGTATCGACCATGGAAACGATTTTGCAGAGAGTCCCATTCGTTGATAAAGAATTGCAAACAACCAACATACATAGTGAAACGACTGAGTAGATTTCTATGGTGGTGGCTGAGTTAGGGTTCCAAACCCTTGAGCATGTGAAACAAAAACTATTGATAAAATTTGAAGTCCGAAAAGACTGAAGTAATAAGTAGAAACCCATAATGCATTCTGAATTCCGCAGACAAACCAATGCAATGCATTCTGACCATCTCATTACCTCTGAATGCATGCACACCATCGATCATCATTATCAATGTTCAATTATTAATCAAGTGAAATGCCAACACAATAATGCCTTAAATAATTTGCCATGACCACTTTAAAAACCAAATGTCGATTACCTTAGCCATCCTTATTACCAAGAAGTCAAAGCCATGTCACTATCATAGTGGCTTTTAAATAAACATAACCTTATACTCATTGTTGGCCTTAAGGCCTAGTGATTTATCAACCATAAGACTCGATATCATATGCAAATGTAATGATCAATTTTTTTACCTTTATTCAAAGTCGATTGCCATGACATAATGCCCAATATATCCAATTCCTTATGAAATGTAATAAAGGATAATTCCATGCCAATTTCAATGTGCCATATATCCATGCCAAATTCAATATACTATATGCCCAAGCCATTATCAATTGTTTAAGGAAACCCGATAGGGTTTTCTTAAAACTAAAAACCAATTGCATTTTGTAATTCCAAGAGCCAAAATAATTGAAAGAATTACCTAAACAAGGTTGAATAGAGAAAGATACAATTATGATGAAGTTCAAAAACATTATCAAAGCCATGATGTTAGAAATATGAACATGCCAATACCACATAAACCTATAGAAAATATTCCTTATGATCTACACATGGAGTCAAGAGATCAGTGCCATCAAAAATAACATCATAATGCCGAAGTAAGTATGCCAATGAAAAAATAGTAGTGCAACTGAATAATCAACCACAAATATGCCAAACTGAAACACAATATTGTCATCAAGGACAAATAGAAAAAGAGAAGCTCAACAAGGCTATCTATGAATTTAAATCACTAGCCAGTGGTTAGCATGGATCAAGTGGCTTCATTTGGAGAGTATTAATACAACACCACTCACATGTCAATTTGCATGTCTCCTTTCAAATAAATATATAAATATGATGCTTTTACCTTTTTTGGAATTGGTTCTCATAGATAGTAGGGTTTCAATAGCAAGTAATCTGGTCAAACAAAATTAAGAGATTCTAAAATCATTTAAGGATCACTTGAAAAATGCTTAAAATAAATAGAATATGTATAATTATAGGAGGCCCATAAAGATTTCATTTGAAGTAGGGGATATGGTATTCATAAGGTTGCAACCATATAGATAATATTCCATCAAGAAAGGTGGAGTAGAGAAGCTCAAGCATAAGTTTTATGGGTCATACAAGATAATTTGAAAGGTTAGAGAAATTGCTTATAAGGTGGAGCTTCCAAAAGATTAAAAAATCCACAATTTTTCAATGTTTCATGTTTGAAGAAGGTTTTGGGATTGAATATGTCTTGCAACTAAATTACCGCCACTAGACAATGAAGGAAAACTGACTCTAATTATGGAAGTGGTGATCGACACCCGAGTCAAGGATCTAAGAAATAGGAGCATAAAAGAATATCTTATTCATTGGAATAATTTTCTAATCGAATATGCCACTTGGGAATTACTTGAAGTGCTTGATCATTCCAATTTTTATTACTTAAGGACAAGCAATTTTGAGAGGGGAGGACTTGTCATGATGTCCATTTTTCTAGAAATATCGTTATAAAATTGTATCCAAGAATCATATTGTATTTCACCATAGAAGGGTCGATTGACATATGGTAAAGGACATAATATTAGCCAAGAGCCATATATACTCTGTCCAAATTTCATAATGCAAGGACCAAGCTTTGGAAAGTTGTCACCAATAAAAGATCACTAGTCCAAGCTCTCTATACTAGAACAGAGTCACACCCAGGAATTCCTCTGTATTCGTTTGTAGGAGCACATTCCAGTTTGTGATTTGGAACATATCATCCATGATGAAACCTACATATAATATCCAAATCTCAAGGGAAATGGATTAGGTATCAGAAATATATTGTTATTAAAAGTTGTTTGTGTTAGGCAAATGACACCTACTTCAGTAGGCATAATGGATAAGACACCTCCTGATCATGCGACATCAATTGTGAAGTTTCAGGAAGAAGAGGCTAGGAAAGTATGTGGATAGATCCACAAGGTGGAAAACTAATTCCAAAAGAACATTCTTTGGCGTTAAGGTTGACCTACTGTAGTGTGTGAAATTCAAATTATGGGCTTTGGCACCATTTTGGATCAAGGACGACCTGTTCCTTAAGGGAAATTGTTAGCATATAAATGCAGGGAGTCAATTAATGTAATGGACATCAAATTTTTATGTCATTTTTCTGTATTTTTGGGACACTTGTGTTCTAACCCCTTTTGTGGACAAAAGCCAATAAGAGTTTGTAATCATTAGATGAAAACCCAAGGATCACTAGGATCAAAGGATGAAATCCCTTTGCTTCCTAAGGGAATTCTCATTCAAGGATTGCATTTTAGCTTTAAAGACTCTATAAGGAAGTTAGTAATACTTTTGTTGATCTGTGGGAACCTTATATATCATTCTGGATCATTATTGTGAGTTTTAATTGAAATATCATATATGTGAATGAGATTATGAAGTTTGTCAATATATTGGAGAATTATCTTTGAATTCATATGTTGATGTGTATTGAATACACTTTGAAAATGAATATTTTTTTACAATTATTTGGTAGGTACATTACAAGATTGCAAGAAATGCGAATGGCACTCTAATTGTCGCACCAAAGAATAGTGGGACTAATAGGAGGAAAACTAAACTCAATCAATTACTAACAAATCCACAAAACCTATTGGCTAGCCAAAACTATTGCATGATACTCTACCTCTGTGGATGATAATGCAATAGAATATTTCTTCTTGCAAGACCATGTAATGGAGCCAGAACTAAGGAAACAATAAATCCAAAAGTGGACTTCCTATCATTGACATCACCAACCCAATCTAAGTCATTGAAGCCAATTATTTGAGGATCTCTTAATGTATCGTGAGTACCATAATGTGAAGTTCCCTGAATATATCTCAAAATTCATTTGGAAGCTTTCCAATGACTCCCATGTGGATCATGTGAGGACTAAGAGACAAACCAACTACAAAAAAAATATCAAGACATGAATGTGTTAGATACACAAGACTGCTAGCCAACTCCCTATATAATGTAGCATATATTGAAGGAGTAGTACACATGGAAGATAATACAATTCCTACCTAGAATGGTGTGGGTGAAGGATTACAATATAAAAAGAAAAATCTCTAAAGCATGCCAAGAAAATACCTCAATTGAAATATGGAAATCCCATCTAAAGAATAAATAACCTATAAACCAAGAAAGCATTATAGAAGATCTAGATCTATCATCTCAAACTGCTCCATCAAAGCTCACTAAACAATTTGGATCATGGAGGTTGAAGCACTTGTAAGGATCAAATCATCCACATATAGCACAAGGATCAAAAGATCACCCTCCTATCTAGAAATGCACACTTTGGGATCAAAATGATAGTGTGTGAAGCCAAAATAAATCAAAAAGGTGTCCATCTTCACATACCAAGCTTGAGGGGCCTATTTAAGACCATATATTGAATGATAAGGCCTACAAACCAACAAAGAGTCCTAAATACAACCATATGGTTTCTCCATATAAATCTCCTCATGAAGATTACCATGAAGGAAGGAACTCTTCACATCCATCTAAAATACTATCCATCCGTGTGAATTTGTAAGTGAAAGTACAAGGTGAATATAATTTATCTTGGAAATAGGGAAAAAGGTCTTAGAATAATGATGCAAGAGCATCCAAGGTGAAATGGCAATCCTGTATCACCAAAAATATTTCTATTTCAATTTTGTTTATTTTCAATAAGGGCTTAGGGGTTAGGAGAATAAATATCTTAATTTGTAACTTTTTAAATTCCCTTGTGGAAAAATTGTAAATGCAAATTTGGTGGAATGATTTCTTGATAAATGTTTCTAAGGCATAAATGGGGAAATATTCCTTTTGGGCATCCTATTTCTTCATGGGGACCACTTGCATGCATGTGCTTGCATTTTCAATTTAATGCATTTTCATGTTGTTGCATGTCTATATTTGGAGCCATCGGAGCCGCTAGGAATTAGTGAAGGTGTCCTAGTTAGCCAAGGTCGTATGTCAAGAGCTAGGCACCCATATATGGGTCATATTTGCAATTAAGTGTTTCATATTTAATATTTTATTCTCCTCAAATTGGGGCGTGGGATTTCAAGGTGTTAATGTTTGTTTGTTTTAGAAACCAATAATGGTTTTCTCCTCACACATTCTTTATTTATTGATGCATGTTCATTTTGAGAAGGAGGATTTTGGAGAAGTTGTGATTGCATACCCAAATGTTGTTGGAATGAATCTAGAATGTTGAAGATGTTATGTTGTATATTTTTATGTGTGAAGCCTAGGTTGTAAGGAAGCATATGAGCTCCATGATTATGTAATTCATTTTAAGATTTTTGAATATAATATATGTTGCATATTTATCTTCCATAAGTTATGTTACATTGTAATTTAATGCCTTCTTGCATAGTGTATTGTTTGTGTTTGGTTTCAAATTTGAAAGGGAGAGTCTCCCTTTTTATCAAATAATCAATACCTTTCATCTAAGAGAAACCCTTTGCAACAAGATGAGCCTTATACTTATTAGTAGAACCATCTGGAGCATATTTAGTATGGTACACCCTCTTGCACAAAATCAAATTTCTCCTTAGGAAGAGGAACAAGATCCAAAGTATGATTCTTCATTAGAGAAGAATACTCATCTACCATAGCAGTATCCAAATGGTATAATCAAAATACTAACAACTATTTTTTTTGCACGAGTGCAAATGGATTTTGAAGGATCACCTACCAAAGGTCTAGTTGTATCAATAGTATTGCGGCCCCACATGGGTAAGGGATGAGTATATGGAGGTAGAGGGATAGTTGGAGAATCATCCTAATCATCAAGAGATATGTAATCCTCAAGATATGAGGAGTGAGTAGTAGGCGATGAGGAAGAAGTTGGGTATGGAGAATCCATTTGAAGAAAGCACTCATCAAATTAGACATCCCACTAAAATAAGACATGTCTATAATTAGGATCAAACAACCTATATGCCTTAGAATCCTCATAGTATCCAAAAAATATGAGTGGTCAACTCTTCCTCTCCATGGCTTTCCATTGATATTCAAGAATGAATGAGCAAGCCTCACTATCAAAGACTTTGAATGAAGATACATCATACTTGACATGGGATTAAGCCTGCTTAGGAGTCATATGTCACAATTCCTTGTGAAGCATAAAATTCAAAATATAATTGGCACAATTAAATTCCTCAATGCAAAATGAAGAATGCATATCTCTTGACTAAATCATACGGTTGGAAATCTCCCATAAAGTTATATTATTTTTCTCAACAATACCATTCTATTGAGGGGTGTATGAAATTGTAAGATGTCGTTGTAAACCATGATTAGTGTAAAATTACTTGAAAGTATAATTGGCATACTCCCCCAATTATTTGTGCATATCTTCTTGATAGAAAGACCATATTGCTTCTCCAAGAATACCTTAAAGATCCTAAAATAATCAAAGAAATCATTCTTGTACTTAAGAAAGTACACATGTATTCTTGGAGAAGTCGTCAATAAATATAAGCACATATTTGGCCCTTCAAAATTAAGTAGTTAGAAATGGCATGAGGTCACTATGTACTAACTCTAAGGGTTCCTTAGAATGTGTAGATCGACCTATAGGAAAATATTACTAATGATGTTTTCCAAGAGTACATCCATCACAAACACCATTAGTACAAGAAATATTAGGGATCCATAACATCAATTCCTATGTACTCATCTACTAGAGATAGTGATAATTGACACAACAAAAACATTCATGAAAAATCTTACTCACAATATGCGCATATTATATAAAGTATGAACCTATACTAGCTAAACTCTCAAAACCATCAAATCAGTATAAATGAGAGGAGGAATCAACACTCCTAGTTACCACAATAATTTCATGATCATGAAGGTCTCAGATAACTACATCATGTGGGGTAAACTTACCTATCCTACCAATGCCAGATTGGAAAATCTAATACATAGAAAGAAGGTTGGTGGAGATACAAGGAAAAACAATAACTTTCTAAAGACAACCACCCTCAAGTGTGACAGTACCTGACCCCAAAACTAAAAGTTATGTAGAATCCATAACTAAAATTTGAGTAGTTCTAGAATATGAAAGGGATAAGACCAAATCCTAAGAGTGAGTCATGTGATGTGTCACTATGAAATCAAGCATCCATAGAGCTACATAAGTTAAGGCCTGTGTAGAAAGAGCATGACCCTTACTTGTAAATGAGAAAGAAGATTTAGGAGATTATATGCTATGTTTTGCATGAATTCCTCCAAAGTGTTGGGAATAGGATGCCATTTAATTTTCTAAACATATTTCATGTATCTCCTAAGTCCTTGGAATAAGTTTCAAAACACTAAGATTAGGAAGATATTAATCTGGAATGAAATAAACATTTAATTTTAAATTTGTAGTTATTTCTAAATAATAGGAGCATGTGGGGATGTCCTGGGAGAGATCCTACAAAATAGGAGCACATGGGTGTGTACATGGGAGATGGGACCCGGGTAAGTGCAAGAAGTTGGGTCCACGAAGAGGGGAAGTTTCGGCCAAAAAAAAATCTCGCAGAAAACGCATATGCGTTATTAAAAAACACGTACGCGTTATTAACAAATGCGTATGCATTATGCATTGGGTACCTGAGCCTAAAAAAATGCGTATACATTATAAAAAATGTGTACGCGTACGCATTTTTGAGTGCATACAAATCATTTATTTTTAAAAAAATGCTTTTTAGAAATGCGTACGCGTTTTAAAACACGTACGCGTTTTGCTTTTTAGAAACACATATGCATTTTAAAACACGTACGCGTTCTAAAACGCGTACGCATTCTAAAAAGCATTTTTTTTTAAAAAAAATCAAACAAATAAAGAGCGCATATGCGTTTTGTAACGCGTACGCGTTTTTAATAACGCATACGCGTTATTGAAAACTTGAATCTCCAACCCACTTGCAGCCTTGGTTTTAGGCTTGGGAAAGGCTTGGCAATTCGAGCCTTAGCCTTTGACCTGCAACTAAAAAACTAAGGTAGATTGAAGAAGAATGTCCATCTTTGACAATATGGTTGATGGACTTTTTTTTTGAATCAATCTATAAAATTAAAACCCATTACAGAACATGATTTCTAGTTTCCAAATATATAATTTTTATTAATATTGGATTATATTTGATATTTTTAAATTAATTTCAAAGCAAACTAGTCCTTAAACATGAAATATCAGACTTTTTTTGTTTTTTAATAACTTCTTTTTGGTGAAGTTTCTTGTTAAAAAAATTATATGACATCAATCTTTAGACAATTCTTTACAGAATGAAAAAAAAAGTTTCAAAAAATGTTTAGTTTAGGTCAAATTATGTTGTCCGTACACGTTGATTTTTAAAAACAACAATTAAGGCCAATAAAAATTTAATAAAAAAAAAATATTCAACAAAATATTACAAAAAAAATTCTTCATCAATCTTCATGTTGTTAGCTCTCTTTCCTCAAAAGGAATTAGCAAAATACTTTTATTTAGGTCAAAAAGTGGTGTCCGTACACGTGCATGGTATGGTAAAAAAATAGGGACTTTTAAAAAGTGGTTTTTATAGATCCCTATCAAAATTTAATTTCTACAATTTGGGTATTTGAATAATTTACATATTTAGAAACTAGATTCAAAATTCAAAATTTCATATTACTGAATTTTTTAAAAATTCATTGTGTAAGTGCCTCAAATTTTCAGTCCAAGTGTCACAAATTATGAAAAACAACAAAAACACTTCCACTTTTTGAGCTTTTTGTGGACCCAACTTCTTGCATCAGCCCACCCATCTTGGTTTAGTTAACTGGTTGGTGAATTGAGTACACTTCAAAAATACATCTTAGGTTCTTAAAAAATAGGGATTCTGATTTATGCATGTTTACTTCCTTTAAAATAGGAATTGATGTTTACAAGGTTCAGTTCAGTTTAGTTCAGTTATGTTTCAATTATCTTTAGTTGCATGTTAGTTAACTTCAATTGACTTGAGTTTCATGGACAGATAAGAGGTGGATACATTTAGTTAACAAATGGAGGATCATTCATGCATATTTTTTTGCATGAATCGGTGACAAATATGTTTCAGTTAAGAAAGATTAACTTGGGCCTACCTTGGGCGCCCAAGTTGGCATCTTTGAGTTACAAATATTGCATGTAAAAGATATTTACAATGCTCAATTAAGTGGGACTCGATTTGGGTGCCTACTTTGAGGATGATCTTGCATAAGATATTTTTGACAGCTACGAGGCTAACACTTTAATGTTGGGTGCCAACTTTGAGGGAGAATCTTGTTTGACTTGTTCATGCAAGTGTGAACTCAACTTGGCAACCCTAGCCGTGGATTTTTCTCAAGAGGCTTTGTGATCTTATATTTTATAACTCTTATGAGTTTGTAAGAAATAATATTGTCTATTATTGCAACATTTGTATGAGAGACTTTTAGTGAGAAAATGTTGCAGGTTGTGAAGAAGATTTTTTTGAAAACAAGGAAGCATGTCAAGGAGAATTGAATCAGTGTTATTGTAATCTTATTCAAAGGTTAAATAATACAAGCAAGACCAATTCTGGTGGAGTATTTTTCTCGAAAGGGTTTCTCCACGTACATGTGTCCTTTCTATTTTGTCTTATATTTCTTCTATAATATTCTATCTACTTTCTACAACATTAAAATTGATCTAATTCAAGATTAATCATACACAAGAAATTATGACAAAGAATACTAAAATTGAATCTATAGTTACACATGATTTACAAGTTTTTAAGCTACATTTTTACTACAGTTTTACCTTCATTTTCAACATTTGGTATCAGAGCTAATGGTTGGGTAGAGTTTGGTATGCCTTTCTCTTAAAAGTTTGAATGTTTTTTAGTTGTAGTGGGAGCTTTTAATATTGTGTCAATTGATGATTTATAAAATTAGTGTGTTGCAATGGGTTCTACTTCTTGTTTATTTATTGAAAGGTTCAATGAATTTGGGTATGGGATGTGGAAACTAAAAATGGAAGATCTCCTTGAAGAGAGAGATTATTGGTTAGTTGTAGGTAATAAGACAAAGACACCTACATCGATGCCAAATGAGGATTGGGCTAAGCTTGATAAGAAGGCAAGATGAACCATAATATTATGTCTTGTTGATGTTGTTCTCTTGAATGTCTCAGATTTAAAGACCGCATTTGATTTGTGGAAGAGGATAAGTGATATCTATCAAACCAAAATCCTTACTAATATGTTGTCTATGAAAAGACAGTTATATTCTTTAAAGATGAAAGATGTTGATTTTGTTGCACATCATTTAAATAATTTTAATTTTATTTTGAGTCAATTAGCATATGTAGATGTAAAGCTAGAAGATGAAGATAAATTTATTTTATTACTTTTTTCTTTACCAAAATCTTGGGAAAATATAATTTTTGCTATCAGTGGTAGTGGTGTAGATCCTAAGATGGACAATATAATTCTTAATCTCCTATCAGAGGAGATGGGGAGGAATTCTAAAATAGGCTCCCAAGATGCCTTGTTTGTAAGAGGTAGGCCTAAGGAAATGAAACCTAAGGGAGACAAGAAAGGAAAGGGTAAGTCTAAAGGACGATCTAAAACCCCTGGTAAGATTAAGGTGAAGTGTTGGAACTATGGAAAACTGGGACATATAAAGAAGGATTGTAAGAGCAAGAAAAAGAATTATGATGCTTTTATAGAGAAATCCTCGGATGACAGTAATGATGCATTGATCATTTCATGTAAAAATTTTAGTGATGACTCTTGGCTTGTTGATTCAAGTTGCTCCTATCATATGAATCCTAACAAGGAGTGGTTCTCAAAGTATACTAAATATGATGGAGGCATTGTTTTCTTTGGAGATAATAACACAACAAATATTATGGGAAAAGGAGAGGTAAAGTTGTGTTTCAGTGATGGTAGGGTTAATACCCTTAATGATGTTTTAAATATTCAAGGACTTGCTAGAAATCTACTTTTTGTATCTAAGTTCAATGATTTTGGAATGCATGTGACATTTGATAAAATTGGTTGCATATTGGTGAAAGGGAATATGGTGGTTGCTAAAGGATCTCGGCTTAAGACTTTTTTTAAGTTGAATACCTCCAATTTGAATAAATCGGCCAATGTAACTAAAGCTGAAAATACATGTATGTGGTGGCACCATAGATTGGTCCACATTGGTGAAAAAGTTCCTAGGACCATTCTTAATAAGAAATTGGTTGACGGTATTCCTTATTATAATATTGGAATAAATAATTTTTGTGAGCATTGTGTGTTTGGAAAGCAATCTAGATCTTCATTTCCTAAAGAAACAAATAAAGCTAAAAGATTATTAGAGACTATTCACTCAGATGTTATGGGTCTTGTGGATATTGACTCTGTTGAAAAATCTAGATGTTATGTCACATTTATTGATGATGTCTCAAGATACACTTGGATTTATTTTATGCATAACAAATATGATGTGTTCAATAAGTTTAAGGAACTGAAGGCTTTAGTTGAGAAACAATCAGATCATAAGATAAAAGTGTTGAGATCAGATAATGGTGGTGAATATTGTTCTAAGGAATTTGATGATTATTGTAAGCATGTAGGAATTGTGAGACAAAAAATTACTCCATATACCCGTCAAAAAAATGGAGTGTAGAGAGGATGAACCGAACCTTAATGGAAAGAGCTAGGAGTATGTTAAGTAGTGCTAAGCTAGATTGGTTCCTTTGGGTCGAGGTAGTATGTAATTCTTGATATTTAATCAATAGATCTCCTAGTTCATCTATTGAAGATAAAACACTTTATGAAATGTGGTTAGGTAGGAAACCTAGTGTTGCACATTTAAGGATCTTTGGTTGTGAGGCTTTTGTTCATGTTCCTAAAGAAAAGAAGTCTAAGTTGGATCCAAAAGCATAAAAATTCATATTCATAGGTTATGGTGAAAATGTAAAAGGTTACAAGCTTTGGAATCCTCTAACCCAAAAGATTACTTTGTCTAGAGATGTGATTTTTCAGGGAATTGAGAGCTTACACTAGAGAAGAACAACCAAAGGATAAGGATACTTCCGGAATAGTGCATTTTGAGACAAAAATTGAGAAGCAAGAAGATGCACATGTTGAAGAATAATTTGATGGATTGGATGAGGACAGTTCATAGAGTTCTTTTGAGATAGATGCTCCAAATAAGCATATTGAGGAACAAGAAGAACCTTCTTTGAGAAGATCCACAAGAAAATGGAATCCTTTTGATAGGTATAGCCCACCTAATTTCCATTGTATATTTGCTTTGTTGAGTACTAATGATGAATCCAGTTATTACAGGGAAGCTTTCTCTTCAAATGAGAACAAGCTTTGGTCACAAGCTATTCATGAGGAAATGGATTCCTTGGATGCTTGTGACACATGGGATATTGAGAGTAATCCCAAAGGAAGAAAGGCCATTGGTTGTAAATGGATCTTTAAAAATAAAATTGGCTATGTTAGGAGTGAGGAAGATCATTGTGTTTACATGAAGCTTATTGATGATCAACTTTTAATTATTATCTTGTATGTTGATGGCATGTTGTTTATTGGTTACAACAAGGTAATGATCAAAGAATTGAAAGCACAACTCTCTAATAAATTTGAGATGAAAGATCTAGGGGCTGCAAAATATATCCTTGGTATGGAGATCAACAAAGATAGAGGTAACATAAAGCTTTGCTTAATTCAAAGCAGCTATGTTGATACTATTTTGAAACAGTTTAACATGCAGGATAGTAAACCAATTAATATTCCTTTACCAATTGGTACAAAGTTAAGTTTAGACATGAGTCCTAAATTTGATTTTAATTATGAGGAAATGTCTCAGATTCCTTATGCTAGTGCAGTTGGTAGTTTGATGTATGCAATGGTTTGTACAAGACCAGATATAGCCTAAGCAATGGGAGTTCTAAGTAGGTTTATGTCTAACCCTGGTAAAGAACATTGGACTTATGTTAAGAGGGTGTTTAGATATTTATGAGTAATTATGGTTACTATTTGGTTTATCATGGTGCTAATGATATTGATATTATGCATAGATCATTGGACATACAAGGTTTTGTTGATTTAGATTGGGTAGGAGACCTGGATAGTCGGAGGTCAACAAGTGGTTATGTTTTTACTTTGTTTGGAGTTGCAGTTAGTTAGATGAGTAAGAGGTTGTCCATGGTTTATTTTTCCACCACAGAAGTAGATTACATGGCTGCTACACATACCTCCAAAGAGGCAGTTTGGTTACAGAGACTTGGGAAAGGTGTTGGTTTTAATTGCAAGAAAATTAAACTTGAATGTGATAGTCAAAGTGCTATTTTTTTAGCCAAAAATCCTATGTGTCATGCTCGTACTAAGCATGTTGATGTGCACTATCACTTTGTGTGAGAAATGATTGAGAGTGGGAAGGTATTGATTGAGAAATTTGACACTTTGGTCAATGTTGCATATTATCTTACAAAACCGGTTCCTACAAAAAAATTCTCTTGGTGCAGGAAGGCCATTGGCCTTGAGTCCTATACTTGATTTATATTAATGATTCCTTGTTTAGAATAATTGCAATGTATAATTTCAAGTGGGAGAATATTGGGAATAGGATGCCATTTAATTGCATTCTAAACATATTTCATGTATCTCCTAAGTCCTTGGAATGTGTTCCAAAACACTAGGATTAGGAAGAGATTAATTTGGAATGAAATAAACATTTAATTTGACATTTGTAGTTATTTCTAAATAGTAGGAGCATGTGGGGATTCCTTATGAGAGATCCTACAAAATAGGAGCACATGGGTGCCTACATGGGAGATGGGACCCATCTTGGTTTAGTTAACTAGTTGGTGAATTCAATACACTTCAAAAATGCATCTTAGGTTCCTAAAAAATAGGGATTTTGATTTATGCATGTTGATTTTCGATAAAATAGGGATTGATGTTTACAAGGTTCAATTCAGTTTAGTTTAGTTTAGTTTAGTTCAATTCAATTATGTTCCAATTATCTTCAGTTGACTTGAGTTGCATGGCCAGATAACAAGCGGATACATTCAATTAACAGATGGAGGATCATTCATGAATATTGTTTTGCATGATTCGTGACATATATGTTCTAGTTAACAAAGATTAACTTGGGCCCACCTTGGGCACCCAAGTTGGCATCTTTGAGTTATAACTATTGCATGGAAAAGATATTTACAATGCTCAATTAAGTGGAACCCAGTTTGGGTGCTTAGTTTGAGGATGAGCTTGCATAAGATATTTTTTACAACTACGAGGCTAACACTTCAGTGTTGGGCGCCAACTTTGAGGGAGATGCTTGTTTGACTTGTTCATGCATGTGTGAACTCAACTTGGCAACCCTAGGCATGAATTTTCTCAAGAGGCTTTGTGATCTTATATTTTATAACTCTTATGAGTTTGTAAGCAAGAATATTATCTATTATTGCAGCAATTATATGAGAGTTTTGGTGAGAAAATATTGCAAGTTGTGAAGAAGATTTATTTGAAAACAAGGAAGGATATCAAGGAGAATTGAATCAGTGTTATTGTAATCTTATTCAAAGGTTAAATAATACAAGCAAGACCAATTCTGATGGAGTTTTTTTCCCAAAAGGGTTTCTCCACGTACATGATGTGTCCTTCATATTTTGTCTTATATTTCTTCTACCATCTTCTATCTACTTTATACAACATTAAAATTGATCTAATTCAATATTAATCATACACAAGAAATGATGACAAAGAATACTAAAATTGAATCTACAGTTACACAAGATTTACAATTTTTGAAGCTACAGTTTTACCTTCATTTTCAACACAAAGCCTCTAATCTCTTCCAACATCTATTGACTAGATGTGCCTCCTTACCAAAAAAACTATAAGGTTCACCTGATTTCTTCTTCATCTTCGAGGAAGACTCACTAGGATTAGAACATTTATCATATCAAGGAGTGGTTTGACATTTTTGTTCTAACTTCTAAGATTGTTTGGGGGAAAACTCACTAACTAATGAAGTATTTTTCTTTGGATTTTGTTTCTTCTTGTCTTTCCCTTTCAATGTTTATGCTACTAATGCATAGGTTTTGGAACCAAAAAGAGAATCAAACGGAGTCAACTTTTCCTATTCATGAGTCAAACTCTCATAGAAAACCTCAAAATTAGGCAGGGTAAATGCATCGCCCAACACATCTGATGGGCCTAGGAAATAGCTATTTTTCTTCCTTTTAGTTTGTATTTTAATATATCAAGCTTCTTATCTCATAGAAAATCATGAACCTTATATATCTTTTATGTCTTTTATGCATCCTAAACCAAAATTTATTGTGGAAATATAATTATGATATGATGATGTTTGTATGGATAAATTTGTGATTTTTTATAAAATTCAATATGATTTTATGTTAATTCATGATTGATTAATGATGTGTATACTTTAGATGAAACTAATCTCTTTCACCTAGAATAACTATAGCCCACAACCAAAGGTTTTTAGTCAAATTGCAAGGGAGAGTCCAGAACACTGAGAACATGATAGTTACATGAAATGATGGAGGTGATAATTAAAGTGGTCAATCATGAGTCACTAAATCATCCAATAAGACAACAAGAGGAATAAGAGGTTTCTATTGATAAGGAATCCAACATGACAATTTTCATAGAGCACGTCTCTATCAAACCATTAGGGAAAAGTTTCAATTCTATTTGTATTCTTCTGTCTTTTTCAATTCTAGTTTCAATTTCAAGGACTAGTCTTATTCGTATTTTGAAGGAGAGTGGACATGTACATTTAGATTTTTGTTTTTATTCCTTATGTAAATAAAACTCCTATCGAGCCTATATATTTGGATTGGTGATTGAGGAGTAGATCTAGTTAGAGATATATGTTTTGGTAGTTTCAGTTTTGTTTCATAGACAATACATCATTGTTAGTATTTTGTATTCAGTTGTAATAGTTATCCACTCATGAATTAGAGATTTGTGAAGATTCTTGTCATGTTGTGAGATTTCAGTTCTATGCGATAAATATTTGCCAATTTATTGTTATGATTAGTTGATTCAAATACCACATATTTGATTTATCTTGTGGGTACAATGACTTGAGCAAGGGCCACTCGAGGTACTATTCACCCACCTTAATTTGTGTTATTAGATTAGAATATTATATTATTGCATTTATTTCAAGTATATTCTCAATTACATTCACATGAATGATATCTTTTATCATGAATTATGCTTTGTAAAATATCTTCGAGTCGTTCTCTAGAGAGGTCAAGTAGTTAGAAGTAAGAGTCAGTAGTGTTAGTGAATTGAATAGTTTATGTTTAGTAGTTAATAGTTATAGTGTTAACCTAAAGGTACCCATAACATCAATAACAAATTAAGTTATTTACCTTGTTTCACAAGTTAATGCTTTATTTAATTTTCCAACCTTTATTGTTTTCTTGTATGTGTGTAAATCACCTATACTCATTGATATAGGTTGTGTAGATTTTATGAATGCACATACAGTGTCAACATCATCAAAAGATTATGAAGCCCTAGTTGATGATTAAATAAATTCTTTGCAATGGTTTAGTCAATTTTTTAGCTTAGAACTCCTCTAAATTATATGCCTAGCACCAAGTTGACTAAGAATTAGAAAGGCCTTATGTTTTTGGCATCATTGTCAGGGATGGTGCTACATTCAAGGTTCTCTTGCATAATTTCAAATCTTTCATATTTTAAATTTTCTAATTTTAGCATTAGGATAATTAGATTTTAATCCATCAATACAAAAATGTTTTAATAATATTGTGCAAGATCATATGATCCAAAGAGTTACAAATATTGTATACAATGGTAGTGAGATGCTCTGGGAAGATTTATTCCCTCAACACATGAAGCTTTAGAGGATACTGGTGATCAAGGTGAATAGAGTGAGGGTATTTCTGAAGAAGAATCATCCCTAACACAAATATCCATATCAGATACAGAGGAGACTTCCCATACACAAATCATCACCATGGATGATGCTACGGTGGAAAACCCACTAGAGCATGTGAATTTTGGGTTCCCCATTACTAACCAGGAGAGAGAAACTACCCTGAAGAACATGCCACCTTTAGAATTACCTATCTTCTATGGGTTGGTCATGTAGGATCCAAATACCTTCATTTTTTAGTGTGAAGTGTTATGTATAAATTATGATTATACTACATATGCACATAGTCTCAAATTGTTCCCAACAACATTGAAGGATGCTACTCTAAGATGGTTTATGGGTTTAGGAAGAGATGTTCCAAATTGTAACTCCATGAAGATAAAGTTCCTCAAAAAGTATCAAGATTAATATAGAGGCATAGACAAAAAAGAGGGATGACATCTTTAGGATGTCACAAAAAGAAGATGAATCTTTGAAAGAATATATGGAAATATTTTAGTTTTTCCTTAAGAAATCTCACTAGAATAGACTCTCTGATGAGTCTTTAAAATTGATATTCTTGAGGGAGATTAATGAGTATTGCATGGATGCACTTAACCTCATTGGGGTAGGATATATTTCTTAGGCACCATTTGAGGAAATCTACAAAGCATGCAGGAACTACTCAAGGTCTTTCACTCAGAAGGTTAGAGGAGACAAACATCTTCCATCAACAAACCATCCAATGGAGTCTCTAGAGTTGAATTGAGTAATATTTTGTCAAATATGAAGGAGGATATTATCAACCATCTTTCTACATAGTTAGACACTCCATATCAAAAAGAAGCAAGAAGAGGTAGAAGCAACTCTTAAAAAATACTACCCAAATTGTAGACAAGGAGGACTAATTGAAATGTAAGAAGGTGGTTAGTATATCTAAAGATAAGCAAGGGACATCAAAATTTCATGAATTTTCATGTGAATATGGATAAGTATTATACATAGCTCAAAGGGAACCATGGTAGCCAAGACAACGTATGCCTCAAGATCCTTTGAATTACATTTCATTTCCTAGTAAAAATTCAAATCTTCCTAGTTGGAACCCTTAGTCTTGGGCCAATATACAAAAGCAAAAATGGTCAATGCCTCAAACCAATTTGAATCAATAGTAGAAAAACATGTGGCCACCACAAAAGTTTTAAGGATCTAACTATAATTCTCAATGGAAACCCCAAAAAAACCAATGGCAACCTCAGTGGCAAAGAGGTCAACAATGGAAAAACCAAAACATGAATTATCAGTAGCTACAATAGCTCTTGCAGCCACAACAACAAACCATTATGCCAAACCCAACAAATACAACACCACATCCACCTAGAGAACCTTATGTGGCAGCCCAACCTACACCTAAACCTAATAATAAGCCTATTCAATAGGCCTATGCTAATGAATCTATTAAATACATACTTATGGGATAGAGGTGAGTTATGTCCACCTCAGATCAGGGAAAATGTTTGCTAGTCCTTCAACCCCTCAAATCACTGAATTAGTTGATGAGGAACCCCCAACAAAGACCTTAGAAAACCAAAATAAGGAGATTGAGTCAAATCAGGTTAACCAAACCAATCAAAGTCCAGAGCCTTGATTCCCTAAACTATTAGTAGTTCAAAGGTAGAAAACATAAGATAAAATTGACCTGTTGGGACAACTTAAGGATGTTTGCATCAAGATACCTCTTATCCAAGTCACTAAGGAAGTTAATATCTATACTAAATCAATGAGAGAACATGCCTTAGAAAGCCAGTCAGGAAGCAAAAAGACCCTCAGACTGTACATGTCCTAGGATATCTTGCAAACATTATGTTTGGAAACATAATTATCCCCAAGTATGCAGACCTTGGGGTGGAATGCAAACTAATATATAGAGGGCACAAAAAGAAAAACTACCAGTGTAGATACATAGTAGAAGTGATTAACTACGAATCAAGTCATCTATGTAGAATATTCTCCATACCATTCTAATATCCACCATGTAGTGTTGACATAAATGAAAAAATGCAACTTCTTCATTCTTTCAACAATCTCCCCCTTTGTCATTGATGGAAACATATGCCAAAACACTTCTTCACACATATCTCCCCCTTTGACATCAAGGGAAAATGGTGCACAAAAAGAGCTTGTATACTCCCTCTCAACCATATATACAAAGTGAATTAAAACTATGGATTCCCCCTTAGGAAATTAACCAAAAACTCCTAATACATATGTATATGTACAAACAAATCATAAAACATGAAAGAGCTGGAAAATTCAATAAAAATGGAAATGGTCAACTTGAAGATGTTGACCCAAGGTTTTGTAGCATGGCTTGCCAAGCAGACTTTCCTTCTTACCAACTTTTTTCTACTACAAGCAACCTATGTAGAGACTCAAGCTCCATCAAAGCATCTTCTCCTTCTTCCATAGTACCGATGTTAAGATTTATTTATGAAATTCTGTCAGCATTCACAAGGGAATTTGAAATAGGTATGTGATATGATTGTACCAAGTCCCTTAGCTTTCCAAGCTTCCTGATAATCTCTTCCTTCTTTTTCTACAATGTGAGGAATCTATCATGAAAATCTATTATAGAAATCTAGGTGTGATACTTTATGTCTAGTGCCAGATCATAGGCACTTGATGCTTTGGCAATTTGAGACTCAATCGAGTCCATTTCAGCTTTTATATTATGTGTGGCTTTTGGCCACCCTATGCGGTATAAAATTAATATATTTTCCTCATTCTCACAATCTTGTACCTCTTTGAAGCATTGTTCAACCTTGGCATGGGTTGATTCACATTTTTCTATAAGCCTTGTTATAGCCTTTGTTTTCATTTATCCTTTCAAACCAGAGGCATACTCCTTAAAAGAATCAATCAGAAATTTGAAGTTCTTCATAGAAGACAATGATGTATCAATATTAGTACCTGGAGTGATCTCTTGTAATGTATTCATGGCTTCTTCCATTAACTCATTATTCTTTTGACATGTTTCAAGAATCTATTTTCTTGCTAATACATTTAATATATCACTTAGCTATATCTTATGCTCAGGAGGCATCTTACTTAAATCAACAATAGGAAATTTCAACAATTTTGAAGAGACAACCAGTTGGTACCATGTCTATTTAGGTAGTAGACTCTTTAATGGATTGCAGAAGGATTCGCCAGAGGTCTTGTGTAACTCCTTATATTTCTCAGCTTCTTCATTCTTTATAATGTTGGTATCTTCTTCTTCCTCTACCTTTTTATCTTCTTGACTAGAGGACTTACCTTTACCTTTTTCCTTCTCTTACATTTACTCCTTATGTCATTTATCTTTTCTTTTTTCACCTTGCTCACCTTCTTCATTTTTGTCTTCCTCTCCTTCCTTCTCATCATCATTTCTACCTTTTTTTTCTTCATTTGTCTGCCTTTTCTCATTTTTTGCTTCATGCTTGTCACCTTCACTAGTGCCATGTTTTATATCTACCAGAGGGACAAATATCTTAGGCTTGTCTTAAATTGTGTTTACCAAAGAAATGGGAGTATCAACCTTCATAGTTTTCTCTTTGATCATAGTTGCTCTTTCTACACCATGCTTATCTTCATCATTTCCTTGCATAGGTTCTTCTATGTCTAGAGGGGTAGTATCTAGAATTTATTTTGTATCACTTCTTTCATTTTCCAAAACTTTTCCCTTTCTGGAAGAAACAATAGAAGTCATCCCATACTTTTGTGTAATTTCAGTAACTTTTTCTTTAGTCTCCTTTTGTATTTTCTCAATTTGATCTTGATATTTTCCCATGAGAAGTGTTATCCTTCTCTTTGATCTTCCCAATCTTGTCCATAGCATTTGATCTGATCTTTTCTTTTAGCACTGTGGCCTCTTCTCTCTTTTCCAATAAGACTTTCCATACATCATCTAAAACCTTTTGCTTGATATACTCTATATCAACTTCAATAGTGACAATATATTTGATGAATGCTTCAATTACGGTGACTTTGTTCTCCTCATTTTCATTTCGATACATGACAATAGTTTTCTTCAATATTTTGTTATACAAAATACCATAAAATAGTGTGTCTAATCTCATTGGGATCAAAGGTTTCTCCAGAGTATTCTTCTTCTTCTTCTCTAAATTATTAGATTCAAGCTTCTTTCCCTTCTTTTCCTTCACCTTATGCATATGTATTAAAAAGGCTTTTTTTTCTTTCTCAATTTCTTCTTCCTCAGATGACTCAACTATATTTGTTCTTCATTTATTTGGGGTAGTGTTGCTTCTTTCCATAGCCAATGGAGACTCTTAATCCTCATCTTCTTCTTCTTTAGAGAGAACACTCATATCCTTCTCTCTTTGATCTTTTTGTTTCTTTCCTCTTTTTTTCTTAGTGGTGGATGTGGAAGCTACTAGAGTAGATTTTATTTTCTTCAAAACTAAGATTATTCTATCACTAGAGAACTGATCTTTGTTTTCTTAGTTCCATGTGGGGTATAAATTGATCCTAAAGGTTGTTTAGTATTGGGGGAAGTAGTAAAAATAGTTCTACCAGATCTTCTGGGCCCGTAGGACTCACTAGTTGTACCTACTAATATTGCAGCTCTTATTCTTAATATTTGTACTTCTTTTGTAAGTCCATATCCTTCAAAATATTCATTCATAGCTTTTCTCACTCTTTTTTCTTGCAGGCTCTAATATTTCCAAGTGTAATTCCATGGATTTTTCTTCATAATTTCAATGTCTTTCTTATGCAAGATCCTTAAAACTGTTCAACAATATTTTAGCAAGACCATCAACCTCAACTTCGTTTATCTCATAATCGATTAGAGGAATCCAGACTATTATCGGTTCCACAACATCAACGATACAAAAATTAGTGGAAAATAAAAATGTGATAATTTTGATATTTTTCCACTAAGGACCTAGGGATTCTCTCCCTTTCATGCATTCTCTTCTGGAATACTACAAATAATGTAGTAAGAACTTCTTGAAATTTCATGTCACCAATTCTATGTAAGTGTTCCAAAATCTAATGTGATACCGGTCTCCTTTGATCCATATGGCATTACTTCTTCCTCTAAGCTCCCTCAAAAAGTAAAATAATAGAAAAACTACCAAGGAACCAAACTTGAATGGATATTTTTTATCTTTGCTTTGCTTCAAGTTATCAAATAGTTGTTTCTGAAGAAACTCACATAGATCATAGTCCTTACCTTTTTCCACCATTTCATAGGCAAAATGGATAGTTTTAGCTAACACTAAATTCTCCCTATTGGTGTAGTAAATTTTGTACCTATGACCATTATCGTATACCTTACTACAGGGTTTCAAATAGTGTCCACCGTGAGAGCCCTATGATCAAATGTGGCTCCAGTTAATTCCATCACATCTTTATTCTTTACAGATTTCAATACTGGCATAGGTCTGGTAGCACAAAGTCCTATCACTTCCCTTATAACTTCCTTTGTTATCATGTTGGGATTGTCAATCCATAAGTAGCAGTCATGTACTCTACTTGATGCCATTCTCACAAACTTAGTTGCATCATCATAGGTGAAATTTGGAAATATTTGTCAAATGTCTAATTTCTTTATCACTAGGTTTTTATATTCGAGCTTGATTTGGTGATCATCTCCAGTTAACTCATTTATCTATGGTTCGATGAATTTCACATGGTTATATTCTTCTATTCTTTTGTGGATATAAGCCCTAGTGTGTTATATAGGAAAACCCTATGTGGAATGCTCGAAAATGCTCTGAGCAAGTTGTCCTCAAATATCTTCATAGGGTGCTTCTTGAATTTCAGTTGAAGCTTCTCTATTACATTCACGAATATAGGTGTAGCCATCTCTACATAATTCAAATGCTTTGAGAAACAAATTCTAAGATTATAGTAAATACATTTTCTTCGCTTGACTAAAACTAGGGTTTGAATGCTTGCTTCCCGAACTCTTGAATTCACTTCATTTTGCTCCAAATGAGTAAATTAGACCAATTTTAGAAACTTATAGTCCTTTGATTTTCCCTAATTCACATTCAATACACCAATCAATAAATTTGGTGAGAACTCTTCATTGTGCAATAGCAAACACTTAATTATTCCATAAAACTCTACAAAAGCATATTTTCTTCAAGAATTTCCTTCACAAGATCCAAACTATCAATCTCCAAATTATGTCTTCGTGCCAAGCCATGGCACCTTATATCAAGGAAAGGGGATATTTTATTTTCTATTATTTATCCCTCCAAGCCAATACCTAGGATCAATTTTTGAGAGAATTATCTACACTAGAGGATGGCACAATTTTTTTTGTAGTTTCTAATTATTTCTTATCCTCAATCTCTTCTTTTTTCCTCTAGATCTTCTTCATTTCGTTCTTTACTTATGTCGGAACAATCTTTGTAACTGGATCATTTCTCTTTTCAATTATTTTCTTCCTTATATTTTTGTAGAATCTAGTAATATGTCCAGGTTTATTGTAATTGTGACATACAACATTCCTCTGAGAGTTATTCTTTTCATTCATTCTAGATTTGCATTGGTTAGCCCTATGTCCAAATCTATAGCATGTGTAACAATAGCCATTAAAAATATTGAAAAATTCTATCATGGTTATGTGTATTCCTCATTTGAATTATGCATTCACTTTCTCTATGCCCAAACTTCTTGCATGTAAATTATTGACCTGTAAAGGATGAAACATTCTGATTTACTTTACTTCTACATTTTATTGCTTAATTTCCAAACTTATTGTAGAAATAATAGATACCATTGAAGCATGAGTATCTTTGAGAATTTGGTTGTCTGGTATGAGGTCTTCTTGCATTGTTTCTTTGATTCTGATACTTTCCATTATTCATCTTATCTTCAATCTTCTCTAGTTCACTGATCTTCTTTGTATATTCTTTTGAACTTTCACCTTTCTCAAGTCCCAAACCATATTTGTCTTTAGATACTTTCTAACCTAAAATTAACTCATCAAGCATTGTAAAATATGTCTTGAACTTATCTTTATGAATTCTTTTTTTTCTCTAGATCTAATCTCAAATTTACCACTTCTTGTTCAAGTCTAGTGCACTCATCAATTTTTATTTTTAGCATAGTATTCAAGAATTCCTCAATTCTTTTCTTTTCTTCCACTTGTACTCTTAATCTGATGATGTCTTCATTTGATTGCCTCAATTTTCATCGACTTCCTTATACCTTTCTCTTAATTTCTTGATCTATTCTCTCAGTTTCTTGATGAATTCATTAGATTCATTGAGATTTTCCTTCATATATTTGCTTTCACCTTCAACTTTTTCAAGATCTTCAAGAGAAACTTTGAGTTCTCCATCCTTGTCAAGTATGCAATATTTTTTAGATTATCCATTGGCAGGGATATCAACCATGTGTTCAATTTCCAAGATCTTTCGAAAGCGGTCAAGCTTCTTCAGGGGAACCAAGGTATGATACCAATTTTTGAACACCTACAATACTGAGAGGGGGGGCGAATCAGTATTCATAAAAACCATTTAATTACTAACCATCCAATTATCACAAAATACTTAGCAATTAATAGAAATGAAATCATAAAATACCCATAGCACATACAACACATGAACACTCAGATTTTTACGTGGAAAACCCAATGTGGGAAAAACCACGGTGAGGATTAGCTCACAATATACTATGACCGATCATAAAATATTACATAAAGGCTCACTTCCAAGTGGACTCACTATCCAAGTGAACTCACTATTCACAGAGAAAAGAAATATAGAGAAAGTGGCTACACAACCAAGATTTGAATTGATGCAAAGTGCATCTAACATATGTTGAATTTACTTCCTTTGAAGCTCAAAATCCTGACACAAAATACTTTGCCTAATACAGAATACAAATTTCTACTAATAATTACATTTGCACAACCTTTTCTCAATCCTTTACAAAAAAAAATAAAAAATCTTATATCTAGATCACATCTCTATAAAATCATCATCATCACAAACTCAAAATGACCTTCTATATATATTAGCATCATTACAAACATTAATTAGGTTGGCCTAATTAGATGTCACCCAAGGTAATGCAAAACGTGCCTTTTCAGCACCCAATTCAAATTAAATTACCTTCACACCACAACACATGTGATATAGGTTGGCATGGACCTATAATACCTCCCTCTTATAGTTGCATCACATCATTAAACTCCACAACCCTTTACATATTTTAGGTCGACCAGGCATAGGACTTAAAAACAAAATACTTCAACTGATTTCCAATCATAGGACACATGGATCTCAAAATATCACTCCAACTAGAAATCTCAATGCACATACACTTGTAAACATTTTCCGAAAGCCAAAATTTATAGCACAAATTTATGGAGGAGTGTAGATAGAATAGGTCATACTCATTACACAGAAAACTGGCGAAACCTTATAAACCGAGCTTCTATCACTTGCAACTTTTGAACCATTTATCTAGACCAATTGAGATTTATAATTTTGATGAGATTGAAATCCACAAACAACATATTGGAATCTTAGAGGTAGGTTTTTATGTGTGATGGAATGTAGACCAATCTACAGAGGGTGCAAAGAGAAAAAATTGTCAGTGTAGATACATAGTAGAAGTAATTAACTATGAATCAAGTCATCTATGCAAAATATTCTCCATACCATCTTGATATCCACCATGTAGTGTTTACATCAATGAAAACACACAAATTATTCATCCTTACATTAGTACCATTTTGGATTCATGGTATTACAGCCTAAAGCTAATCTTGTGGGCTACCCCCTCATTTTAGGAAGACCTTGGTTGGAAAAAATAGATGCCTTTATAGGTTTCAGGTCTGGGAATATGATTATCTCTAATGGAAATGTGACTAAGAAATTGGTCCTTTATCCACAAACCCAGCCACATCCAGACCTACAACAAACCATTTGGCCTACCCTAGATGAGAAAGATCAGTATTCCTTGAAAACCTTGATGACTACTAAACATAATCCTTTTGTAGAAAACCAAGATGAAGATGAATTGATAGTAAAATTTACGCAAAATAACTATGGTAGGGAGCCACAACATCAGGACTATCTAACATGTTTACAAGATCCTCTACAAAATATGATTCTTGATAGCTCATCTGAGTTAATTTCCCAAATATTCCACACCTTTTTACCACGCAAATGTGTCCCAAACATAGAAGAACTTGAAATCTCATTAGTTCAAACATCATCAAAGACTTTAGAGATAATATCAAGTAAATCATTGAATGTTAATAGTCAATTGATTGATATACAACATACCTCACTAATGAACATGCTCTTAGCACACACAACACATTTTTCATGGGATTACCATGACATGAATGGGATAGACCTTGACTTGCACATGCATAGGATTTGTATAAATGATGGTTTCAAACCCATAAGGTAACCATAAAGGAGAATGAACCTTGTGGTCAAGGACAAAGTTAAATCAAAATTGAAAAAAATTCTTGATGTTGGCTTTATCTATCCTTTCTTTGATAGTCAATGGGTGTCAACTCTAGTAATTGTTCCAAAGGAAGGAGGAAAGTGGAGAGTGTGTATAGACTACCAAGAATTGAATTTTGCAACTAGGAAGGACCACTTTACACTCCCCTTCATTGGCCAAGTACTTGATTCATTACTAGGCAATAAATAATTTTCCTTTTTGGATGGATTTAGTGGCTACAAACAAATAAATATTATCCTTGAAGATCAAGACAACACAAATTTCACACGACCTTGAGGCACATGTGCTTATTCTTTCTTGCCATTTGGGTTGTGTAATGCACCAATCACCTTCCAAAGGGTAGTACTAAGTATATTCTCAAACTTTGCACATGATTCCATGGAGTTTTACATGGATTATTTCATAAATTATGGGAATACATATGATGAATAACTTAGAAAGCTAGAGAAGGTGCTAAAAAGGTGTCAAGAACTTAAATTTTCCTTAAGTCGTGAAAAATGTTTCATAATTTTCAAATGAAGGAATTCAAGTGGACCCCCAAAAAATTGAAGTGATCTCAAGAATCCTTGTGCCTCAAATACAAAAATATTGTAGAATTTTCCTAGGACATGTTGGGTATTATAGGAGATTCATTCAGGACTTTAGTAAACTTGCAACTCCACTATTTGTTTTACTATCTAAAGATGTAGAACTTGAGTGGACAACTACTTTTCAACACTCTTTTAAATCACTCAAGCCAGCCTTGACCAAAACACCTATCTTGAGAGGACCAAATTGGACCTTCCTTTCCATATCCATACAAATTCCTTTTATTTTTCTATAGGATTTGTACTTGGGTAGAAGGAAGGAAACAAAAAGTATGCCATATATTACATCAGCAAAAAGCTAAAAGGGGCATAACTCAATTATACAATGATAGAGAAAGATATGTTGGTAAAGTATACGTAATAAAAAAATTTAGGAATTATATTACATGATATCCAATGTTCATACATACTAACCATTCAACAATAAGGTATCTAATCAGAAAACTAGTGGCTGGTGGAAGGCTTTTCAGGTGGTTATTGTTACTTCAAGAATTTGACATTACCATTATGGATAATCCTAGTAAAACAAATGTAGTGGGAAATTTTCTATCTAGACTACCAACCAAATCAGAAGAATATATTGTTGATGATTCTTTACCAGATGAGCATTTATTTTCTTTGTCTCTACATACACCTTGGTATGCAAATATTTTCAACTATCTTGTAGCAGGATAGACATCATCCCATTTCTCACCAAGAGAAAAGAGGAAATTAGTTCATAATATTTTTCCTTACTCCTGGATAGTTGGATACTTATTTTACACAAGCCCAAAAAACAAAATGAGATGTAACAGAGAGGATGAAGTATATGATATCCTCGAAGCATGCAATGATGAGCCCTTTGGGGGACACTTTGCAGCAAAGAGGAAATCTCTTAATATTATCAACATTGGCTACTACTGGCCAACTATTCATAAAGATGTAGTGAAGTACACTAGGGGTTGTGATAGGTATCAAAGAATGGGAAGGCCAACAAAAATAGATGAAATTCTATTGTAGCCATAGCTAGCAGTAGCACCATTTGATAAATGGGGATTATAATTTATTGGACCCATATCACCAACATAAAATAACAAAGAGTGCATACTAGTATGCACATATTACCTTACAAAGTGGGTGGAAGTTAAGGCTGTACAATTTGAAATAGATGGTAATGTGGAAAAAATTCTCTATGAGGACATATTCACAAGATATGGAGTTCCAAGAGATATTGTCACAAACCAAGGACCCTAGTTTACATCAAAACTAATCACAAAATTGGTTCATGAGTACGCAGTTAGAAATAGAAATTTAACACCTTACCACCCTCAAGCTAATGGATAGGTTGAAGTCACAAACATGTAAATTAAAAAAATTCTCACAAAGTTCAAATTCATAGGAAAGATTGGGAAGCCAAAGGTAGTCTAGGCCTATAGGAAAACATGGAAGACCACAACCAGATTTACACCATATGAATTGATGTATGGGAAGAAATTAGTACGTCCTATTGAATTTTAATTTAAAACATTGAGGACAACAATTACATTGGGCATGGACTTGTCTAGACAACTCAACAAGAGAGATTACACAACCTAAATACACTTGATAAAATTAGAATGGTAGCCATACACCACATTGAAGTTGTCTAGAATCAAAGAACTTGTTGGCATCATTAGTTCATAAAGAAAAATGAATTTTGTGTAGGTGATTGGGCTCTCCTTTATGACTCTAGATACAAAGACTACAAGGGGAAATTACAAACTAGATGGCTTGGTCCATATGAGATAAAACAAGTGTTTCCAAATGGAGTAATACATCTACATATAATCCATGACATCAAGTTCTCATTACTGGTTAATGGGCATAGATTTAAGCTTTACAAAAAACAATTGAAGAACGATGACTTATTTCTTTCATTAATTTAATAGTTTGAACCTACAATTGACAATTTAGCATCATAGACTACAAGTTCTACAAATGAATTAGTGGATGAGCTACACAACTCACCAATTGATGTTTGATAGGTATAATTCCACTACATCATTCACATGCACACACTGCATAGGTAACAATTGGCAAAATTCATTTTTTGGAACAATCAACAAAGTAGCAGGGACCTATAGCATAATGCATGCAAGTGACAAAATTTTAGAAGGGAATTGTTACTACAAGTAGCCATAGAACTTTTTTGATAGCCATTTAATATTTCCACCACATCCGCCACATATCTTTCATTTCAAATTACATTCATCCATACATGCAACCACATATATTTCATTATTTCCATTCACATGTATCATTTATACCACCTTTCTCAATTACCACATACCATGCATTCATTTCACCTCACCTATTTCATACACTCCACAACCTTTTCATTCCATCATTCACCACACATCATACATATGTTGTCATTCATTTCAAATTTCCTCTGCATTATTTTCATTACAATTACTGTAAGCATGTGATTAGGTGTAAAGCACAAAACACTTCTTAATACGACATTATATCAAAGATTAATCAAATTGAATCAATTCAAAGCAATAATCAATTGAAAGCATCATATTTTTCTCTATCTTTCAAGATTTATTAAATCAAAATGGCTCTCAGATCGTGAGTGCAGTATGATTGTTAAAATGACAATTGAAAGAATGAGATGGATACTAAAGCAATGATATGGAGTTAAATATGACAATACTAGATGATAAATGAATTAAACTAAGCATGAATGGACATGAAATAGATAATTGCAGCTACAGGAGGCAGCCATGATATGAAAGCTTGATTGTTGTATTTTGGATGCTTGATTGCTTGATGCTTGATGCTTTAATTCCTGTAGAGTAAGAGTGCAAAAGTTAGATTATCTGGATCCTTTTCTTGGTTCAATGAGGCTATATTTATAGATTTCCTGGTTGTAGAAATGCACAAGGAAATCTTTGAGAGGCTTGGATTCAATCTAGAGGATTGAATGGTGAAAGATGGAGGAGATTGAGAGAATAATGGTGATTGTCTCTACCCATGAAAACACCAAGCAAGAGAAGAGGAAAGATTGATGGAGGAGGATTGAGAGAAGATTCTGAAATTTGTCTCCAATTTGTCTCCAAAACTTCCCATGAAGTTTCAAAGCATTAATTGTGACATATTTTAGACATACTTTAGACATAGGATATCTAATTCATTTTTGAGAGAATATAGATGGAATGTTCCTTGTGCTGTAATTCAAATATTTTGATTTATTTAAATTAGCAAAAGAGGGATAAATAATTTAATAAAACAAACTATAGGATAGTTTTTTTATTAAATTAAATAGAAGAATATGGCAATTAATTAATAAAGTGTTTTAATCTTTATTTAATTAATTTAAGATTGATGTGATAGAATAAAATAGGGATTTGATCATTAAATTAAACAAAGTATTTAATTTTGTTTATTTAATTAAGATGAATTTAAATGTGAACTATATGAATAAATATTTCTATTTATTCAATAGTAGAGGAAAATTGAATAATTAATCAAATAATTCGTATTTAATTAATCGGATGCTCCAGACCAATTTTAGGTGTATACATTTTGCCCCTCCTCAAAGTGATGTGTTTACGCATTGCTTCGAAGAAAATTTTGCTGCTACTGCAAGGATCGATGATGATAAAAAATAATTTCGTATGCCCCAGACATGCCCCAGACATTGATTTTCAGATGATGGATGATAATATGCCCCCTCGAGAGATAAATTAATGATTTGATGATTTTTAGAATTTTTAGAATTTTTATGATTTTCTGATGATTTGATGATGATATGATGAAGAAATAATTTATCTCCTGATATAAAATATTGATTCTACCAGATGATAAAATGTTGCCCTGCCTTGCCTCCTTGTGTTTGATAATTTTCGATCATGTCAACCTTTGATTTGATATTGATTGTTGGTCCTGATAGATTAGAAGATTATTGATCTCATGATAGGTGAGATTGAATGATTGATTGATGATTGAATTCATAATAGGTGAGGATCAATGATAGATTGATGATTGACCTCATGATAGGCGAGGATCAATGATAGATTGATTGATTAACCTCATGATAGGCGAGGATCAATGATAGATTGATGATTGACCTCATGATAGGCGAGGATCAATGATAGATTGATGGTTGACCTCATGATAGGTGAGGTTCAATGATAGTCACTCATGAGATTTGATCAAAGTCTCACCAAAGCCGATTAGATTGATAGGCTGATTGATTTTTGATTGATTATAGGAGGATTTTAGAGTTTTTCCCAAAGATGTGGGACATGATTCTACATCTAGCGTAGGCTGATATAGATATCATTAATCGATGTGAAAAATCTATAATGCAGATGCAAAACTAATATGAATGCAGTCTATTTTATCATGCGACTATATGCAAACTATTGTCATTTTAACAGTACTTTTGTGCTTTTTGTCATCATAGAGCTTTAAAAATGTTGAAAGTGAGTACAAGCATCAATGATATGTGTTAGACAAATGATGACCTGAGTACTACTTTCATGATTTTAGATATTGTAAGCGAACACAAGCATCAAGGTATAATTAGACAATAGAATAAATAGACCTGAGAATTTCTTGCACAAATAGACAAGAATCAATCATTTTCCTATGTGAATTGGAATGTCATCCATGATACTTTGTAGAGCACTTCCCACGATAATTCACACAGTAATTTTGATTAATTCATAGAAAACAAACAAATAAAATACCATTCTCCTTCCTTGCTTCTCTATTCTAATACATCATCGAGTTGCTCCAAAGAAATGATAATCAAAAGTACAATTTATCCATTGTTTACTTAGAGTGTTTCATTCATTATTCAGATTTTAGATCATCCATCCTGATATTGACATGTTTTTGGATTTTGCGAGAGTTTGACAAAAGACCTAACCTAGTAACCTATCTTAGGGGTCTCGGGGGCTGATCATAGATTAGCCTTGCCTACGTTACACACGCAGAGACCATGTAGTTCAACTGACACAAACCTATGTTTTTGGATGTTACTTTTTCAGACTTACCTTTTTGACACATTTTTTTTTTGGATTTTCAATATGATATGGATGGTTGATGCTTTTTGGATGATGATTGATATTGCGCTTTGATCTTTGTTTTCAGTTTTTTCTGCTATACAATTGTTTTTCCCTTTGGTGACATCGGTGTTTTGTTGTCCCTAGTGATATCTAGATGTTGCCCCCAAGCTTTAGAGTGATATTTGACTATTTCAAAATGATTTTGATATGGATGCAAAGATGGCAAGACAACTGACATGATATGAAATGATATTGACTGCCAGACTAATGATCCTGATATATATCAAAATAGATGGGAAAGTTGATCTTAGAATCACATACGACGCCTATTTCTAGGTTTTCACCATATGCTTTGATTACACTCTTCATGTTTTTGTATTTTTCTCATTTTTCTCTTTTTCTTTCTTTTTGTAGTTTTCTATTTTTTTGTATTTTTGTGTTGCCAAGATGCCTGTTTGCCAGGTTTTCATCAAGGAAACAATTTTCAGAAGCTTGACCCGTGCACTAGGAGATTCAAGCATAGAATTTCTGGAGATGAATATTATTGATAGGTTCATCAAACAAATCCCCTTCTGACGTTGATAGCTAATATGCTCCTGATCCATACACTGATATGACGACAAAGGGACCACGCCAATTAGGCTCAAATTTCCCTTTCTTCTCTCTATCTTTCTGATTCCTAGGGTTTTCTTTTAGTACCAAGTCACCAACCTGAAAGACCCTTAGTTTTACCCTATGGTTGTAACTTCTTGACATCCTCTGTTGATAATCTGTTAGATGATTATCAGCTTGCTGATGACACTCATCCAACAACTCCAGTTCCTGCAATCTAGAGACCCTATAGTCTTCATCTGAAATGATACCTCTAAGTGATACACGTAGGGATGGAATCTCTACTTCAATGGGCAATATAGCTTCTAACCCATATACCAAGGCATATGGTGTAGCTCCTATTGGTGTTATGATACTTGTTCTGTAGGCCCATAGTGCAGGGTTGAGTTGAACATGCCAATCACGTCCAACATCGTTAACCGTCTTTTTGAGAATTTTGAGTATTGTTTTTTTGAGGCCTTTGCTTGGCCATTCCCTTGAGGATAGTACAGTGTTGAAAATCAATGTTGGATATGAAATTTATCACACAGCTCTTGGACATCTTGATTCTTGAAAGGTCATCCATTATCAGTGATAATGGATTGAGGGATTCCATACCAACATATTATGTAGTTCAAAATGAAAGAAGAGATTTGCTTCCCAGTGATGGTTGTAAGAGGTATTGCTTCCATCCATTTTGTGAAGTATTCTATAGCTGTTATAATGAACTTGTGTCCATTAGATGAAGATGGATTTATTTTTCCTACTAGATCCAGGCCCCATTGACAAAAAGGCCATGTCGATGTGAAGGGATGCAGTTCTTGTGTTGGTGCATGAATCAAATTGCTGTGAATCTGACACTTTTAGCATTTCTTAACAAATAGATAGGATTCTTTCTCCACGCATGGCCAATAATATCCCAAACGGAGGAGTTTCTTAGCTAGAGTTATCCCACTCAAGTGAGTGCCACAAATACCCTCGTGAACCTCTCGTAGGGCCGTTTCAGACTCGTTGTGTTCTAGACATCGGAGTAAAGTACCATCAAGACCTCGATGATAAAGTATGTCAGCAATTAAAGTATGTCGTGTGGATTGGCAGATGAAGTTTCATTTTTGGTTCCTGGATAGATGAGGAGGAAGGACATCATTTTTTAGGTAAGCATAAATTGTTTCATAGATGGAGGTTTATGTGCTTTCAATATGGCAGATGGTAGCGGATTCTGAATTATTATGGGAAGGACATGATACTTGTTCTACCATAAACTCATAACAAACACGCTTCTCAGGAAATTGTAGTAATGAAGCAATTGTAGCCATAGCGTCCGCAGCTTTGTTTTTCAGCTCTTGGAATTTGATCAAACTTAATACTAACAAAGGATTGTTTCATATTATCTATTTGTTGCTTTTAGGGCATCAAATTTTCATCTTTTGTTTGATACTCATCATTTACTTGATAAATAACTAGTTGAGAATCCCCATATACCTGTAAGTCTGTGATCTTCCACTAAATTGCTATTTTGACCCTAATGATTAATGTTTAATAATTTTCCACATTATTTGTACACTGGAACATTAATCTATATGATTTTGGAATGGTGTCTTTGTGGAGAAATGAACAAGATTCTTGCTCCTGATCCTCGTTGTGTATATGATCCATCAAAATATAAAACCCATTGTTGGGGCATCACTGTCAAAATGTCTGCATCTGGAAACTCCATTGTCATTGGTCGATCATCTAGTAGAGGAGCATCTGCCAATTGTTCAGTGATTTCCTATCCCTTGATTGCCTTTCTCTCTACATACTGAATGTCAAATTCACTTAGTAGCATAACCCATTTCGCCAGTCTACCTGTTAAGGCAGCTTTACTTAGTAGATACTTCAAAGGGTCGATCTTTGCAATTAACCTGATTGTATGGGTCAGCATGTAGTGTCTCAGCTGTTGAGTAGAAAACACCACCGTTAAGCAAGATTTCTCTATGAAAGTGTAATTGATTTCATATCCATTCAATGTCTGGCTTATATAGTAGATAACATGTTCTTTTCCTTCATAATCCTCTTGCGCTAATAGTGCCCCTAATGAGATATTCGTCATAGCAATATAAAATATGAGAGGCCTTCCTTCTATTGGTGGCATGAGAATGGGCGGTGACATTAGATATTGCTTGATTTGATTGAATGTTGTTTCAGACCCCTCATCCCACTTGAAAACTATATTCTTATGTAATAGATGATTGAAAGGATGACTTTTATCCACCAGTAGGAGATGAATCTTCTGATCGATTGGAGCCTTCCCTGTAGTGATCCGAGTTGAATTATAGTCTTAGGAGGTGGCATCTCCATAATTGCTTTGACTTTCACCGGATCCACTTCAATACCTTTTTCTGAGACAATGTACTCTAATAGTTTTGCTCATGTGACCCCGAAGACACACTTCTTGGGGTTTAACCTAACATTGAATTTCTCCATTCGTGTGAAGATTTTGTCTAGGATATGCAAATGTCCTTCCCTTGTAGTAAATTTTTCCAAGATTTCATCCACATAATCTTCCATGAAGGTGTGCATCATATCATGGAAGATTGTCGTCATTGCTCTTTGATAAGTGGCTCCTGCATTCTTTAGACCAAATGGCATGACGTTCCAGCAGAAAGTTCCCCATGGACATGTGAAAGCCATCTATTCTTGATCTTCTATAGTTATTCTTATTTGATTGTACCCTGAGAAACCATCCATGATTCATAACATGGCACGCCTTGCCATCAAGTCCACGATGATGTCTATATTTGGTAGTGGAAAATCATCCTTCGGGCATGCTTTATTTAAGTCCCTGAAATCTATACATATTCTGATACTATTGTCCAGCTTTAAAATAGGTACAAGGTTTGATATCCATTCGGCGTAGTCTATAGACCATATGAATTTAGCATCCAACAATTTCTTTAGCTCTGTCTTTACCATCAATGCGATGTGGGGATACATTTTTCTCAATTTTTGCTTGACAAGCTTGATTCCTGTGGGAAAATATAGGTGATGCATAAGTAGATTTGAGTCTAGGCCTAGCATATCGGAATATGACCAAGCGAAATTGATGCTTCTTTCTTTAAAGAACTTGATGAATTTCGGTCTTTCTTGTTTTGTCATGGATTCCGCCAGATGTAAGATTTTAGCCTTATTGTCAATGCCAATATTCATAAACTATGTCGGTTCCACTAGGATTGATGATCATTCATGATAGTGTTCTGGAAGAGTGTCAAATCTTCCATCCTTTAGTGCCTCAGGAAGGTTTTCACCATTAGATGTGTTCTTTATTTTTACTTTTTCCAGATCTAATGCTGCCATAGAATGGTTTTCACCATTAGATCTATTTTTCCTGTTGTTATTTTTGCAACTAGAAGATATGACACCCTCCTACCGAGTCGTGATGTTATGAGTATTACAAACAGAATTTGTACTAGGTTCAATATGACATAGGAAGTTTACGATGGCATCATCGTTTGTAAATATTGGTATATTCAGAGGTTCGATAGATTCCCAATCAATGAGTTCAGGATGGATTAATGGCATGAGGTTATCTGATTCATTAAAGGTGATGGATGTAAGGGTTTGGATAGTCGTTTCGTCATAGTCGTTTATTGGAATATCGAGGTCCGTGATGGTACTTTCTTCAAGATCGTCTAGTCCACTCGAAGTTTGCTCATCCCCACTCGAATCATTGATATTTAGTGACCCTTCCACGAGTGGGCTAGACCTAGAACCTTGGCCCTCCTCACGTGTAGGTGTATATTGTTGAATTACATCAACTTTAACATCAATGAAAGATAGATCAGAATACAATGCCCACTCATATTCATTTGAGTCTGTTTCAGAGCCATCCCTAAACTGAAGGATATTTTCTACATCTATCTTTGTTAGCTCCTACTTTTCTTCTTCAGAATATCCTAGTCCTGGCTTCTCTTTTGTGTGGAGAGTGAGGGGTGTAATAGGCTCTGTGAGTCCATCCTTTCTTAATCCAATGGGTCCTTGTCCTTCATATCCCATTCTTTCTAAAATAGTTTTTCCTTTGCCATATTTATTAGTGTTGATGTTGACATTTTTTATATTTATTTTTGATGTAGAAGGTTCCTCATGTTTGTATATCCAATCTAGGATTGCTTTGTTGCTTGTTTCATATTCTATTGTACCCTCTTTGACAAACCTTTTGTCAAGAGCCGTGACTTGTAATAATGTTTGAGATTTTATCAGAGATGGTTTACCATATGTCCTAGGAGATGGAATTATCTGTGATAGGTTAAGCGATTGATCCATAGAATATGTTCCCATTCCTTTGTCCTTCAGTTGGAATTGCTATTGGAATTTATGTGATAAAGAAGTTTGCTGATCCGGATTATCTGTTGATTGAATTTCAACAGGACTTGTCTCTTTTTCTTTACCCTTCTTCTCTACCCATTTAGTAGTGATGCTTGGACATTGTTCCTCTTTGGATGATGATGCTTCACTGTTCTGTGGTATGAAGGTATCTTGAGAGATCCTAAGGGTATCACAATGTTGAGGATGATTGTAATCAACAAATATAGTTACCTCTCGTCTATTCAATGGGAACTTCAAACATTGATGATATGTTGAAGGTACAGCCTGCATTTCATGGATCCATGGATTCCCTAAGAGAATGTTGTATGTTAATTCCTTCTCCAACACTTGACATGCTATATGTTTCATCATGGGCCCCACTTGAATGGGTAATACAATTAAACCTTTAGACAATATTTCTTCCTCATCATATGCTTTGATGGTCATTTTCCTTTGAGCATCAATAGCGTCGTCGGAATATCCTAGTGCATGGATTAACTTGAGGATGCAAATGTTCAAACCAGCTCCCCCATCTATTAGAACTCTCTTAACATGATGATTATGGATAAATACTTCGATATGCAATGCAGTATTATGCGGATGGTTTAATGAGACATCATCCTATTTAGAGAATGATAGACAATGCGGAGTAGTCAGATGTCCCACCATAGCTTGGAATTGACAAACATCCAAATTCTTTGGTATGGTTGTGGCACCTAATCCTTGTTCGAGAACTTCCTTATGTGATGGTGAAAATTAAGGAGTTCCAGTATCGATATTTGTGCGGGGATGTTTTTTAATTGATCGACAATATTATAATGAGATTGAGGCAGAACCACACATTGAGATCCAACTCCTTTTAATACTACCTTGGCTTGCCCCCTAGTCATGACGTTTTCCGGTTGATGTTCTTGATTCTCTCAGGGGATGTTTTGCAATTGATTGATAACATCATAATGCGATGGAGGCAGAATTGCATGTGTGTAGCCAATTCCCTTTAACACTACCTTGGATTGTCCCCTAGTTATCACATTGGCTGGTTGATGTTCTTGATTTTCTCTAATTTTTAAGACATTGATTTGATTATTAGAGTTTTACACACTTGAGAGTAAATCCAAAGAGGTAATGTTGTTGGTTTCATTTTCATCAATGTTATCACTAACTGTATGATCATTTTTGACTTTAGATAGACAAAGGATTGTTTTTTCATAGATATGATTGACGTTCTTTCCTTTGTTGTTAAAAGAGGATGATGCTCCTTTGTCATAATTTTGCAAAGGATCCTTGAATGTGGAATGATCATTATTATTTTGAGGTTCCTCCACGTATACTTTGTTTCTATCCACCAAATCTTGTACTGCATGTTTCAACTCCATACAGTCGTTGGTTTTGTGACCCTTATTATTATGAAAGTTGTAGTAATTAGCGTCATTCCACCATGATGGTTTGACTTTTGGATCCCATAATCTAGCTTCCCGTGCAGTGAGAAGGCCTTTGGTAACTAATTCTTTCATTGTTGATTCCATTGTTTGACCCAAAGGTGTGAACCTTCGCCGATTTGACAGTTTTTTATATGACTGTGTTTTTATGATCTCATTGCTTTGTATGGTATTCGACTTGACATTTTTCTCATTGTTTTGATTCTTTGATGTGGATGTGGTCAAGTTGAAAACCAGTTTGACATTTTGAGGATAATTTGTTGTCTCATTTGTGTTTTGATTCTTTTGCCAAAATTTTGGCTTCTCATCGCTTGAGTATTGATTGGAGGAGTTACTTGTGTTGTTTGTTTTATCGTTGAAATGCTTGATAACTCCTCTCTTGACTAATGCCTCTTCGATTTTAAGGCCATTTTCTATCACTTTCTTGAATGTTGGAGAACATTGTAGTTCCAGTCTATAACTCATTTCTTCCGTTAAGTTTTCAATGAACAACTCCATCTTTTCTAAATCGAGAATGGATCTAGGATATCTAGTGAAGAAGCATCGCCATCTTTGGAGAAAAGACAAGAATGTTTCTCCTTTGTTTTGTTTTAGATTGTAAAGATCTTTGATTGTAACATCATGTTGGATTTTGAATGAGTACTGAGAGATAAATTTGTTGACGAGTTCCTCAAAAGTTCTGACACTTGGTTTTAATTTTGAAAACCACTCCATACATGATCCTCCCAAGTTCCTTGGGAATAATCTCATTAAATAAGTTTCCTCTTGGGAAAACTCAAGACTCATTGTTTTAAATTCTTTGATATGATCTATTGGATCCGTTCTTCCTTTATACTTATCATATTTTGGGATTTCACAATATCTAGGAAAAGGTATCAAGTCGACTGTTGCATCGAAAGGATAAGGACAAATGTCCTGTATCGCATATCTCTTGGTAGTCACTTTCGTCATATCTTGTATTTGTTGTTGTAACATTTGCATCTGTGATGTTAAAGCAGCAACTGGATCTATTGTTTGCATAGGTTGTATTATCTCAGTCTCATTCGTTCCAGATGTTTCCTTCAAACAGTTTACATCAAAATATTTTGGGAGTTTAGCCCCTGATTCAGCTAACATCAAAAGATATTTCTCCATATCTTGTTCTAAAATCTTTTCCATAAATATATGGAACTTGGGATCTTGTTGAGCTGCTTGGATATCCTCTGGAGTTATTTCGTTCTTATCTTTTCGGTTCAGATTGTTCCAAGGATTTTCCTCTACCATTGCTTGGGATTTTAAAATTTCTTGCTCTAAGAGTCTCTGTTTTTGGGACCTAGTGAAGATTGGCATACAAATTCTTACCCTTTCTTCTGAAATGTTGATCTTTTATGCTGAAAATGTCAATTGGAACTTTTAACAAAGTTGAATAAGATGACTGATCTTATTGATGAAACTATGTTAAAAATTTGATTACTATACTTGGTTTCGTGAAAAAGGATGATAGTATCCTAATGATGAAACTTTAGTGTAGTAATCGATTGTGTATTTGATTTTGACACTTGTGATTTGCAAGATCTTGTTTTAGTTGATAAGATTGGAAATTTGTATAAACTTATCTAATTTTGGTCTCTAGACAGTGATTCTGATAAAAAGAAACTTGGTTCTGATGAATACTGTGGATAAAATGACAGACTGATTGACTAGTAAAAAATTTGAACTTTCTATTTTCAAAGCGCTAAAATAGAGGACAGAAGCACTAGAACAGAGTCTCGGAGCGCTAAAACATACGATAGAAGAGCTACTTTGATAGAAGCACTAAAACAGTGCATAAAAGTGCTGCAGAAATTGATGGAAGCGCTATTTTAATAGAAGTGTTGCAATAGTGCATGAAAGCACTGTAGAATTTGATGGAAGTGTTGTTTTGAAAGAAGTGCTAAAATAAAGACTGTAAGCATTGAAATAGTGCCAAAAAGCACTATTTCATAGAAGCATTAAAACAGTGACCAGAAGCGCTGAAACAGGTTTCTAGAACACTTAAAAACAAGATTTTAAGACTCTCTATTGTAAAATTTGATCTGGTCTTGTGGCATACTGTATCAAGGATTGTGGAAGATAAGAAGGATGAATGTGCTGACTATGGTTGTGATACTGAGTGAGAGCTCTTCTTTGAAAGAAGGCTCATGAATAGAACAGTTCTATCGCGTAATCTAATGTGTGACTCCTAGAAAAATCGTGATATCTATGGATGAATGTTCTATGTTGTAAAAAGAGTTTCCGATTTTGATATAGAAAATGTTATTTTCTCAATTTATTTCTATAACCAAGAGGTTTCTTAGGTTTTGTGACTTTGATTTTTCTCTTGAGAAACGTGGTGGACTTCCACTTTTGAAGCATGGAGTTTTCTGATCTAACTTGAATTTGTTGTTTTTAGAATTATCTTAAATCTAATTTTAATGAATTTGTGAAAACACATCAAGCAATTGTGAATAATTGTTTTAACTAAATAGATCGTGTATGTTGAAGAATCACAAATGATTCTTATTGATTTTGACAAGTTGTTTTGACAATTGTACACAAATCAAACAGACTCACACTTAAGGACAAGTAGGTCATCATTATACTCACATCCCACATCTTAAATTACGTTGACTCACACAGCAGTGTCACCCCGTAGAGGGCACCCATGTTTTTGTCATTGCCAGGCGTGTACTCAAAGTGACAGAAGTGGATACCGAATCCCTTGAGCAAGCGGTCCTCAGTAATTATATGGTGAGTGTCTTGGGGGTAGATTCTTCCCTCCCCTTGCACTGCGAGTATGACAATGTATGGATACTAACTCGGCAAGATACTACTCTATGGTTTTTAGAAAGGGTTTCCGTGCGATGCGACAAATAGATAAACTCTCTCAGGAGACCTCCCAATCTTTAGAACAAAGATTTTGGGGATGGTTATCTTGCTCACTACCATCAAGTTGGACTTTCATCAACAACTTGCATTTTTATTATAGTGGGTTGGAAAACCTGCCTTTGGTTGTTCCCACTTAGGTCGTTCCCATAGGGTGAGTACTTTTTCCCACTATGGCATGCCTGCTAAAGGATTTAATAAAGCATAAATGACATGAAGTAAAAATGACTCTAGCACATTGGTCACCCAGTTAAGGGGAGAGCATAAGCCTAATCACCACAAACACAACATATAAGTTTGTTCTATTTTAAAAGCCCAAAAAGAAATTTTCTAATCTATGTGAAGGTGTTGCTTCATAGAAATCGTGATGTTCTTTTTAACTTCTATTGTAAGAATGTGATGACTATCCTAGGATTGATAGATTTGCTTTAAGAAAAACAAGAAAGTGACTATCCTAGGATTGATATATTTTAGAAACTTTGAAGTGACTATCCTAGATTGATCAATTTTTAGAAACTTTGAAGTGACTATCCTAGGATTGACAATTTTTAGTCCAACTGTGAATAAAAATAAAATTTGGCCGCGGATGCATTGGATCCAGACTGATTTTACAAAAGCGTTGGAACAGTCCACAAAAGCACTAAAACTTTTACTTGATGTGCTAAAACACAGAAGCGCCGAAGTTTGCCATGGAAGCGCTAAATCACCGATGCACTGAAACAGTTGACGGAAGCACTAAAGTTGAAAGTGCTAAAAATTTTAATGAAAGCGCTATAGTAACACGAGAGTGCTGAAACATAGCATGAAAGTGTTGTAGTTTGCCACAAAAGCGCTATAGTTTTTGACAAAAGCGCTAAAATAAAACACGTCGTGAACCTACATGACACTTTCCAGAAAATTTGTAAAATTGGGGTTAATTCCCCACAGTGGGTGCCAAATTGTAAGTGTGTGATTAGGTGTAAAGTAGAAAACACTTCTTAATACGACATTATATCAAATATTAATCAAATTGAATCAATTCAAAGCAATAATCAATTGAAAGCATCATATTATTCTCTATCCTTCAAGATTTATTAAATCAAAATGTCTCTCAGACCGTGAGTGCACTATGATTGTTAAAAGGACAATTGAAAGAATGAGATGGATACTAAAGCAATGATATGGAGTTAAATATGACAATACTAGATGATAAATGAATTAAACTAAGCATGAATGGACATGAAACATATAATTGCAGCTACACGAGGCAGCCATGATATGAAAGCTTGATTGCTAGATTTTGGATGCTTGATTGCTTGATGCTTGATGCTTTAATTCCTGCAGAGTAAGAGTGCAAAAGTTAGATTATCTGGATCCTTTTCTTGGTTCAATGAGGTTGTATTTATAGATTTTCTGGCTATAGAAATGTATAGGGAAAGCTTTGAGAGGCTTGGATTCAATCTGGAGGATTGAATGGTGAAAGATGGAGGAGATTGAGAGAATAATGGTGATTGTCTCTACCCATGAAAACACCAAGCAAGAGAAGAGGAAATATTGATGGAGGAGGATTGAGAGAATATTTTGGAATTTGTCTTCAATTTGTCTCCAAAACTTCCCGTGAAGTTTCAAAGCATTAATTGTGACATATTTTAGACATAGTTTAGACATAGGATATCTAATTCATCTTTGAGAGAATATAAATGGAATATTCCTTGTGTTGTAATTCAAATATTTTGATTTATTTAAATTAGCAAAAGAGGGATAAATAATTTAATAAAACAAACTATAAGATAGTTGTTTATTAAATTAAATAGAAGAATATGGCAATTAATCAATAAAGTGTTTTAATCTTTATTTAATTAATTTAAGATTGATGTGATAAAATAAAATAGGGATTTGATAATTAAATTAAACAAAGCATTTAATTTTTTTTATTTAATTAAAATGAATTTAAATGTGAACTATATGAATAAATATTTCTATTTATTCAATAGTAGAGGAAAATTGGATAATTAATCAAATAATTCGTATTTAATTAATTAGATGCTCCAGACCAATTTTAGGTGTATACAATTACAACAAGTCATTTCACATTCTTCCATAGGCAATCAACAATCACTTCACATGAGTTTAGTTTCATTCAATCACATTTCTATAGGTACATGCATTAACTTCTCATAATTAACGTAGTGATTTATTTATTTTCAGCATGTTTATACATTACTTCATACATGCTTCATATCTAAATATTTTCCAATATATTTCATTTAACCCTCCACCAAATTCATACCACTAAGGATACTTGGAATCTTTAGTTGGAAAGATATTTTCTTATTTTCTTGATCTTCAAAAACTCTCTACAATCTTGTTGCCATTTTATTTTTTCTCCATCTTCAAACAATACAAGTTCAAAGGAGAGAAAGAGGGTAAAAGGTAGTTGAATTGAGATGTTTCAAGCATACATATATTGTGAGATTGGTGTAGTTGGAGTCATAGAGAATTAAGGAACAAGAACATAGTAGAGTGTTTTCATGGGTGGTCAAATTATTCATATAGAACCAACAAAACATACTCATTTGTTGGAAGACAGGTTGGTATTGCTTATTTTTTGATAATCTTGTTGGTTGGAGTACTTTTTGAAGCTTATAGAGTATAACAAGGTTATGACACAACAATTTTATTCCACATTACAAAATGATAAAGCAGTAGTGAGAGGCTTAAAGATAGATGCCTCAAAAGCCACCATTGTTGAAGTATCTAGTTAGCATGGGAAGGAGAAGAATTTCTAGCTAGGGAAGATGCTATTGTTGTCAAGGATAAATTCAAGTAGCTAGAAGAGAAAGTATAGACTCATCTTATCAAGGTACTAAAAGATTATCTTTACCCTGGATCTAGGCTTGAGTTGCTTCTTACATAATCAATTATTTAACCTGTCATGGTAGGTAATCCTTGTTGTATACAATTCATTTTAAACTGTTGAGTAATCTTTGCCATGATAGGCATGTGAATGTCCCAAATTTCTCATATAATTTTTTGAAAAGAATGGCATATGAATATAAAATTAAAATGAATGATTCAACATTATCCCATTTTTGTTTGATCACATTATTGATAAAAAGGAGTCTTAGAATTAAATTTCCACATGTTTCTTGGGAACGTTTCCTAAATTGCAACAATATCAATAGTATTCTTAAAGAACCTATTGTCATAGAAATAATAGAGAAACATGTTGTCTTAGAAAGGTAAATTCCCTCTATCTCCCTTGTTGTGTCACCTACCCATAGCATAGGAGAGCCAAAGGAATAGGGTTGACAAGGTAATTAACTTGTAGCCATTACCAAGCAACTTGTAGTAGAGGATGAGGAAGAAACCCCTATTTCTGGAGAAATATAGAGGACCAAGAAAAGGAAAGGTGGATCTTCTTCTGCACCTTCCATAGGGCAAAAAAAACCCACAAGGTGGCCACATCACCTAAGAAAAAAAAGGGAAATCAAGGGCACAAGCAGAAGATAGAAAGATGTGGTTATAATTGAAAAAAACTTAAAATCAAAGGGAAATTCTCTTGGGAATGTAAATGCACCTATTGCATAGACATGGTACTATACAAGTACCTTTGAATCTAATTCAAAGGATTTTTTTTTTGCAAGGAAAATGAGAAAAAGAACCCCAAGGAGCCCTGTTTCAAAGGGTAATGATTATACAAGTGAAAGGGATGGACAATTTTCGGAAAGAGATGGAGGAATTTTTGTTGAGAAAAAGGTTATTGGAAAAGAATTGCAAGAGGCTATGGAAAGGATAAAGCAATTGGAAAATTTGTTAAAAACACACCAACAAAAAGACATTGAAAGGGACAAAAGAATTAAAAAGTTAGATGAAAAGCTTTATAAATTTGAGCATGGGTATAGGTTGGATGAATTGGGACAACTTGCTATCATAGAAGTAAAAAATAAGGAACTAGTCCCACAAGGCCCAATTCTCCACTCATAGTTCTCTTTGCCAACTATGATGTCTTTGGGTGTGGAAAACAATCCAAGAGTTATTTGAGGAGTGGGAAAAAGAAAAGGTTGAATTGGTATCAAAACACACTAGGACACTTGAATAGAAAGAGGGAGAAATAAAAAGGATGAAAGTGAATATTGAATAAGTAGAAGACAAGGTTGTACAAATTCTAAAGTGTAGACCTCCTGCAAGAGTTTATGCATTATTTTTGCAAGAAAAGTATTTGTGTTTTTAGTTTATCCAAGTTATTAGTGATTTTCCAATGTCAATGAATAGAATTTTTTTGTTTTCAAATGCTTTCTCTGACTCTACACCAAACTTGCAGGACTATTTATGTGAGTTCTACTTGCATAAATTTCTTCTCTTAGATCAAACTAAATGGAGTCCACTAATGTTTGTAGTGTTAGAATCCAAGATCACCTGCATGCAAATGGATACCTGTCACATGCAAAAGACATGCAAAACCAGGAAGATGTTCTGCAAACCTCAAAGTGTAAAATGCATTATTAGAATCTCAGTTATTACAAAGAGATCAATCCTTATGAAGGAGATCAAGAAACCCTAAAAGGGAAACCCTAAATGAAACCCTAGTGTGCACACTTAATAATTAATCAATTATTAATGTGCCTAAGTTTAGCTTAAGCAACTAGAGGAATAAGTGACTTAATTAATTAACCAGTATGATGTAATTAATTAAGCGTAATAAAATTATTACTCTAACACCCCCCCTTAAGATGAACTTAGGAAGAAGCTAAAACACTAGAATAAGATGCATGCAAGAAAAGATGGGTCCCGGCAACTAGGCCTGATCAGGTACCCATTTACAAATGCAAGAAAGAGGTAGAGGAGGAAAACCCAGTGGGACAAAACCCCCCTACAATGATATGACATGCTGCAAAGAAGCACTGGAAGAACACTGTAGAGTAACACTGGAACCGCAATCTGGCAAGCAAGGAAAGATACTTCTGTCTACAAGAAACCATATCGGAATCATAATCATGCAACAGCAGACCCGATGCCACGGAACACTCGAAAACTCCAAACGGGAACAACTCTGGAATCTATGAAGCAGCAGTCGATTATTAAATGATGTATCACTGAAAATGAAGTGCAAAGATGCAAGAAGCACTCTCCCAACTGTCAAAATATCCAAGTAATCTCCAAAACACCCATCGGGCCAAATCTGGAATAATGAAAAACCTGGGACAGATACAGAAAAAAGTGCATGGACAGCAACATAGAGCTCCTCAATACCATTCCAACGCCGCAAAGATAGCGAAAATCGGAGATCGTGGCAAAAAGTTATGAGCTCGGAAGCATAAAAAGTACATCTGACTTCAACCAGCAATAAATGCAGTAAAACAGGAAAATACTGAAAAATAAACTGCACCAAATGAAAGTGCTCGGAACCAGCTTTCCGGCGATATCTCGTTTGCCCAATTTCGATACCGTATGCCCAAGTTATGCAAAAAAGAAAAAAACTGCTTCTTTAGAGAAAACTAGGGTTAGGAGGGGCAAGGAGAGGCCGTACGGACGCTGACGTCATGCTGACGTCAGCGGTTCAGAGGCATAAATTTGACGGCCTGGAGGCCGTCGTCGCAAAAAACCGGCCCTCCTGCAAAAAAATTGGGCCCCTGGTCACCCATGTGACCGCAGGCAGGGCGCAGGGGGCTGAAGTTGATCGGAGGCCTTGGTCCCACACGTGACCTCGCGGTATTGGCAGGGGCTGGATGTCAGGCCGGGGGCTGGGCACGATGGGTTTGGTCCCCCATAGGACCTGCAATCAACGGACAAAGGGCCCGCGGGGGCTGAGGTGAGCACCGCCCAATGGTGGCGGACCGGTGGCGGAGGACGGCGGCGGCGGTGAAGCGGTGGTCGCTCGGTGGCGGGATTGTTTATAACCGGAGGCGTTTGCACAGACCCCAAAACAAACACTTTTTTTTTATTTTTGTGCGATTCTCGACCTCGGAATGCGTGCTGGGGAGGCCGTACGGCCTCTCTGGCAAAAAAATTTTGCCTCAGAAACCAACTGCTCGAAAATGGATGATTTGACAAGCGTTTCTAGGGTTTTTGGGTGCTGCGAACGCGATGGTGACGTCCGTTTGAGCCCATACTGCGCCGAAAAATTGGCTACCCCCAGATCTTGCAAAAAAGATGCCTGTGGAAACCCTTGCACTTGAAACTCACTGAGAAGCCATATCTTCAGATCACGAACAGGCAGCGGCAGGTCTGGAGCTCTGATACCATGTTAGAATCCAAGATCACCTGCATGCAAATGGATACCTGTCACATGCAAAAGACATGCAAAACCAAGAAGATGTTCTGCAAACCTCAAAGTGTAAAATGCATTATTAGAATCTCAGTTATTACAAAGAGATCAATCCTTATGAAGGAGATCAAGAAACCCTAAAAGGGAAACCCTAAATGAAACCCTAGTGTGCACACTTAATAATTAATAAATAATTATTAATGCGCCTAAGTTTAGCTTAAGCAACTAGAGGAATAAGTGACTTAATTAATTAACCAGTATGATGTAATTAATTAAGCGTAATAAAATTATTACTCTAACACCCCCCCTTAAGATGAACTTAGGAAGAAGCTAAAACACTAGAATAAGATGCATGCAAGAAAAGATGGGTCCCGGCAACTAGGCCTGATCAGGTACCTAGTTGCCTCAGAAACCAACTGCTCGAAAATGGATGATTTGACAGGCGTTTCTAGGGTTTTTGGGTGCTGCGAATGCGATGGTGACGTCCGTTTGAGCCCATACTGCGCCGAAAAATTGGCTACCCCCAAATCTTGCAAAAAAGATGCCTGTGGAAACCCTTGCACTTGAAACTCACTGAGAAGCCATATCTTCAGATCACGAACAGGCAGCGGCAGGTCTGGAGCTCTGATACCATGTTAGAATCCAAGATCACCTGCATGCAAATGGATACCTGTCACATGCAAAAGACATGCAAAACCAGGAAGATGTTCTGCAAACCTCAAAGTGTAAAATGCATTATTAGAATCTCAGTTATTACAAAGAGATCAATCCTTATGAAGGAGATCAAGAAACCCTAAAAGGGAAAAACCTAAATGAAACCCTAGTGTGCACACTTAATAATTAATAAATAATTATTAATGCGCCTAAGTTTAGCTTAAGCAACTAGAGGAATAAGTGACTTAATTAATTAACCAGTATGATGTAATTAATTAAGCAAAATAAAATTATTACTCTAACATGTAGGGGATTCAAAAATAAGAGCATTAGCCTCTTATATTAGGAATGAGCATCAGAGAGGTGAAATATTACAAGAATACAATGAGAGGGAGAAATCTATTGCTTTGTATTTGAAAAAAGAATCACAAGACCCCAACATAATCATTGATTAGTGGTTAAAGCTCTTGGATTACACAGGTATGGGAAGAAAAATAATGAGTATCAAGGAACATGAGTACACAAGGATGAAGCACCTAGATATAGAATCCATTAATTAAATGTTATAATTTGTGAAGAAGAGATGGGAAGAACTAACCATTGAATTAAATAAAAAGGAACTGCACTCCCTATATAATTTTATAGCTTTCATCAGAATATCTCAAAAGTATATAGACATTTCCAATAATAATGGACTTAAATGGTTTCCACTCACCTTTCATCCACCTCTTCTCCTATATCTAGTGTCACATTAGATAGGGAGGAACTGTGATGAAATAGAAACATCAGAGAATATGAGGCTGGAAAATATTTCATGTCAAAAAGGCTACTATCTTAGACAGGAAAAGGGAGTTGATGTGGTGATAGATTTTAGGGAAATGACTCTCTAGTACAACCCCCAGTCTTAAACGTTGCTTGAGGACAATAAAATACTCTATTTGGAGGAATGATAGGCCTAGAAAATAGCTAATTTTCTTCCTTTTAGTTTATTTCTTTTAGCATTGCAAGTTGCTTAACTCATAGATAATCATGAACCTTATATATCTTTTATGCATCCTAAACCAAACTTTACCATGTGGAAATATAATTATGATATGATGATGTTTGCATGGATAAATGTGTGAATATTTATGAAATTAAATGTGAATTTATGTTAATTCATGATTAATTAATGATGTGTATACTTTAGATAAAACTAATCTCTTGTAACTAGAAGAACTATAACCCATAGCCAAAGGATTTCATGAAGATTGCAGGGGAGAGTCGAAAATGTTGAGAACGTGATAGTTATAGGAAATTATGGAAGTGGTCAATCATGAGTCACTAGATCATACAATAAGATGATAGGAGGAAGAAGTCTGTATTGATAAAGAATCCAATTTGATAGTTTTCACAGAGCACGTCTCTATCAAACTGTTAGGGAAGAGCTTTAGTTCTATTTATCTTCTTCTATCTTTTTCAATTATAGTTTCAATTGCAAATACTAGTCCTCTTCCTATTTTGAAGGAGAGTGGACATCTACATTTAGTTTTCTATTTTTAGTCCTTATGCAAACAAAACTCCTCCCAAGCCTATATATTTGGATCGGTGGTTGAGGAGTAGATATAATTAGAGATATATGTTTTGATAGTTCTAGTTTTGTTTCACATATAATACTTCATTGCTAGTTTTTTGTTATTCGGTTGTAATAGTTATGCACTCATGAATGAGATATTTATGAAGATTTATGTCATGTTGTGAGAGTTCGCTTATATGTAATAAATATTTTCTAGTTTACTGCTATGATTATTTGATTGTAGTAGCACACATTTGATTTCTCTTGTGGGTACAACTCAAGCAAGGGCCACTCAAGGTACTATTCACCCACCTTAATTTTTGTTATTAGATTAAAACATTACATTATTGCATTCATTTCAAGTATATTATCAATTAAATGCACATGAATGATACCATGTATCATGAATTATGCTATGTAATGTGTCTTTGAGTAATTCTTCGAAGAGGTCAAGTAGTTAGAAGATTCAATAGTGAGTGAATTGCAGAGTTCAATTTTAATAGTTAATAGTTATAGTGTTAAGTTGAAGGTACTTGTAGCATCACTAGAAGATTAAGTTGTTTCCCCTATTTTCAAGTTAACACTTTATTTACTTTTCCAAACTTTACTATTTTCCTATAAATGTGTAAATCACCTATACTCACTGATATAGGTCGTGTAGATTTTTTGAATGCAAATACATTTCCATCATCATCAAAAGCTTATGAAGCCTTGGTTGATAATAAAATGAAGTCTTTGTGAGGGTTTAAAGAACTATTCAGCTAGGAACTCCTCCTCTAAATTGTGTGTCTAGCACCAAGTTGGTTGAGTATTAGAAAGGCCTTAAAAATCCATAATAGAGTATAATGTAGAAGAGAAGACCTAAAATGACCCTCCAAGCTTAGACAATATGAATAAAATACAATCTTTGTCAGTTTTATCTTTCCAAAACCTTATAAAAGCGGTCTGAGTGTCTTAAACTTTTGAAAGAAGTCTTCAATGGAGGGAAAGAATCAAGTAAAAAAGATGTCAAATCTTCCACTATTTGTATAGATTTGTACTCATTGATGGTGCAAAAATATATTTTAACTTCGCCCACATAGTCCTAGGAGAGGTACAAGACTCAAGATGAAATAAGATATTGTCTGAAACATGTAGGCAAATGCATACCATAGCATCATCCCTCTTGTTCCTATATTGAAATATTTCAAAGATGATTCAATGTTGGTTGTACTTCATCCAAAATGAACCATAAACACTTAGATATGAACATTGTGGTCATATGAGATTTCTAGATATGATAGTTGTGTGGTGTAAGATGTTCAAATGAAGAGGTCTTCACCATGATGGTTGAGGTTTTCAAAACAATGTGTGGTAAAGGTTTAATATTCTATAATATAGATAGATACTAAAAGTGACATGTAATAGGAAAAATACATATACCACTTAAATGGGCTCAAAAAAATATTTTAAATGATATAATTTTTTAAAATACAAACCAACAAGGAAAAATTTATGTCTAATTTCATGAAATTTGCATAATCTTTCTTAGGAAGTGAATTGAGGGACTAAAAAACTCAACCCCTAGTCACATGGGTAACCAAGAGCTAGGAACTAGGGGCTGATTCACAACCCTTAGTCTCTAATAGGACTAGTAGTAGGTGTTGGAGGGGTGATAAGGGATAAGTTTGAGTGCCTGGGCACTTATACGACCAATGTTAGGTGCTAAGGGATCCCATAAGGGCTAGAAGATTGACAAACAGAGTTTGGTGGGTGGCATTGTGCTGAGCACCACCATTGCTAGTGGCACAACCCTAAGATTAGTGCCTACACATTTTAAAGTTCTTTTATTTTTAATTTTTTTGGAAATCCAACTATACACAGCCAAACATAGGCCATACTAGGACCCCTAGTATTTTTTTTCCTTATGAACCTCTGGCACCAAATATAGGTGAATTTTATGTCAAAATTCACTAAATCGGCCTCTTGAATGCAATGGTGAGGTCATGTTTGTGCTAAAAATCTCCTAAAATTTTCCCACCTCTAAAAATTTGCAAAAAAAGCATTGAAGATTCTAGATTTGATTTTGTAACCCTAGTTGAGAAGAAAAAATCTCAAAAATGGAGGGGTTTGTTGAATCCATACTCTAATACCATGTTAGATTTTTGAATAACTTCAGACATAGAAAAAACAATGAACAAAACACCTTCCACATAAGATCTCTGCAAAATAAAGATTTTCTATTCCTCAACAAGAAAATACTTACAAAATGAATACTACAAAGAGGGTGATTTATAAGAGCAACCCTAAATGATAAATGGATTAGATCATGACAAGTGGCATCATGTTGTGTGATGAGACATAATGATCTAATAATAGCTCTTTAGATAACATAAAAAAATCACTCCTAAGTTTATCTTAAGTGCATAAGAATAAATAAATTAGGATGATGATTAATTAAAGATTAATTAATTATTATCTAATGTGTGATTACTCTAACATATAACATATATGGTAAAAGAAGATTCAAAATCTAAAATTTGTTTACAAACTGAAATAGGACATAAAGATCCTAGTTAAAAACCTTTTAACACTTTGATTCCATCTTCAAAAGTGGAACCTGTGTCTTCCAATGATAAGGACATTGATTATTGTGATTTTCCCATGACTAAGCTCTTTGGATATTATTGATGTTGTTTTCTACACAACAACTTAGACAGAATATGATATCCTATCTCTCTTGAAAGGTAAATCTCTATCAGAAAGCCTCAAGAGATAACCCCAAGGTCTCTAATGTCAGGTCTTGACAATGCATGAACAACTCAGTGATAAATGTGAAAATGCTCGTAATCACAAAGGGGCCTTACAAAACAAAACTACAAACTTCAAACTCATCAGAGCTTGCAATATGTTGATGCTTTTTAACCTTAAACTAACCCATATTTTCAAAGAAATAGCAAAAGCTAAAGGGTTAAGAGAGATTTCTAAAACTAAAATCTAGACCAATGGTGCAAACAATCAAACATTCAAAGTGGACCAATCCTTTCAAAACCAATTTCTGCTAAACCTATATTAAACCTGCAATCTTACAAAAATAGTGCAATCTTCTAAGGAATCAATATTTTCAGATCATGGAGAATTCACACAAATCAATCTTATTTTATAATTAAAATAAATAAATACCCACAATTGAACTTAGCATACAATATATAGGCCCAGGCTAACTTTACACAACAACTTGTAATCAACAAGCAGCTAAAAGTATGGACCAAGGATTGCTCAAACACTTCAAATATTTAATTATTAACACAATTGCATCACATCTAAACCTAAAATCTAACATGCAACAATAGCTTCAAAGAAATTTTAAAAGATCTAGAAAACAAGAACCATGCAAAAGTGAATAGCACAGGAAAGAGCATACAAAGCACAATGTCTTTACTTGTATTGAATTCACCCAAATTTGCAACAATTCATGAATCCACAAATTCATACCACTTGCTCTCATAAAATTATAACTCTTTACTCAACTCTAACTATCTCAACTATTTCTAACCCTTACAAATAAAGAAGAGGCCTCAATTTATAGAAAAAATACCTTAGGTCGGCCCAAAATTGGGGTTACAAAAATAATGTCAGCCAAACAGGTCAACATAGGTTGATTTTTAATAAAATAAAATTAGATTTTCATATTTCAAAATAGGTCCTAGGTTGGCCTATACCTTTGTATAAATATTCCATCATTCGCACAAATTCCTAGGTCATCCCTCCTAGCTGTAGAGTCATGTGACTAGCACTATTCCCTAGGTTGCTCCGAGCTAGATTTTTTATCCTTCCCTATTGGCCTCCAATTTTTTGGAGAGTTCTTTGGCCTTTTCTAATATTTATTTCATGTCAGTTGGATCTGGAGTTGGAATAAATTATATTCTTAACTTATGATTTTTTAACTCACCAACATATTTTGGTATCATTTTATTCCATTCAACCTATAATTCATGATACTTGTCCAAATTAGAAATATAGATAGTTGCATCCTCCAAATGATCTTTGGAAATGGGAACACCATCATATGGAGCATAAATTTTGTGCCACCATGCCTACAATCAACTGATGTTCATATTTTTTTGTCCAAATTTTCTCCTCCTAGTCATAATTTCTAGAAACGAGATACAGTTATCACACATTTCCTTCATTTTCCCTATAACTTCATTATTTTCTTCAATGCCTTGGAGAGAACTTCCTTCCTGTAGCTCCACACTTCCATTCACTCCATCACTTTTCTGAAATCATCAGAAGTAAAGATTTGCATATGGGCCAATTCCTCTTTGGGCAACTGTAAAATCCTCTTTAACTCCCCCACAATAGATTCATCAGTTTTGTTATAGTCAGCAGAAAATTAAGAGGTACCATCTAAGAATTTAGCATCTTTGGCATGGATGTTAAAGATTTTTTCAATGGATTCATCACCTCTTTTCCTAACATCATGCAACCACTTCTGAGTGTTGTGAATTGAGGACTTCAACCTTTCAATTTTTGAAACAACTTCCTTTGGTAGTAATCCCTCTGGGATTGAAGATCCTTCATTGTTGGATGTTTGCAAAGGTTTCACCAAGTGCTGGACATATTTATACACATCATTTATTTGCCTTTGCAACTTCTCCTTCTCCCTAGTTTCCTTGTCTAGCCTTCTCAAGATAGCCTGTGATGATTCCTGGAACTCTTCTTTCACTTGTTCCTTGTTAGACAGACCTAAATTGATTGTTTGTACCTTGTAATCTGTAGGCCTTACTTCATCTTTGTATTTATTTTCTGTAGGAACGGCTACATGAACAACCTCGTTATTGAATTCATCCCTTGAGAACTTAGAAATAGTTTTGGCTCTTTTCCTTTCCTTAGGTTGTCCCCATTGTTCTAGAAACTTATCCTAGCTAGGAGTATCCTCTTGAACTATAATTGGCTTTTTGCTAAGCCTCTTTTCTAGCTAATCTGGAACAGCAGGCTTCTTTGTCTCTATGTCAATGGAAGGAGCTTCTTGTTTAGTCTTATCTTGGCTTGGACTATCTCCAATCTCCTCGGTATTCTTTTTTGCCTCTTGTTGATTTCCATACTCATTAACCATTTCTTTTTCTTGAGATTTGGTTGGCATCTCTTGAGTCACCTCAGATTCAACATTATTTCTCTGAGCTCCAGAGGTTAATTACCCAAATTCTTCCATGAACTTTTTCCATTCCCCACTTTTGGGGGTAGAAATCTCCTCATCTCCAGACTCATGTTGCCCAGGGTCATTTGATATATTACCTTCCTCATTAATTGTTTCCTCTAGGTTTAATTTATAATGAAGGATACAAGGGGGGAGAGAATTATTTCCTATAGCTATTCTCTTTGCACTATCATCTATAGGTGCCTCTTCAATTTGCACCTCCTTTTCAGCAGTCTCTACCTCTAATATTGAGGATGTCTTTTGCTTAGGAGAATTTATCCTGACATAAACTTAAGGCTTCTCCCTTAAACTTTCTACATCCACAACCTTGGTTGAAGTGGTTGCATCAGCGGAAATTTTGTTCTTTCTAGTCTTGGCTACCTTTTGACATTTTGTGGCCAACTTCCTCTTCTTAGTTGGTTGTGAAGTTTCTCCTTCTCCAATTGTAGTACCATCCTTAGGGGCCCTCTTTGTTATAGGAGACTGCTTCTCAACATGTTTGGAATGTGTTTGACCCTTTGTATTCCTCTTTATTGTAAGAGGTTTGTCTTCTTCTTGACCATCTCCATCATGAGGCTCGGTGATGTCACCCTTATCAACTTTTGTTTCTTCTTCAAAATAGGATTCAAGATCCACTATCAGTTCATAGGTGAACTTAGTGTTGGAAAAAAAAATAGACAACTGAAAGGGGGGGTGAATCAGTTGTCATAGAATTAAGACTTATTCAACTTTAAACAACCTTTAATCTTAGATTTGATAATTAACAGTGGAAGCATAAATCAACATCACATCAGAGACACATGAACACCAAGATTTTTATACGTGGAAACCCTGTTAGGGGAAAAACCACAGTGGATGTTAGTCCACAAGATTATACCCTATTAAAAGTATAATGAAGAGTAACTAGGGAATGCACATGCATTAAGGTACACTTCCTAGAGCTCACTTCTCAAAGGAAGGCTCACTGCCTTACATAAAATTATCAGATTAAATCCATCTGATGAGGTTGAACTAAGAAATTAGCTTCTACAAAACCCTAATGACAGTTCTGGTTAGGCATAAAAAAAATTCTACACACTCTGCTCAAACTCCTTCACACTCTGTTCAATCTCTTTCACACTCTTCTCTGCACCTGATTGATTTGATCTTTATTCACACATATATTTTTCATACATAGACCAAGCATACACTTACAATGAAGAGATAATTGCTCTTATATATCCTCTATACAGATTTATATCAACAACTCTATTGGCCAAGAATAAAGAATAAATTACAACTGTCGGCCTTAATACATGAACAAATCTTGATGTGCACCAACCTAAGTTGGTCACAACATAGTGAGGACCTAAATCAATATCCTCGAACATGCCAAACAATAAAATATTAATCCTCATGGATTTGTAACACGTTACCACCATCATGTCGGCCAAAAACATGAAAACTTGAGCACACATCAGAAAAATATTTGATCACAACCACACCAAACAATGTAGACGTACAACAAGGATAGAGCACGATCTAGAATCATCCACGAACATCACAAGAACATGTGCAACAACTAAAATTTCCATAATTTCATCCTCTTCTTCCAAAAACACCTGCTATAGTAACAAAGTGATTGTAGGAACACATAACTTCATAACTTCTTCAATTCTTGTTGTGTACCATTGAAACTTTTAGACAACATACTAGATAGGATCGGAAACAAACCCTTTAGTGTGTGACACCTAAAACTCAATGTGCACAACTTATCACCACTTGGATCTTCACAGCATCACAGACTGCCTACAATATATTTATTACAATTTTCTCAATCTCCTCGACATATACAACCTTCAAAATCACCAATGCTAATAGTGTTGACATCAATGAAAACCACATATCAGAAACACAACCACAACATCAAATAATCTCCCCCTTTGGCATTGATGGAAACACATGATGTGAAAAATAATACAATCAACACAATTGGTTGTTCACATACTTCTCTCCCTTTGATCTGTAGTTCTCCTCTCATAGTTCTTCTTTCCCTTTCTTGAATCTTCTCCCCCTTCAATAGTTTTTCACATTGTTCTTCTCCCCCTTTGACATCAATGGAAAAGTTACACAAGCTCTGAACCACATATTTAGCACATCTAACTACTCTCCCTAAGTAGCAGCCACCACAACATCAATCCAGAATAATATATGGCTATGAATTCATGAACTGATGCAAAGACCTACATCACTTAGTTTTGATTTGGAGGGGAAATCACCCCTAACTTGCCTCTGAGGTACTGAAAAGTATCCTTAGGAAATGGCTTAGTAAAGATGTCTGCAATTTTATCCTTGGTAGGTACATACTCCATTCTAACTTCTTTGTCACTTACTTTATCTCTCAAGAATTTATATTTGATGGATATATGCTTTGTCTTTGAATACAACATTGGATTCTTAGAAATTTTTATGGTGCTTGAGTTGTCATAGAATATGGTAATGGGTTCTTCATACTCAATTCTGACATCTCTTAGCATCTGCTTCATCCACAATAGTTGAGTACAACTATTTGCAGCAGCAATGTATTTTTCCTCAATAGTAGATAAGGAAACATAATTCTTCTTTTTGCTTAGCCAAGATACCAACTTCTTTCCCAAGAAGAATGCACCACCACTAGTACTCTTCCTATCATCCACATCTCCTGCCCAATCTGCATCATTAAAAGCACTCAAGATAAGATCATCATCCTTAGGGTACCAAATACCAAATTCAATTGTCCCTTTCAGGTATCTGAAGATTATTTTCACAACAGTCACATGAGACTCTTTTGGGTCAGCTTGATATCTAGCAAACATGCATACAACATTCATTATATTTGTCCTGGTCTGAGTCAAATAGAGTAATCCACCAATCATTGACCTATATCTTGTTTGATTTTCTTTAGGATAATCATCATTCTGAGTAATTTTGCATCCGGTTACCATAGGTGTACCAACTAGCTTTGAGTCTTCCATGCCAAATTTTTTAGTAAATCTTTACATATTTGGATTGGGATATAAAGATTCCATCTTCTAACTGAGTGATTTGTAATCCTAAAAAGAATTTCAGTTTTCCAGTCATTGACATTTCAAACTCACTTTTCATTTCATTAGAAAACTTCATACACAAATCATCATCACCTTCAAAAATAATGTCATCAACAAAGACTTCAATGATCAACTCTTTATTCCAATCCAACTTAAAATACAGATTGTTGTCAGTAGTACCTTTATTGAATCAAAGCTTCAACAAGTATTTATCCAATCTAGCATACCAAGATCTAGGAGCTTGCTTAAGTCCATATAGAGCTTTCTTCAATCGGCATACCATGTTTTCTTTGTTAGTCAGTTGAAATCCATCCGGTTGCTCAACATAGACTTATTCTTCTAGCTCACCATTTAGAAATGTTGACTTTACATCCATCTGATAGACTTTGTAATTCTTGAAAGTAGCATAAGCATTAAATAATCTTATAGCTTCAATTCTAGCAATAGGGGACAAATCTTCTTCAAAATCAATACCTTCCATCTGTGAGTACCCTTTGCAAACCAGTCTTGCTTTGTTTCTGACCACTTCACCTTGTTCATTTAGCTTATTCTAAAACACCCATTTGGTTCCAATCACATTTCTGTTTTGAGGTCTAGGAACAAGATCCCATGTATTATTTTCTCTATCTGCATTAGTTCTTCTTTCATGGCTTCCATCCAATATTCATCTTTGCATGCTTCATTGATATTGCTAGGTTCAGTTTTTGAAATTAGACAATACTCTTCTAAAATTATTCTTCTTGTTTGCAAACCTTTGCTCTTATCTCCTATGATCTGACTATCAGAATTATTTTTCCTTACATATCTTGGAACTTTACGACTTTCTCTAACTTCTTATTCTAGTGTTCTTTCTTCTGCACTTTTGCTAGTTTCTACTTCTTGATTCCCTTGGTTCACCAGAATAATTTGAAGTTAATTATGTGTCTGAACATTCTTTCCATTGTTAGTACTATCATGTTGTTCATCCGAATCATATCCACTACATCTAGATGGTCTATCAATATCTTCATCAACTTTAACATTTGCACTTTCAACCATTTTCTTCAACCTTTTATTAAAGCACCGATAAGCTTTTCTCTTAGTAGAGTAACCTAGAAAGATTCCTTCATCACTTCTAGCATCAAAATTTCCTATATCATCATATCTCTTGATGTAGCATTTTCTTCCAAATTATTTTAAATATTTGATAGTAGGCTTATAACCAAACCATAGCTCAAAAGGGGTCTTATAAGAATTACTGTTGACATTTACCTAGTTAATGGTATACACAGTAGTGCTTATAGCTTCTCTCCAATAGAAATGAGGAAAATTTTCTTCCAACATCATGGTTCTAGCAATTTCTAGAATGGTTTTGTTCTTTCTTTGAACAACTCCATTCTATTGAGGGGTCCAGGGAGCAGATAGTTGTCTTTGGATTCCATGCTCTTCATTGAAAAAATTGAATTCCTGGGAAGTGAATTCACCACCTCTATCTGACCTTAAGAATTTAATCTTTTGGCATGTCTCATTCTCTGCCATAGCTTTGAAGCTTTTGAACTTTTCTAATGCTTCATGTTTTTCTCTTAAGAAAGCAACCCATATCATTCTAGAGTAATCATCAATAAGAAACATAAAGTACCTTTCACCTTGAAGACTTCTGATTCTAGATGGACCACATAGATCAGTATGTACAAAATCCAGTACTCCATTAGAGTTGTATTGTTTGCTCTAAAAATAATTTCTATTCTGCTTTCCCATCTGACATTCTTTGCACATAGTGTTAGTAGGCTTCACTAACTTAGGAAGATCTTTGACTGCTTGAGAAGAGTTTATTTTGAAAATGTTATCAAATTTCACATGACACAACCTCCTATGCCATAACCAACTTACATCAACTTGAGATATTAAACAACTTTCACTAGCAGCACTTAATTGAAAAATATTACCTCTTGTCTTTGTACCTAAAGCAATCACATTTTCAGAACTTCCCCATATCCTGCACTTACCATCCTTGAACTGAAGATTGTAACCCTTGTCTACCATTTTTCCAACACTCAACAAGTTATGCTTTAAGCCTTCTACATAAAGAACATCATTAGTATTATGTTTACCACCAAAAGAAATAGTGCCTTTGCCACGAATCACACCAGAAGTGTTGTCTCCAAATCTTACAACACCACCATCATAGTTTTCTAAGATTACAAACTTTCTTTTGTCACCAGTCATATGATGTGAGCATCTATTGTCAATTACCCACTCATTCTTTTCTTCATTTTGTGCTGCAAGATCCTTCTCAACATTCACATTACTAGTAGATTTAGTGGACACCTGAACATTTTCTTTGATAGCAATGAATACCCATTCATCTTCATTTCCAGTTTCTTTATCAGATTCATCATCGGTAACACCTTCTTCAACATAATAGAATTTCTTTTGAAATCTAGTTTTTTCAAATTTATACTTAGACACTCTTTCAAGACACCTTGATGCACAATGACCTATTTTATTGCAAGAAAAACATTTAATAGATAGCTTTCCTTTGTACTTATCATGACCTTTGGCTTCTTTTTTCACAATCAATGCTTCCAGTTATTCTAATTCTTTTTCTTCATACTTGAATGTCTTTTTGGAACTCTCTCTCAGATCATATCTCTACTTGCCTTTCCCAGATATAGTAGCTTTGAATGCAGATTCGATCTTAGGAGTAGATTCACCAAATTCACTTAACTCAAAGGCAGTAAGTTTTCCATTCAGCATGTCTCTTGTCACATTTGTCACTATCCTGATTTCATCAATAGCATGAGCTTTTGTTTTGTAGGAAGGAGGCACAAATCTAAGTATTTTAGCCATAATCTCTTCTTAATCCAAGACTCCACCGGCCCATCTAATGCTCATCACCAGTTCATTTATCTTTTGATAGAAAGAAAGGATGTTATCATCTTCACTCATCTTCATGTCCTCCCACTTTCCTTTTAAACTCTGTAGCTTAGCAACTTTCACTAGTGCATCTCCATACAATGTTTCCAACTTTTTCCAGATCTCATGTGTAGTCTTCAGACCTATCACATTTGTCATCTCTGAATCTATAAAAGCACTCAACACTGTTTCAATATCCCTGGTATTTGTCTCAAATTCTTTGATTTCATCAGCAGTAGAGGGACCATTTTGAGGAATAGTATATGCATTATTTGTAATCTTCCAATAAGGCTCACCAATACACTTCAAATGACATTCCGTTTTGATTTTCCATAGAGAGGAGTTTGCTCCATCGAATGTAGGACTATCCTTCTTAGATCACCTCAAGCTATTAATATTTCCCTTCAGAGGAACCTTCTCTAATACTAATTGTTGGAAAAAAAAGAATAGACAACTGAGAGGGGGGGTGAATCAGTTGTCACAGAACTAAGATTTATTCAACTTTAAACAACCTTTAATCTCAAATCTGATAATTAACAGTGGAAGCATAAATCAACAACACATCAGAGACACATGAACACCAATATTTTTATATGTGGAAACCCTGTTAGGGGGAAAACCACGGTGGATGTTAGTCCACAAGATTATACCCTATTAAAAGTATAATGAAGAGTAAATAGGGAATGCACATGCATTCAGGAACACTACCTAGAGCTCACTGTCTTACATAAAATAATCAGATTAAATCCATCTGATGAGGTTGAACTGAGAAATTATCTTCTACAAATTCCTGATGATAGTTTCGATTAGGCACATAAAAACTTCTACACACTCTACTCAAACTCCTTCACAATTTTCTCAATCTCTTTCACACTCTGCTTTTCTCTTGAATGATTTGATCTTTATTTGCGCATATATTTCACATACATAGATCAAGCATACACTTACAATGAAGAGACAATCGCTCTTATATATCCTCTATACGGATTTACATCAACAACTCTGTCAACCAAGAATAAAGAATAAATTAAAACTTTCGGCCTTAATACATGAATAAATATTGATGCACACCAACCTAAGTTGGTCACAACATAGTGAGGACCTAAATAAACATCCTCGAACATGCCAAACAATAAAATATTAATCCTCATGGATCCGCAACACATTACCACCATCATGTCGGCCAAGAACATGAAAAATCGAGCACACATCGGAAAAATCTTCGATAACAATCACACCAAACAATGCAAACATACAACAAGGATAGAGAATGATCTAGAATCATCCACGAACATCACAGGAACATGCAAAATAACTAAAATTGCTAGAATTTCATCCTCTTCTTCCAAAAATACTTGCTACAGTAACAGAGTGGCTGTAGGAACACATAACTTCATAACTTCATCAATTCTTAATGCGCACCATTGAAACTTTTGGAAAAAATACTAGATAGGCTCGACAACAAACCCTTTAGTGTGTGACACCTAAAACTTAGCATGCACAACTTATCACCACTTGGATCTTCACAACATCAAAAACTACTTACAATATATTTATTACAATTTTCTCAATCTCCTCGACATATACAGCCTTCAAAATCACCAATGCTAATAGTGTTGACATCAATGACAACCACATATCAGCAACACAACCACGACATCCAACACTTAGCACCCTTCGGCACCTTGTGTTTGACCCAAAGCTTAGAATATTTCCTTATTGGCTTTGTTATCTGGTCTAAGTTTTCCACTTCTTCTTCTAACCAATTCACCGAGGTAGAGGTTTATTTTTGTAAGGCTCATAATCATAGTGTTGAATTATATCTGTATCATCATCATGAACTTGGTCTAGTACCTCTATTACCCTATAGATCCTTATTAATTTGAGTGGGATCCTGGACAACCTTCTCTTGATACTTCAAACTCATCACATAAATTAGCCTAATAATCCTCAATATGATCCTTGTGCCTGAATTCTCCATTGGCCTACTTTTGAGCTTTTCCATAAGGATCAAAGTTATCTTTGTTAGTGTGGGAATATAGTTCAAATTGCACCATCTCTTTTTCAGAATGTTGAGCACTTTGGATCAAGGGACATGCCTCTAGGGCTCTAATTCTCAATGGGAATTTTGTCCCTAACCCTTTCTTATGCAAGTCCTTTTCTAGGATTGACTCAAATTCTACCATCCACCTTGTCAACTCCAATAGTATGAGTTTATTGGTCGGGTATCTTGGTAATCTGGTAGGGACAACAAGAGACCCTTGTATCTTGATATACGTGAATTTTTTGAATTGAATAAACCATTGTCCATATTCTTCGATTAGGTCCATTGCATCAGAAGAAATTCTAACATGGAGGGTGTCTTGCAGTAACCTGGGAATATACATAAGGAATGCATCATTATCTCTCCTGTAGTTTGTTGTTTTGTACTGAAATTGTGGGTAGATATCCCATATCTTATCCTTTCCCAAAGTTCCTTTGCAACTGAGACCTTTGTACCTAGTTTTGCTTGCTAACATATATACAAGGTAGGAGGTCATTTTGAACCTGTTAGTGTCTTGCACACTCCTTAGTTGCATATCCAATTTATTTCATATGATCCTGACCCAATGGTGATGCTTTCCACCCATGATTTATGGGATAGGATAAAACATCCAAGTGTGGAAAATGTGTCTCTTCCATCCCCATTATTCTGACCAAGAGGGTTATGATATCATTGTACTCAAGCTTGAAATCACTTCTATGCATTTTCTTGGGAAACTTGGAATAATGTGGTTTAGGCTTCAATATCTAGGAACTATTTATTATCTCCAAGGCTCTATTGGGATCCTCATCATAGAAATTTATTGCCTCTCCAATATTTATCTCCTCAATGAGTTTGTAATGTGAGGCAATGTTAAACACTTCTACTATTGACTCCTTAGTGAGATTGGCCATGAATCTACCTTGAGGTCCAACTATGATCCTCTTGTCAAAATCATAGTGCCTTGCACACTCTAAAACCAATTTACGACACAATTGTGTGGGTGGGAACCCTGATGCTTGAGCTAGGCTGGTGTGAGTGAGGATCTATGTCGATTTGGCGGGTGCACTGTCAAACATCCTTTGTTGAAAATCATCATAATCCACATGCACCATATTTGTATCTGCAATCTTAGCCCAAGTAGAAGAAATATTGGATTCTAGCCCTATACCTTTAAAGTCATACTTCATTCTCTCAACTCTCTTTTTCACCTCCTCTTATACTATAGTAGCTTTCAATTTTGAAGTCTTGTTAGGGCTCAACTTTGCTTGCATATATTAGATAAAACCATAATCACCCATATGCACATAACAACACAACCTATCGATACATGTCATTATTTCAATGAGATTTATCAATATATTCCCAAATAACATCATTAAATGTAAATCATAATGACAATATAAACCCAAATAGTAGTGCAAAGTAGACCATCCACTCAATGAAATTCCATCATTAGGTTAAGCATGCAAGTGAATCTCATATTAAGAATGAAAATTGCTCATATGTAACAAGATTTCAACAATGAATATCACATAACCTCATTTACAAGCCCAATTATCATTAAAACTTGAAATTTGAAGTCATTGAAGAAACTTCAGAAATTCCACCGTAGGGAAGATTCTCTGAAAGGATTGGATCTTGGCTAATCCAAGGGAGCTTGAATTTTCTAGTGAATTTTCAAATGTGTAACTCTAACTCCTAAGGAATTTTCATGGGGGGTCTTTGGCATGATAAAGCCCATGCATTGATAACACAATTTGTCTAAGATCATGTTCTAGACCATATACGTTGAAGTTCAATTTATCACATGCATTGGGGATATGAGGGCTCGAGGGATTCAAAAATTTTGAGGGAGGTCAGATTCTCTGAGAGGATTAAGGCTCAGAAAATATGAGCTACCTCAGAATTTCTAGCGATGCTTCAAACTCAATATTTCACTGTGTTAAATTCCTTCTTTGTTGGAGATAAAGTTGCCATTAGATTGATTGTGTTTTGGGTTTCAGGATTTTGAAGTTGATAAGGATTTAGGAAATCCAAGGGGAGCGGGATTTTTGAGCAGATTAAGGCTCAAAAAATCTAAGCTACCTCAAAAATTTTGGTGGTTTACTCAAGCCCAAAATTTTGCTAAGTGTCAAACTTCATCGCATGCTAAAAAAGATAAATCATGATTTTTTTACCAAGTTGAATTTGTGTCAACTCCTTGTGTTGGTTTAAATCTAGCACTTCTCAAAACAATCTCTTAATGTTATTCATTTTATTCATCAAATCCACAACCTAAAACTAGGGAATTTGAGAATCTAAGGTTTTCCTTTAAATCACGTTTCAACACAGAGGGGCGCCCTAAAATCTCCATGTCAACATGAAAACATAATAAGAAGGGTGAATCCCAAAGATTTTTATGAACCCTAGAATCTCATTCAAATCAATATCCTATCCAAAACCAATTGACTACATACTTAAAGGATGAGAAACCCTAACAATGATAATTAAGTAACAAATAAAATCACTTAAAACCCCCCTATGCAATGATCAACATATACTTTGCAAGAACTCAACCGTCAAGCACGAAATACATTTAAATTACCATGGAGACGTAAGTTGATAGATGACCTACCTTGGAATGACACACAGAAAGAAGGAATTTGATGAAAGTGTCAAGGAATCTGTAGCAACCACAACCTTCACTCAAGAGTTCACCAAATTGCGGAGTGGGAGAAAGTTCTCCTAGTTTCGAATGCGCACAATGAAAAATGACAAAAATACCAACATTAGACACCAAATATACATCACATTCACCCAAAAATAGCACTCGTCCATGCCATAAATTCCTGAAAGGACGTGTGAAAATATCGGTAAAACGAAGGCATCAAGGACAAGCTCGGATTTTTCGGGCGGACTAGACTTCAGGTAATCCAAGGGAGCTCGACTTTTCTGAACTTCTCTCAGACTTAGCCAATTTTAGTCTCAAGTTGAAATTTTTCTTTGAGGTAGACTTCTAAGAGCCAAACTATGACCATGATGTTGCAAAGAAAACACCTTTAGTGCAAATAAGATATTGAAATCTTGGGTGAAGCCAAAACCAAAACCAAGGAACCTATCACTTAAGGGGAAAAGGCCAAAACCCTAAAGCAAGCAAGGAAACAAAACCAACAAAAGAGAGGGTCCTTGCTTTCAATGGGGCGTGCGTGTGAAAAATGCACAATAGATATGATTGGGGCTTGTTATATTTTACACCTACCTTCATTGGGGAGTGTAAAATCTCACCATCTAAGCCCAAAGAACCAAAAGATTCCTTGGTGGCATATACACAATCTTCAATGGACTCTTCTCAAACATCCAATTTCACGACTTCAACCACTTCCTCAAGTTCTACAAATGATGCTAGTTATAAATCTACTTTTGATGATAACAATTATGAAAGACCACCTTCCTAAAAATAAATAGAATCCATTTATGGAAGAATATTTAAAATCTTATCTAAAGGAAAATCTTGTGGTATAAAAGAATAATGTACCAAGGTCCCTATAGAACTAAACACACAAGTTTCAAAAAATGGTCTTGGTTATCATCCTTTAAAACCCACCAAAGCTTCCCATAGACCTTCTCTTAACATGAGCACAATAATACAAGACTCTCCTAAGGTGTCACTTAACCTATTTTATATTGAAATGATAGAGACAAATAATACAAATGAAAAGCTAGCATTAGATATCTTCCCAATTGATGAATCCACATCATCATGATCGTGGATTTCCTTATTTTATAAATTTTGAAGCATAATTTGGGAAAGACACTTGTGCATTTGGTGACATAGTGGATTCTCAAGAAATAACCCAAAATTTTCTTCATCCTCCTAATGTCCCAAACCATAGTATACTACTGGTAGGAGATACTGTTAGTGTCTCAATGGACCCATCTAATCTTGATAAGTTTATTCTAATTGAAAATTTTCTTGATTCTAATGAACATTTAAACAACATTATACACTTTTATATGATTTCCCTAAATTATTTTCCTAGTCTTATTTTAATATGCCAAAAATAGACCCTAAGGTGGTAACACATAACATTGTATTGCATGATGGTGCTAAACTAGTAAGACAAAATATTTGTAAGATGAACCCCAATGTTGATTTTTTGGTTAAGGATGAGATTGAGAAGATTTTACATGCTAGATTTATCTGTCCTATTGACTATTCACCTTGGATATTGAACGTCATGGCTATTTCTAAACTAGATAACCATATTCAAATGTGTACTAATTTCCATGTGATATTAATAAAGCATCTTTGAAAGATGATTTCCCTCTTCCAAACATTGATATGACTGTTAATGATATCACTAGACATGCTTTACTCTCCTATATGGATAGATTTTTTGGATATAATCAAATCTTTATCAACCCTCAAGATCAATTTAAAACAAATTGTATTACACCTTAGGGAGAATTTTGTTGGGTGGTTATGCCATTTGGATTAAAAAACACTAGATAAACATACCAAATAGTTACAACACTAATATTTCAGGATTTTATTTACAATATTAAATCCATCTCATGCCAAGATCACATCAAAATCCTCCATCAAATTTTTGAGTGAATTTGTAAATATAATATATGTTTGAATCCTCAAAAGCATGTCTTTTGTGTGGATAGCGATAAATAATTAGCATTTATTGTATTGCATCGAGGTATTGAGGTGGAAAAAATAAAATTGATGTCATAGTTAACATATGGCCTCCTACAAACATTTCTCAACTATGTATCTTATAAGGGAAGATTCAATCTATTCACTAGTTTGTTTCAACACTAGCGGATCAAACTCTCCCCTTCACTAAATATCTTAAGAAGGATTGTCATTTTCAATGGAATGATTGTCAAAAAAATTTTGAAAATTTAAAACTATATTTGGATAATTCTCCTATTTTATAGAAAACTACCTTAGGATGTCCTTTTCTTCTTTACACTTCTACTTTATTTAATTCTCTTACTATATTATTAGTGTAAAATGATGAGCATGGTAAAGAATGACTGATGTACTATATTAGTCATACATTACTTGATTATGAGACACAATATACTACAATGGAAAAAAATATTTAGATCTTGTGTTTACAACAAATAAATTAAGACATTATCTTCTAAATGATGAAATTCATGGTATTATAAAATTTGATCCATTAAAACATCTCTTCTCTAAAACAGATCTATTCAGATGTCTCGCTAAATGGGTAATGTTGTTAACAAAATTTGACCTTAAGTTTGTTTCTCAAAAGGAAATTAGGGGTAAAGCATTGATTGACCACTCAGTTGAGACTCCTTCACCATTTGATTAAAAAACCAAGACGCATTTCCTAATGATCACGTCCTTTCATTAAAAGTGGATAAGGCATGGGACTTATATTTTGATGGTTTTAAGTGTCAAACTAGCTTCGATGTTGATGTTATATTGTTTCCTCCTTTAAGAAATCTAATTCCATTATCTTACCATCTAAACTTCTTTTTCACCAACATCAACATAAAATATGAAGCTCTTATTGTTGGTTTGTGTGAAACATTGTCTCTTAATGTTCAACATATTCATATATTTGGAAATTCACAATTAATCATAAAATAAATAGATGGACCTTATCGAGAAAAACATGATAAATTATCTCAATATTATAATATGATTTTAGTGTAGGAAAAAGTATTATTCTTTCACACTTGATTTGGGAATGAAAAATTAATAATAAAATGAGCTTAATGATGCCTTAATTTAGTGTTGTAATATGTATTGTACATATTCACATTAAGTTTAGGGCCTTGTTTAATTAAAATGGACTTAATTGTGTCTTATTTTTTGTGTTGTAAGGTGTATTTTTATACTTTCACGCTAATCTAGGGCTTTATTAATTGGTTGAGGTTAATTTTCCGTAATTGGCCCCTTTAATTCAAATTGAAGCCTAATTAATTGCAATTTTTGAGGGATAAAACCTGGCATTCATAAATTACATAACATAAGGTTTAAAATTAAGCAATGTGTGTCTTAGGCAAGTGGCCTAGGACCCATTCTCCATAGGGCAAATAGGTCCTCACTTGTACCTAGGACCTAAATTCAAACTATGTTTTTGGCAATATTTTAATAATTTCAAATGTATACTTAGATGTTGGCTTGTGATATTTGAATTTTGGGAATTAATCTTAAGATATGTATAAATAAGAGGTCATTTCACTATGTTTCATCCTAAGATCCTAGAACTTTTGATGAAATCATTCCTAGAGAAATTTTATGAGATCAAGGCATTAAAAAGCATTTTAAATGCATTCAAGGGTAGATTTATTGAAGATTATTAGAGCAATCAAGATTCCATTTTCATGTAAAATATTTCTTGCATCATGCATGTTTTTTGAGCTAATATGGTGATGTAGTGTTCAAGATCTATTCAAACATTCAAAGGCATTGTTTCAAGACAAGTTTCATGATCAAGATCTACATCCATTGAAGCCAATTCATGCTAGTTGCAAATTTGTGATCCAAGGTTCAATTAAAGGTTTGTTGAGTTGTTATATTTCTTGTTCATTCATCATTCCTTCATGATTTTATATTTCATTTCAAGGTTTAATTACCAAAATAGGGTTTGACTAAGGCAAACCCCCATTCCCTAACAAACAACATTTTTCTCTCTTTAATGTGTGGTTGTAGATTTTAGGTTGAAGATCCTTTGAAGAGAAAAATTGAAGAAAGTTTTCAAATTTTCAAGAAAAGTTATAATATCATGGAAACTCCTCTATATAGTATATTTTTAATTGTCTGATAGTGAAAATTGGGAATTTGAGAGTCCAGACATAGCAAAAGAGAACCCAGAAAGCATTTTTTAGGAACCCTAGCTAGGACCCATTCGCCATAGGGTGAATGAGTTGTCAATGAGCTTCAAAAGGTGACTTTTGGTGAAAGGTACACATTTTTTTCCCCTTTCCAAATCTATCTTTTGATTACTATTTCTATCGGATTTGATTATTGCTCTTCATTTGTATTTTATAGCTTGAATTTTGGATTTTTCTTGATGGTTTTGATCTTTCTCTCCAAAGTGTTATTTAGATTTTACCCCCATCCTTGTATAGATAGGAAATTTCTTGATTCATACTTTGATTTGTTTCACCTAAGGGTTGATAGTCACTTCATTGTTCGGCTCTCATTTCCTTGAATGAAATTAGAGAAATAGGTCATTGTGGTGAACCCCTTTTCATAACATTTGACACCCCAAAACCCTATTTTTCTATGTTTCATTTTGGTGAACCTAAGTTTGATCATTAAATTTCCTTATTTTAGAGTCCTCTTTCACCCTAGATTTAGATCTTGTATTCATTTTAAGCTCTTTGCATTGAATTTAGTCTCATTTAGGGTTTCTAGTTTGCATTGAACTTTGTATTTCAGTTAAGGGTCTTAGAATTGCATCTTTGCATTCTTTAAATCTAAAAAATACAAAAAAAAAATTCATCTTTCATATCATTTACATTTGAAAATTTAAAAAAAATTGCATATCAAATTAGGTGTTCTAGGTTGTCATTTTGTCACATTTTGCATTTGCATTCAATCCTTATTTCACATAAAATTAAAACTGTAACTTGCTATATCATATCAAAATATAGAAACCATTGAAATTAACTTAGAATTTTTTAAAAACTTGTTTCAAAACCCTCACCTAGGACCCATTCGCCCCAAGGTGAATGAGTCCCTAATTAGGGTCATAATCTAATTTTTTGGGCATTAAAATATTCATTTCTATATTTTGTTTCTTGTTTTCAGATTTTTGTTTCTATTTGCAAAAAAAAAATTCCTTCAATTTGATCATATTAATCTTCATTTGATAAAGTTAGTGCATTGTGTGATTTCAAAATTACACTAAAAGACATTACTTTTTAGGTTTTTGCATAGTGTAATTAGAAATTTACCTTGTTTAGAATCTGAAAATTGCATTTCCATATTGCATTCTAGGTCATTGCATTGCATTTTACCCTCTTTCCATTTTGGGTTGACATTAATTTTGTGAAAATTGTATGAGCTTTACAACTTGGTGTCCTATTGGAAATATTATTGTGAGACGTAGTTCGAGACTCATGTCATCCCATGATACACCATTCGTCATGGATCTTGGGTTTTCTAACTCTTTCACTAATAGTGTTTATAATCAACCCCCTATGGATCATATCATGTATACCTCTTTTCCAATGAATTCCTTACCTACAACCAATGTGCATGATGTTGTTCATGACCTGTAAGAAAACATAAGAATAATAGATTGAGGCTTAGAACAAATTCAAAATCTTGTAAGTCCTGATGTAGCTACTATGCTAGCTAACCTAAGAAGGATGCTTAAGAATTAACATGGAATATAATTTTTTTGTGGCCTCATTGAACTCATTAAAGAGACCTCCAAATATCAAGAGAATGATAACATACATACCTCGGTCAACTTTATTGAAGATAAACCTTGTAAGGGTCAAACCAAAATTCCCCTTGATATTGTTTTCTCACAAAATGACATAATCAAACATGCACCCGATAGTCCTCTTTACATAGCTGGAAGAGTCAATGACAAGCCTACTAATGGGATATTAATTGATCCTTTCTATGTAGAGAATGTGATCACTGAATAATTCTTATTTGTGCATGAACTCTATCAAGATACATAGGAAAGACCAAAAGCGTGAATCAAAACACATAATGGTTTTTCTTGCCTTACGGTTGGCTCATTAAATCTCCCTCTAAAGGTTGGTCTAAAAACATCAAACCTCTCATTCACCATCATCTCGATATCGGATTAGTTTTGTGTGAAGTTAGGCTATCCATGGATTCACTCCATGAATATCATCCCATCGATTGTGCATAAATGTTTGAAGTTTCCCTTTAGCAATGAAATCTTTATTGTGTACCATAGTGGCTTTAATCCCATGTCTTCCCGTGGGAACTTTTCATTGGATTTATTTTGGCCCAAGCCTATTGAACCTATTAGATCCTATGAAGAATTCTTTTTCAAGTCATATCAATTTTTTTTTGACAAAGCACATAGTAGAATTATCCCTGAGAAATATGCCTCAACCCGTGATTGAGCCACCCATCCTTGATGAAACTATTCCAAATATCCAAGAGCGGCCTATGAAAAATCCTCCTACCATTTCCTATAAGAGACCGTGAGACAATCAAAAAAATCCCATTGTGCCTCCTAAAATCAAACAAGTTTACAAAGTCAAAGAGAAAGTGGTTGAGCAACCTCCTATGGTTCCTTCTATTCCTCCCCTAAGGGAAGAAAAGAAACATTTGGTTGACAAACCTGCTCCTACATAATCAAAAATTGACAATAGAATGAGAAAAAGATGAAATTGTAGAGAGCATAGGTGTAGACATTGTGCTATTTCTCTTATGTTACAAACTAAAGAGGAAAAGAGAAACATAGAAAATCAAAAACCGAACTTACCCGAAGCAACGCATGATGATTCTATACCTTTTTTGTAACATAAACAAGAACATCCTATGGACATTATCATTTGGCCTCCTGTTGTGATTAATTTAGATGATGATATTGACATTGCAAATATCGATGAACAAGTGCATAATGATTTGAATTCATCGTTCTCCTCCTTTATGAGCTTAAATGAAAATTCTCCTAAAAAGAGTGTTGAACTCGGTGCATTTCCTAGTTCGACACTTGATTTTGTCCCTTTGGCTAGTTGTCTACCTTCTGTATATACTGATCAAGATTGGGATGTGGATGACCTGCTATAGGTTGACTCGCATGTGTCTTACTAGAATTTTTTCTCTATTTTCTTTTTCATGTTTTTTTATGTGATTGCATATGCGTAATGTGATCCTCGGTACTATTTTGTTTGATGTATCTCTCTTTTTGTGAATTCCTCTATTTGTACCTACATTCTTCTATATTTCGTACACATTTTATCTTTTCTTTGTCTTGTGTTTTCCTTTTGGGGATGACACAAGGCATCGAGACATTTAGGTCTCTTCCATGTTGACCCAAAAGGATTTTTCTTTGTTTTTGTTGTCTATGTGTCATTCTTCCAGTTATATGAGTATTTGGGGAATTATGATATTTCTGAGCTCTATAACAACATTGTAGCAAAGATATACTGACCCCGAATCCATAGATCCCTTATATATTTTTTGGGAAAAACCCTCCTTCCTTTTCATGGTGTAGCTTCATTTCAGAAACATATGACTTGGCATAGGGCTTTCTGAGTAATCTCTCATGTCTTAAGATTGAACATTGGCTACTTTAAAGAAATTTCTCAAAGAAATGTTATTAGCAACCACTTTAAAGTGGGGGCATACATCGATAATATTTTTTGAAATTTCTCATGTTTCATGGTGTGATTCATTTTTTTCCTATGATGCATCCTTTTATTTGTGGTGTCATTGGGTTTGATGTCCTCCAAGAGTGTGATATTTCTTAACGTATCAATTTCCTCTTAGTGGTGATGTGACACACTACATTCCCTAAGCTACGAATCTTTTACTCTTTACTTGTCCTCTCTTGGAGACATTAGGCACAATTTTCCCTAAGAAGAAGACCTTACACTAACTAAGAAAAATCCCTTTGAACAAAAACTTTTACTAGCATTATTGTTCATAATTTTTTAGCATAACGCAACTTGTTAAACCTTATGAAGCTCAAACTCTAAATTCAAGGCCACCTAGCATAACACACCTTGCTTGCCTGTGGAGCCTTGCCTTTGTGGTACCTTATTGAATTTTTCAGGAGGATATATTTGATATGGTATGGGAGCCTAATATGATTCACTCATTTTCCACCCTTTTGGGATACTCGCCTAGTGGATGGCCTAAAGTTCCACTACACCAAAGTGAGCACAAAAACTAAAAGCTTAGATTATTCTACGCCGATCGGACAGTCTAGGATTGATATTCTTGGTCTTTAATGTTGTATGATTGTATATATTTTTCATTGCTACATACATAAGTGTCTTGAATGTCTATTTTAGTGTGAGTTTGCGCTTGCACACATCCTCGCACTAAAGTGGGGGCTAAATGTAGTGTAGGAAAAAGTATTCCTTTTTCATAATTAATTTGGGAATGAATAATTAATAATAAAATGAGCTTAATGATGCCTTAATTCAGTGTTGTAATATGTATTTTACATATTCATATTAAGTTTAGGGCCTTGTTTAATTAAAATGGACTTAATTTTTCCTTATTTTTGGTGTTGTACAATGTATCTTTACACTTTCACACTAATCTAGGGATTCATTAATTGATTGAGATTGATTTGCCTTAATTGGCCTCTTTAATTCAAATCCAAGCCTAATTAATTGCAATTTATAAGGGGTAAAATTTGACATTCATAAATACCATAACATAAGGTTTAACATTGAGCAATGTGTGTCCTAGCCAAGTGGCCTGGGACCCTTTTTCTATAGGGTGAATGGGTCCTCACTTGCACCTACGACCTAAATTCAAACTATGTTTTTGGCAATATTCTAATAATTCCGAATGTATATTCAGATGTCGACTTGTGATATTTAAATTTGGGAATTCATCTTAAGATATGTATAAATAAGAGGTTTCACTATTTCATCCTAAGATTCTATCAATTTTGATGAAAGAATTCCTAGAGAAATTTTATGAGATCAAGAACATTCAAAAGAATTTTCAAGGCATTTAAGGGAAAATTTATTGAAGATTATTTCAATCAATATTTCATTTTCAAGTCAAATATTTCTTGCATCATGCATGTTGTTTGAGATAATATGGTTTAGTGTTCAAGATATATTCAATAATTCAAAGGAATTATTTCAAGACAAGTTTCATGATCAAGATCCACATCCATTGAAGCCAATTCATGCTAGTTGCAGATTTGTAATCCAAGGTTCAAATAAAGGCTTGGTGAGTTGTGAAATTTCTTGTTCATTCATCATTCCTTCATTCTTTTCTATTTCATTTCAAGGTTTAATAATCAAAATAGGGGTTGACCAAGACAAACCCTTATTCCCTAACAAACAACATTTTTCTCTCTTTGATGTGTGATTGCAAATTTTAGGTTGAAGATTATTTGAAGAGAAAAATTGAAGAAAGTTGTAAAATTTGTAAGAAAAGTTTTCATATCATAGAAACTCCTCTACAAAATTTATTTTTGGTTATCCGACAATGAAAATCGAGAACCTAGGAGTGCAGACACAGCAAAAGAGAACCCAAAAATTATTTTTTCAAGAACCCTAGCCAAGACCCATTTTCCATAGGGAAAATGAGTCCTTAGTGAGCTTCAAAAGGTGACTTTTGGTGAAAGGTACATATTTTTTTTCCCTTTCTAGATTTTCCTTTTGATTACTATTCTTCATTTGCATTTTATAGCTTGCATTTTGGAATTTTCTTGATGGTTTTGATCTTTCTCTCCAAAGTGTTATTTATATTTTACCCCCATCCTTGCATACATAGGAAATTTTTTGATTCATACCTTGATTTGATTCACCTAAGGGTTGATAGTCACTTCTTTTTTTGCGTCTCATTTCCTTGAATGAAATTAGAGAAATAGGTCATTGTGGTGAACCCCTTTTCATAACATTTGACACCCCAAAACTATATTTTTCTTTGTTTTAATGACATTATCAACATTAGGGCATTTCTCTTTTTACACCATTGAAAATAGTTCATGAAAAGATAATCAATATTAATATACAATGAAAAGTGTTGCTTCCCTTATATCCCTTGACGATTCATCCATGGATTTAAAATAGAATTTATAATCCCACAATGCCAATAATTTTTGAAAATATTAAGGATGGCATAGCTTTTTTTTTAAACATTAATTTAGATGAATGGTATTCCCGCATGTTTTAATATTTGTATAATGGTACCTTCCTCTATCCCTATACAAAAAGAACTTAAACTCATATTCAAAATCTTGCAACATGATACATCATTCTATCTAATGTACTATATCAAATGTCATATAATGGTCTTCTCTGTTGACTTACAAAATCAGAGATCCCCATTGCCCTTGAAGAATCCCATTTAGGTGCTTGTGAAGGTCATTTTGGTGATCGGTATTTAGTTCAAAAATTTCTTCACATTGGTTATTACTGGTAAAAGATGGAACAAGTCTCTTTTGCCTTTGTCAAAAAATGCCCTAAATATCAACAAAATAATGATTTGATTCATGCTCCTCCCTAGGAACTTTGTGCTCAGGTTTATTGTTGTCCATGCTCTATATGGGGCCCAGATCTTATTGGTAAAAAATTTCCTCCTTCTCAAGGATATATCTTTATTATCATAGCCACATATTACTTCATGAAATGGGTTGAAGTGGTTCCACGTCAATCCATGATAACTAAAATTATTTGGCATTTCATACTCAATAACATTGTAGCTAGATTCAATATTCCTTTCACTTTAGTCTGAGATAATGGTACATTATTTAAGAACAAAGAAGTGAAGAAATTCCTTAAAAAGTTCCATATAAAACATTGATTCTTTGTGTAATATCATCCACATTCAAATGGTCAAGAAGAAGATTCTAACAAAAGAATTGAATAAATCTTAAATAAAACTATTATCACACATGGTAAAGATTACTACACTCAAAGAATTGAATAAATCTTACATAAAACTTTTATTAGTCATGGTAAAGATTACTACACTCAACTCTCCTATGCACTCAAATCTCCATGCATTATGGGCTTACCAAACAAGTATTTGTATGGCTATAAGGACAACTTTGTACAATATTGTGTATAGCACGGATGTGGTTATGCCTTTGTAGTTAAAGATTCCTCCATTACATATTTATCTAAATGACATCTTATATGATACTTATTATAGAGAGCAATGACTTCAACTAGATATGCTCAATGAATAACATATACATGCTATTGGACAACTACAAGCTTATTAAAAATATCTTCAATGGAAATACAATCAAGGTGTTATTCATCATCCATTCAAGGTTGATGATGTGGTGTTTATGAAAAGCAATGTAATGTGAATGTTGTGCAAGGAGAGAAAGGAAAGTTTAGCTTGAATTGGTTAGGACCCTACATCATCACTGAGGTCTACAAAGTGGATGCATGTAAGCCTCCTATGATGGATGGTATGCCTCTTAAATAATATATTAATGCTATGTATAAATGTGTATATTTTATGCTTAGATTCATTTAATTTTTTGAATGGTATGCTAGTATTTAAAACATGTAGGATAGATAGATAATTTTATTTTCTATTTTGATGTTGCATTGCTTCATTCATGAAAAAAAAATTATGTCTTGGATTTTAGAGTGATTTTCTTAATATTGATAATTACATGTTAGCATATAATTCAGTAGTTTGTATACCATGTTAATTAGATCATGGTTGCGTCTAGTTCAACATGTGTGCACTAGGTGAAAATTTGATTTAATTAAACACTTTTACAAGGTTGTTTAGCTAGATCAAATATATCATATATCAATTATATATCAATCAAATCATTAAATAATATTGATTAGATTGTTTAATTAAATCATGAGTGTATGTAATTTTCTATACATGTTAATTCACATTAGCATATAGTAGTTTCTTTTAATTAAATAAATATATTGCATATTATTAGTTAAATCATATGTAGTACAAAATACTTAAGTAAACACATACATAACAAATAAAAATGCTCATATATATCATAAGGTATATATACATCTATATAACAACATGCCAACAAAATGTGGGGTATCATACATAAATCATATCATTAGCCTATAGGTCCATGACTATCAAACCCTTTAGGGCCTAATGGTGGTGCTCGGTACGAAAATATATATCATGAGTAGCTCCTAGAACTACTTCATACCTATACAGCCTTGAGCTCACCTCTATGATTTGCAACAACCTCTCACATATCTATATATTGTTGGTGAAATCAATCCCTCTTGATTTTTGATTCTATCTAGATCTACCTATAGTATCATTTGAGTACCATTAGTCAAAAAAGATTATCCTCAATCTCTCTTCTCTAAGCTCCTCACATGTAACTCTTAGTCGTGCAATGATATTGAAACCTCAACATTTCACCTTGTGATCTATGGTGGCCTATATTCAACCCACACAGAATGATGTAGCTTCACTTGAGTTATCGTATCTGTTGTGACTCGACCCATAAAGTTGAGTCAATATCGAGTACTAATTACAAAGAGAAAAAATAGAATCATGTCAAATAAATCTAAAGAAAAATTAATTACAACATATAGTACTAAAAAATAAAAAATATCATATCACCTAGCTCATAAAATTTTTAGTGGGGATCCATACATGAGACAACTTTAGATATTTTTGGGCTTACTCATGAGGCTAGGGGCATGGTATCAACTACTCCACTCATCTCCCCATGCTCACATTCACTCAGCCTCTTTGGTGTAGTATGGTGTGCTCATGATATGCAAGGATAATACCTAGGTCTCTCCTCGAGGGCATCATTGACATCCTCCCACTCCTCTAGATCTCCTTTGATGTCATTGCTAGCTGATCCTATTCATCATCCTCCTTGTAATTCTTTTGATGCCATGGCCTCGATCTTGGATCGTTGGTAGGATGGCCTATATGATACATAAGATCTAGATGTGTGGTGCTCTACCACCTAGTATATTAGATGTTCATTTCAACATCATATATATTAGACACAAGATGTGAATCATGCTCCTCATCATTGAAATCACTTAAAGGGACGTCCATAATGGTCATTTCAGCTATTTCTTGGGATATAGCACCAATGTGAGCCGATTCGAGATAGGTTAGTCAAAGGATGTAAACTCCCTAAGGGTGACCAAATTTTTTGGTCAATCAATCATAGTAGAATGTAATAACGATATACTCATCGATTGATGAAAAATTGGTCTCACTACATCCTAGCAAGATACTATGGCAAGCTTTTCTAGGGATTTGGTGTACTATATAGCCTCTGGATCACATCTGTGGAATCCATTTGATCAAATGCAACATGTAAATATAAAAAATCATTGTGCTTCCATGGTCTCTTCAATGGGTAAGAGTAGATTCAAGGATATGTCCATGCTACCTCTATTGGATGTCCTACAGGCTATTTACAAGCAATGTGCTCAAATATCCAGACCTAGAGAAGAGTGCATGCCACCAGAATCTATATCTCATAGTATAAATATCAACCAAGATCATAGTAAAGGTTGGATAACATGCTTTGACTCTAGGAAAATATGGTATGTTTCTCCTCTATTGCTCTTATAGTGTGTATAAGGTCCCCATGAAGGTTTGTGCCTCATCCATTTGGTGATACTACTAGCTATGTGGTCACAATCAAGATATGACAATGATGGGGATATATATCTCCATATTGAATCCATCATAAGTATATTAAATACTTGTTGTCATCTAGAATAGGTCCACCAATGTAATATAGCTAGTTAGTTATGATATTGTTGGATGTCCTCCCCTCCTCATGGCTTATGGTCCTACCCCATATGGTTAATTATAGGATTTAATACACATCCTCAAGCATCATGGTCATCTCTCCCATTAAAATACAAAACACTAAGGTATCTGCCTCACATCACTCCATTAGTGCCATCAAAATTGCATAATGATACCTCATGGTGGGCATGATGTAGATCCAAAGTAAACCAACATTTCCAAGGTACCTCTACTTTGCTATTGAAATTAGTGTGGTGTGGCCACATAGAAGTTTGTATACACAACCCCCTGAGTGCTCTTGTCTATGTGGTGGTACTTGTTATTCATCAAAAATTTCTTTCATTACTTCATTCATCAATGTCAAATCAACTTGAAGGAACAATTACAAGTTCTAAGAAAATATACCTGGTCAAGGGTGCCATACTTGGACTAGGATACCCATGTAGGTCTAGGGCACCTATGTGGGACTAGGGCACCCTAATAGGTCTAGGGCTCCAAGTTTAGTTAGTTGCACTCCATTTTTAACAATATTACAAAAATAATAATGAAAATTGAGCTCCTAACTATGTGGAAAGTGAAAACACAACTTACCTCTTGAGTCGGCACCCCTCATGTGATGTGGTCCGTCAGGGCCTCTAGTTTTAGTATGTGATATAGTTGTGGAATTTTTTTCTCCTAGAGATGCTTGAGCTAGCTCAAGATGATCCCAAATTGAAAAAATAAAAATGAATAGTAAAAAGGTAAAAAAATTATTACTTATTGTATGACCTAAAAATCTGATTGCAAATCCAAATGATAATCAAACAATAGCAAGATTCATAATTAAATTCAATCACACCAATGAAGCAATTGAATGAAGATAAAATAAACAAATGTTTACCTTAAAATTGTCAGACCTTCAAGTTGAGTTCCATTGTTCTTCTCTATTTCACCCTTGGAGAAATGGTGTTGAATCTTTGCTCTCAGATTTTGGATAAGCACAATTAGCAATAAAGCACTGTTGTAATTTGAGCATAAATTTGTTGCACGATCTGAGATGATAAATGGGAGATGGAATGGTTGCAATTATAGATTTTTGGTGACACCAATCAATGGTTGAGATTAGAGGAAGAACTAAGGATTATCAACGGTGGATGATTGATGATTGGATTTGATTGCTTGTTAATTGGCTATATGATTCAGTGATCTAATTACATAATTCATTCACGAAAACTGATTGGGAAGATAACTTAGACTGATAGGTTGTTGACATGATGGATTGATTAGTTCACTGATTTGACCAGTCAGTGGACTCAAAGTGAGTGGGAGTAGAACAAATAGATGATTTAGTGGACTGAGTGTAAGTCTCAATCAGGAGTTGAGATGGAAAATAATAATTAATTTAATTAATTAATTATTAATGGCATGTGCAAAATAGATTAAATAAATAAAATAATTAATTTTATTTATTTTGGAGACTAGATAATGTTGATAAATTTATGGATAAATTAAATAATTAAAATAATTATTTAATTTAGGAGATGGATAATAAATAATTAATTAACTAATAATAAACTATTTAATTAGTTTAAGAACAATAAGGAAAATGAGTGAGTTAATTAAATAAATAAAATTTGTTTAATTAATCAATGAAGAATAATAGTACGAATTAATTAAATAATATAAAATTATTTAATTAATATTGGAATGTGTCATTGGTAATATAATTAAATAATTAAAAAATATTTAACTATAGGAGATGATGTGAAATTAATTAAATAATAAAATTATTTAATGAAAATTTAAAGAATAATTAATCTAGAAACATTAGTTGAATTTTGATTGTCTACATTTTTGCCTCTTTGAGACGTGTTTTTATAGTGTTATTTCAAAGAAAGTGAATAATAGGTTTATGACATGCCCTGGTCTACCTCGGCGAATAAAATGGATGTGGTATGCCCCTCGAGAATTTGACAAAAAATACTTTTTCCAACAAAATCATGAAAATTTATTAAATGGATGGATTTAATGAGAAATGATGGAAAATGGTGAAAAAAAGGATAAGGTGAATGTATGTGATGAGGGACCACTACAAATGGTAAAAAAATGATGGAGGGAAATGGAGGGAATGGAAAAATTAGGGTTAAGTGGGGTTATAAAAGGTGAGTGAAGCACACTTTTTTCTCATTTGTACGCTTTGCATATTCATAATTTCAATCTCTAGTTTGTGTTGGAGAGGGAAGATGGTTGGGGTTCCTATGGGTGATCATCACTGGAATGAGTGCAATCTTTTGGGCGAGGGGATGGTGCACCAGTAGAGGTGAGTTTCTCTTACTTTCCTTGTCAATTACGTGAATTTTTTGATGGTTTCAGCTAGGATTTCACATTTGTTTTGGGGTAGGTTTTTTGGATTTTGTGCAAACATGGGGGTCATAATCGCTAGCCAAAATTGTGCAACTGTAAAGGGAAAGTTGTAATGCCCTGCCACGCAACCCTAGAGGATGATGCAAACAACTACCTAAATAGGCTAATTTTTTTTGTTTAAGTACAATTAATACATAAGTTTGATTCCCAATGCAACCATCCCCTAAGGTTACGAGACTGAAATTACTTTACAACCCACAACAACAACATGAATATAAACCATGACAATTATATAGACAATAATTAAACACATACATTCCAATTAAGATAATTACATCAAGCATAAATATAATTGTCCATTCCAATAATCCATTCCTTAAACCATAAGGTTACAACACTCATTCCCTGAATGAGGCAAATCCAATAAATAAGATTACAATTACAACTTTCCACCTCGATAACAAATGAGGGACAAAATAATACAAGATCAACTGAAATGAAATAATGCAAGAACTAAAACAGAATCCCATGAGCTCTCCAACTAGAAGTCTCATCCACATGAACATGAAGATAGAACCCAACGAAATTAGGTGCATGCCACCCAACCAAGTGGAACCCAAAGGCCCACCCCCCGTGCTAGGAGATAGTAACTAGGAATCCTAGCCAAGACCATCTACCTCTAGACATAGGCTACATAAACTAAACCAAACTGAAACACCCAATCACATGTACAACACAAGTACAACTCAGAGCATCATGAGTACCACACAAGTACAACTCTACATGGTCACATTACTTCCAGAAATAAAGCAAAACAAGTATGTTAAGAGAACCATACACATAACAATCGAATACCAACTATGGTCACATCAGGTATGTTAAGGAAACCATACCCACAAGATCGAATACCAACTATAGTCACATCAGGTATGTTAAGGAAACCATACCCACAAGATCGAATACCAACTATAGTCACATCAGGTATGTTAAGGAAACCATAGCCACAGTAAACAAGAACCAACTATTGTCCTAGATAGAGTGTCATCACACAGCTCATCATGGGTTATCCTCTAGGATCCTTCCTAGGCTCCGGCCCCCACAAGAAAAGGTTATCTTGGTGACTTTTATCGAATCCCAGCCCCCATACTCACTCATGTGGAGCCAAATACCTTATGTACCAACAAGATAGATGACCTTGCCATTCCAAGCCTTCCCACCCATCCCAAGCCTAACCGAGCACTTGGGTCCATGAGTGAGGCATAATTATCTTGATTAGTGAGAAGTACCACCTAATCTTCTAAGTTTTGTTTTAGTTATCACTTGATTAAACCACCTCCATAAGTTATCCAGTTTACCTCTTCCAGGCTCTGGCCCCTATGGAAGCCACTCTTCTACTTGACAACACACATACCATCCAAACACCAAGGGTATCAAAGTGCACAAACAAGATAACACGTCCACTCCTTTCTCAGGAGGCGACAAAGATAAAACCTTCTCCAAACACTGGAGGTAACAACAATAACAGAACTGCTCCTGACAAGGAGGCACACATTACAAAATCCACTCCTTTCTCAGGAAGCACAAAACATTCCCGTTCGTGGAAACCAGGTAAACACTGACATAACTTCATGCACTACCCAAGGGAATTAACAAACAGTCGACATCACAAGATGACAACCCCCAACCTCAAGGGTCCTCTAAAAGACTGACAGATTCAATACACTTAACCCATTTCCCCAAAACATGAACTTAGAGGAAATAATCACGAAGGCAAGTTGCGAGGAATTAAACTAATTTTGGATTTATTAAATCCATTTCCCATTATAACATCAGTAATTTCTTGCAATTATATAAACATATTTAGAATACGTCTTTTCAGACAAGAGAGAAATTAAACTCAATATTTGATTCTCTAATTGTTTTCAATACTAATAAAATAAACATTTATTTCAACCTTTAGGAAATAACATTTTAAAATAAATAAATGTTTCCTCTACTTGATATAATCATTTTCCAAAAAAATTTAACATAACTTAACACCCATATTGTTTAAAACAAATATGTTATTCCATCTAAATATATTATTTCCAAAATAAATCTAACAATTTACCCATCCATCACTTTAAAAAAAAAACAAATCAAATATTTATTCTTGAAATAAACATTATTTTAAAATAAGATTGAAAATTTGTCCATTTAACATACTATTTTAAAAGAATTTCTCCATTGAAATATAATCATGCCAACATTTAAATTCACCATCTAATATATATATTCATATGTATTAAAAAAACAAATCAACTATATATATTATTACCTAGTATTATATTAATATAATATAAAATATAATGATATTTTAATATTAAATTAATATAATATAGAATAATAAATATATATATATATATATATATATATTAATTCTTATTTTATTTTATTTTTAGCAACAGGAGGCCACTCATGCGCCTCAAGTCGCGCACCAACCCTAAAGGTTGGGCGGTCGCGCATTACTCGGGCCGTGTGCTTAAGGACGGGCGGAGGTTTAGGTCGGTCCACAACTTCCTCCATGGTCGCGCAAGTTAAAGACAGTGGGTGGTGGTTTTATTTTAGGGTTGCGCCTTACATAGTGGCGGCAGCGCATTTAAAAGAGGCGGCGGGTGTTAAGCTGGGCGAAGGGAGGTCGGCAATCGGCGGCGGTGCACAGCCGCACCCATAGGGGTGGCTCAACTGTGCTTAGCACAACCAACCACCACTTTGGTGGCGGCGATGCCAAGCCACCACAGGGCGATGGCGGGGGCGGCTAGCGCGGCTCCCCATAGCACCTCCCATGGGGGCGGCTATGGGTTGAGCCCCAGCCCCCAACAAAACATAATTTATTTTTCAATTTTTTTTATTTTTTTTATGTTTTTTTTTTTTTTAAATAACAAATACTTGCGGATTTTTAAATCTGTCGAACTTTTAACTGGGTTTAAATTTTATTTTTCAAAAATAAAATCATCAACACACCTATATAAAAGTATGTATATATATTTTATATCCAAAATTTAACAGAATTAGAAGCTCATTTGAACAAATAATTTCTAGGAATGAATCATTTATAACCAAGAACATATTTTGGTTTTAGAGAAATTTAACTTCCAAATACATGTTTCAAATTTGAAAGCAACATCTAAGATGGGTTTTTCATGCAAATCCAACAAAGTTTACATATTTTCAAATAACAATAAAAGTTGTAAATTCTTTCAGAATGAAATCAATTTAAAAAGGAAACCCTAGTTTTCATATGTTGAGAAGACCCCAAAAGGGTGCAATCATTCTCCTTTAGATTTCAGTTCCTCCAAGCAAATCCAAAACCCACCAAATAGACATTTCTTCCTTCTCCATTTTTAAATTTTTCCATCCCCTCAATTTTTCCCAAAAAATCCCAATAATAGCCAAAAAATGAAAATATCTCCTTAACCCCAAAGTCAAACTTTTGAAAATATCTCAAAATATCCCTATTTTTTCAATTTCAACAAATATCAAATAATTTCCAAAATGAATTTGCTTAATTTAAAATTAATTAATTCAATAAAATAAGTCTAATCCAAGATTAAATTATTTTATTAATTAAATTAAATTAATTTAATAATTTTAAATAACATTTTCCGCATTGAAACTAGATTAATTTAATCAACAACCTTTATATATATAAAGCCATTTAATTACCTTTTTACTTGCAATTTTAAATAATCGAAGAGAGGGCACAATATTCAAAACACACAACCCGACAACACCTGATGACAAACGAGGACTAGGGTGACAACTTGGCACGGAAAACCTAACTATTATCTCCCAATCGAATACCATTGGGCATTGGACACGCTCAAACCTATGAAACCAGGTGGAGTCGATGTCCTGTACCTGTCAACCTGAAAATCAAGTAAACAACAACATATAATATGAACAACATAAAATAAACACCATGAAGAGGAATCTCAGAATCACAGGGCGCTCGCAAGCGAGTGATGTTATCCGTCCCCTTCACCAATACAGTATCACTGACTGACGAATCTAACATCATTATTATGATCAAAAGCATAAACATCATTAATTCAATTATCCACTATGCTAATCCAAAGCGTGACATAATAATAACATCAGGATAAAATACCAAGTACCAAGGTCAAAGCACTAACACAAAATAAGGCCTAACCAAACAGAACACTGTTCAATCAAAAGAGCAAAATGGAGGGGTCTTACAAAAGTCACATTTGTTTTATAGGGGCACAATTTTTGTATAGTTGAGCAAGATTAGCGCACATATGTTGCAACCTGGGGTGAAATTGCTAAAATATAGGGCATAATGGCATAATGAAAATTAGTTTTTACCATAAAATGATGCATATGATGAGGTTATGGTGCATTTGAGTGAGCATATGGTGCATTTGATTTAGGATGTGGCTCTAGTGTTGTTGTTTATGACGCATATGAGTGTTAAATAGGTTTTAAAACCCACGAAAAGGGGGGAAATGCCAGTGAAAGCCCACAAATACCTTATACAATGGTGTATATGCTAAGAATATTGGTGTAAATATGAATAATTTGACGCAATTGAGCTCGATTATGGAATATGTGACTATTAAAAGATGACAAATGATTGCAAAATGGTGCATGTGTAAACTAGTATGACGCGTGTGTAAAGGATATAACACAAATGACTAATATATGGCACAAGTGTATCTAATATATCACAACTTTTGCAACTTATGATGGAAATGATGATGAGATGGCATAAATGCAACCCAAAACGCTGCTATCAAAAATTGGTATGGTGCATATTCTAATTAAATAGAACAAGTTCCTATCATAATGGTGCATATGCTAAGGACATGTGCAAATGCTTTCCATAATGGTGCAAGTGAGTCTAAAGTGGCACAATTTCCTTGTTAAATGGGAAATGTATATGTAGGGTTAGTGCATTATGAAGGTTTGAAGGTGTAATGAAGATGAAGAAATGGATAGGTATGTTGGTATGAAGGGTTAAATAAATGGATATGGGTAGGTTGAATACATGTGTCAAGTAAATAGGTTTAATAGATGTTAGATAAGTTTAAAGTGAAATGGGAGGGTTAAGTGTGTAATGCTATATGGGTAGGTTCAAAGGTCAATGAATAGGGTACTAGTTAGGATGGGATGGGGAATAATAGCTCATGGGAGGGGTGGGTTATATGAATTAGGTGAAATTGAAAAGGGGTGAATTACATATAAGTGGTGTGGGTTGTCAAATGGTTAAGAGTCAACGAAGGGGAGATTAGGGTTTTATGATGCATTTCTAGGTTTAGGTTAAAATGGTATTGGGTATGTATGTAATTGATAGGACCTAGAATAACTCATGTGTCCTTGGTGTGTGTAGGGTGGGAAAGACCATTTATTATCATGATAGCAACATCATAAGGTGCTCAGATTGATGTCATCTGACTAATGATGAGTGAGTGATGTTAGGATTTATGGATCTACTTTATGTTACTTTTATGCCAGAGATCCAAGCTCATCGGGTGATGATAATGGCATTGGAAAAGAGATGGTATTGTGAGTGGATATCATTCTTATTACCATCAAGGGAGGCAACAATAACCCTCGAGGATGTATGGAATATTTTATGGATCCTAATCAATGATGAGTGGGTGGTTTATGACACTGATGGAAGGGAGATGGAGCTTAGTTGGGTATTCATGAAAGATGATCTCGATATAGAGGATTATGAGATTAGTTTGAGATTCATGGAGGCCTATTTTGATGCTCTATCAATGTTATTGGTGGCATTTATTAGTGGCATATTGGTCCCTGATAGGGAGAGTTGAGGCTTCCCTATTGGGTATGGAGTGGTTATAGAGCGCACGATGGAGGATGGGATGTCATACATATGGGGTCTATGCATACTAGCTATTTTATATCATCAATTTCATCAAATAGTGTACCATCATAGGTTGAGCATTGGGTGTGGTGTGAACTACTGCATAAATGGGTGTGTGAGAATATAGTTGTTATGAAACCTATAGCAGATAGGTCAGGACTAACCTGGTTATCGTATGTCTTTAGTTATTAATAGGTGATTACACATTGGCAATTGGGGGATGTTCTGTATTGGTGATAGGTCATAGATGACAAGGTGATCTTCACATGGAGACCATGGAGACATTATGAGGCATGGTCAGATGATGAGGAGAATCTTCCCTATTATCGATAGAGGCACTATTTTATTGGTAGGACATCCTAGATCATTGAGTTATACTTATCAATCAAAGTGTGCAGATAGTTTGGGGAGCATCAAGATGTACCGATTGGTGAGGCTATATTTGACAGTAGCTTGAGAGAGGTAGTAAATTGGTGCCATATGATTAGTTTGGAGACAATGATTGTAGACTTTGAGAGGTTAGTGTCAATCTGATGGATACCACGACAAAATATGGTGGATTAAGGTACTACATGAGTAGATGGTAAATTAGGATGAGACCTACATCGTTGAAAGATCCTGTAGGTGGCGATGGTAGTGGATGGGAGATGGTGAGGAGAGTTAGATTGTATGTCACCAAGTTGATCATGGATATTATAGATAGGGTGATGAGGATAGAGGATATGGAGGATTAGGATTCAAGGTTCAACCAGTAGTGGTGATGAGGATAGAGGATGAGAGGGGACAATCTCTACTAGGAGGAGATGAGGTATGTTATTTTCCACCAAGAGGTGAGGAAACAGGGGGTCATGATGAGGATAGAGGAGATGGTTAGGTTATAGCCTTGTAGGTTGAGGTATAAATTTTGTGGGCACAGTTGGCAAGGGTGGAGGTAAAGTTAGTGAGTGCACAGGGTCAAATACAGGGATATCAGACATAGGTACATGTATTTGAGGTATAGCTGTATGGATTTGAGGCATAGGAGTAGGATGTGTAGGGCCATATATAAGATTTGACAGTAGAGAGAGATGCAACAGTGATTTAATATTAGTGAGTAGAGAATTCACTATTGAGGATTGGGGAAGTGATATAGGGTCCTATGACAGCATTGGCTGCAATGTTTGACTAGTCTACATAGGAGGCCCTTTATTATAGGTCTTTATATCAGAGAGTGGTCCCACCAAAGAAGTGAGCCCCTAAATTTTCATAGAGTAGATCAAATAGATCTAAATCTCAGAGATTAGTGAGTGAGGGAGTGATGGGGACACCACCTTGCAGATTATTACTAGGGTAGAGTGGTCATCTGGGAGAGAGAGGGGTAGAGGCTCCAAGACCATCAGGGTTATAGGATCTAGCTCCCACTCATTTTGATGGAGTCAACTCTTTATAGATTCAGGCATGTATAGGTCAACTGATTTTTAGACACATGACTATTTTGGCCTATGGTCTTGATGTATTGTATATTTATATTAGTTAAGCCCTTGGGAAAGCTTTGATTAGTGATGTATCATGACATCTTTTTTAATATATATATAATGATATTATGATCTTATTTTATTTATGCTATGGGATGATGACTTCTATTATGTGATGATGTTATGGATAGACTAGATGCATAGATTATACCTTATGAGATTTTCTATTTTTTTGATGATATAATGATGGTGATCTATGAATTATATGATGTGAACCTAAGGAGTGTATGATATTTATATGTGATGATGACTATTTTGACGATATGTATTGTATGATTCCTGGCATATATTCATGCAAGATGTATGAGTTATGTTGATGCATTGATTTTGATTTCAATGATATGTACTATGCTATTTTTTGGTTGTGTCATGATACATGGATGGATGAAAGTTAGTATGGTAGAATAAAATAAGAAAGTGGTCGCTATTGATTGGTGTCACACAATGTGAATGCGTGATGAATGGAAGTGTAGTAGATAGAAATGAAATGAATGAAAATAGATATTATTCTTTCTTGTTGTGTTAATATATCATCATAGAGCTTATTATGTAGCAATGAGAGATATGCACACCAAGGTATGATAAAAAAAGGTGGAATCAATATTCATTTACATAATATTTTTTATATATGACAAGTTGATATATGTACACCAAGTTGAGACAAACCTTGGTGACTTTATTATCCATTACCAAGATGATAGACACAACAAACAAGGATTATGCTTAAATTTACTAGACATGATGACACCCTATCACAATATATAGGGGAGCATAGTTTCAAAGCATGATAACCCTAATGTATAAATTCATTTTAGATAGTTGTATATACATAGGATAATTTTTTAATATTATATTCTAGTCCCATACACACAAGGTTCATATTTGTCATAGAAACACCTAAGAACATTCCACAAACATGGCATACAAAAATATTGATCTTGCCCCATTCTTTCTCCTCTAGCCATTTTGAGATATCCTCAAGGAAAATTGGAATAGGATAATAAAATAAATCAAGCGATAAAAATACTCAAAGACCAAACTGAATATTTTCTTGCCAGAGATATTTTCTCATTAGTGGATGATGCCTATTGTAGGAAAGATGTATATGTTAAGGAATGATTTGTTGGATAAGATGTGTAAAGTGGATATGGAAACTAATTAGTAGTTTGTAGAGAGTCTTTAAATTATGATTATATCATTAATGCTCAATGTGTTGGGATTCTACGTAACTTGGGTTTGTCACATCTCTTTTTCTAGGCAATGGATAATTTATTGGTGTTACGATAAATGAATGTGATGTATATTTATTATGGAATTTTTGTGACATGTGATTTTTATTGTGGTTTGTACAAAATTGTGTTATGGAATGTGTGAAACATTTTTTTCCTCTAGATTTTGATGAAAAAAGAATCGTTTCCAAAACTAGGTCGAGGAAATGCCCCCAATCAAGTATGTGTCTCCTTTTATTATGGTTTAGTCATGTAAATTCCTATGGAAGACATGGATAGAAATGAGGGGTGATGCTAAAATATTGATCTAGTTACCAGCCATGTTAGGAATGGGTAATGTGTGTGAAAAATTATTTAGTATGGATGAAATGGATTGATCGCTAAAAGATGGTGGATTAGGGTCTTTACACATGGCACCTATAAATAGGTTTTCACCATGGTACTTACCCAAGGCACAAACGAAGTGGTTTTAACCATAGGGAAAAAAAATTCTCTTTACTTTTATCATTTTTGAACCCTTACTAAGCACATATTTCACCCACTCATCTTCATGCCAGAAATTGGGAAACTCATTCCACATCCAATTTTGTCTCTATCAAGTTGGATTACTCTAGTTTCAACTCTAGATCATCTCTAGTTAGAACCTTATCTTTAAATTCTTCCATCTTCAAATGGTCATATTCATCCATCTTCACATAGATGTATATACGTACATGCTCTATGTGCCTTACACCACTCAGAACCCTAGAGAATACACCTTTAGGATCCATTACCATTGATTTGTATAGGTTCTTCTTGAACTTAGATCTTGGTCAGTCAATTACATCAATAACCTTAGGAGTATACATCTTGATTTTCTTTCAAACTAAGGTTTTATAGGAAATTGATAAATACCTTTGGAATTCATCAGTAGGGTTTCAAATAGCACTTCAAAATCTCATCAACACTTGTTTTCTCTACACTCCACTTCAAATTCTCGATCCCAAATGACTTTAGAAAACTTAAAATTAAATATATGCCTTTTTCCAATGACCTAATATGCATTAATTATAGAAAAGAAAAGTTAGTTCAAAAAGCTAGAAAACCCTTATTGTGTTGTCACAGACACCTTCAATCACTCTACAAATTTCCACAACAAGATATTTCACACTGAATATTTCACCAACAGATCAACCATATCAACCAATACATATACCAATATGTTGAATATATCAACATCTCATCTTTGGTAGGGGGATGGAAATTTTTTTGCTAAAAATCCCCGTGAACCAATGCTCTTTATCTAGTTTCTAGAGGAAACATTTGTACCAACATTTAGCGTAGATTCACTTGTCATTTCATTCTCTTCCTTTTTCTTCCATATCTTGTTCATCTCCTTCTTCATCTCAACCGGATCAACCTTTTTTACTAGATCAATCTTCTTTTATGAACTAGAGGGTTTCACATTCTTGCTTCTATAAAACTTAGTTGTGTCCTGGCTTATTGCATTTGTGGCATATGACACCTTTTTGTTGAACAAATCTAATTCTCTCCATTTTAGATTTGAATTCAAAATCCTTATGCCCAATTCCATTACATGTACAACAGTAACCATTGAATGATTGGAACATCATACCATTATTTTAACCATTCATCATCTGACTTCTGTATTCACTAGCTTTATTGCCAAATCTATTGCATGTATAACACTGATCAAAAAATAATTGAATATTATGATTCACTCTGCTTCTACACTATACTATGTCCAAATTTATTGCAAGAATACCAATAACCATTAAAAGATAAATACCTTTGTGTAGTTGATATTTTTATAGGTGGTTTTTTGAAATCTTTCTTCTAGTTTTGGACATGTCTGATATTTCCCTTCTTATCTCTAGTATTCCTTTGTTCATTATTCTTCTTTTTGGTATTTTTAGGAGTCTAATTTTCTTTTAATTTTTCTCCTTTTTCAAATATTAAACCTTTTTTGTCAGTTGAATATTTTTTACTAGTAATCATTTCATCAAGCAAGGTGGAGCTCTTCTTGAATCTTTGCTTTCTTCAATTTTTTTCTCAAAGTCACAATATCTTGTTCAACCTTTGAAAATTCTACAATCTTGTCTTTCAACTTGGCATTCAAGCAGTCTTCAACTCTTTTTCCTTGTTCAACCTGCACTTTCAAACTGGTGACTATCTCATTTGATTGTTTGAGTTGCTCATTTGTTTCCTTGAGTCTTTCTTTAACTTTATTGATTTCATCCCTCAACTTCTTAATGCACTCATCTATTTCCTTAATATTTTCTTTCAAATCTCTATTCTCATATTCTACTTTATCCATATCATCAAGGGTTGGTTTGGGTTCTCCTTCTATATCAACTTCACAATCTTCTTCAATAAAACCTTTAGAGATGATATCTTCCAAAGGAATATGATACTTTCTAAGTTTCATGTGTCAACCTCCAATATCTACCTCAACAATTAAGCCAATTGAAGGAACCAAGCTCTGCTACCAATTATTGAACACCCAAAATACTAAGAAGGGGGGGAATCAGTATTCACTAAAATTTATTAACTTCATCAACTTAAACATGCATTCAAAGCATCTCATCAAAATTGTAGAAATGGAAAGGAAAAATTAAAGCATGAGTCATATCAATAAACACAAGAACACCATATTTACGTGGAAAACCCATGAAAGGGAAAAACCACGGTGAGGATTAGCTCACAATATATTACAACCAATTTTAATGGATTTACAGAATGGTGGACTCATTGCCCAAGGACTCACTATCCAAAAACAATGGCTCACTGCAAGAGGCTCATTGTCAAGGGATAACTACCTAGAATAGAAATATATAGAAGAAATAGCTGCTCATTTCCAAGGATGAAATACTAACAATGCATCTACAATATTATAAAGGCATAGTACCAATTAAGCTCAGAAAAATAACTTTGCACACTTCATACTTCACCACTATCACCTTTTTTCACTTCACACTACATCAAATATCACACTCTTAATTAATTCCAACACACTACACCAAACAATGAATTAAAATTATATATATACCACAACCAACCAAAACATCAATTAGGTCAACCTAATTATATAAAACATGTGATGCAATAACCTGTCAGAAAAAAAATTCCAACACACATGCCTTGCAGAAGGAACAAAAATGTGTACCATACCAAAATAGGTTAGGATGACATATAATCACTCCCATAATTCTTCTCCTTACACAACTCAACTCGACACGACCCCAAAACCCTTAGGTTGGCACTACACAACAAAATTGGTGAAGCAACAACTAAATGAACCAACTGTTCATTCACAACTCAATATCCAAACCACCAAATCACTTGCCACTTGGAGTGAACACACATATAACACCTTCCAATACTTCCTCAAAACCACACAGCATAAATTCATCCTCAATGGAATGTGGAGCATTCCAACATGCACTCTGCAACTGCAACTCTACCATTACTGAGCCCAATACACTATCATTGATATCTTCAACTGCGAAAGACATTCAACCTTGAAACTTTAGATGTAGACTCCTTCAAACATGCCATCATCACTTCAAAACCATGTGAAAATATGATGCTCTAGAATGGAGAAATGTGGACCATAAAATTGTTCCTATGTAACACTAAAAACGTGCATTGAGACACCCAATTCTTTAGTACACTTTTTCTTCTCTAGATCAACACTTCTACATTTCGACAATGGGTTTTCATCAATGAAAACACCAAATACTATCATTCTCATGTTTCCAACACCCTTCAAACTTTTGAACAAACCCTGCTCTGATACCAAATGTTGCAAATCAACAATTGAGAATCCTTTAGGATTTTTAATTGTTGCAACCAAGAAGACTTATTTTAAATTATAAAATTTAAAATGATAGAGATCATATTAACAAGAATAAAACAGCATAGGTAATTGCAATATTTGAAAGATAATTTATATTTTAAAATGTTCAATATTGCATTGTCTGCAACAAGCTACAAGGAGCACACTAGGCACAGTCAAAATCTACTACAAGAAAGATTAACCACACCACCACTAAAAATAAAATCCAAAAGATTCATAAACAACTACAAGTATAAGAAAGTACATCTCTTATCTCTTATCCTCCACCCCCCTTGCTCTCTGGTTCCTTTTTCCCCTTTATTCCTCTGTCATTTTTTTTATTTTACCTTCCCAAACCTAGGCATTGTCAATTCCTTCCATAACCAACCACCATAAATCACACTCTCTAGTTTTTTGAGCATGGATTCCTCCCATTTACTCACCTCTTCATTTCCTACACGAAAATTTAAATTCCTTGTAAAAAAAATCATTTTTCTATCTCACTCCACTACCTCCACTTCCAGACATCCAAATTATTTTCCCTCTTCATTTTATGCCAAATTTTAATTTCAAAGAGGAGTTACAAGATGACATCCTCCAACGTGGGCATGGGATTTAGTGCCTCATTTATATTTTCAAAAAATAACAATTTCAAGCTTATTAATCCCAAATCCAAATTAAATTCGCAACCTTACAAAATGACTTGATTTTGAAGGAGAAAGAGGAGAAAATGATTTTAAAATAAATCATTCCTGCAAGATAACACAACAAAAATTCGAAACATAAAAAGAACACATTTTTTTGTTGTGCAAGATTGTTCGTGCACCCAAATTCTCCTGCATCACATTTGGATCACTAGGTTTGTGGTCATGTGTTCTTATCCCACTTTATTATTTTTTTGTAATAGCATGGGGGCCTATTTAATCTCTTTATTTTTTGAGTGTTGGAAAACTTGGGAGATGTATTCTAAGACTAGTTGTGAGGTAGTATGCAACATTTTTCTTATATTTGTGTTCTAAAGAGCTACTTATGCTCAAAATAAAAATATATATTAATACTCAATATATATAAACTTTTAAATCTAAATAGTATAGAATCACATAATTAGAAGATTTATAGAGTCAATAGAATTATATTTTTTAAAAAAATACTTCAAAGAAATTAAAAGACTTCCTATAATCAATAATAATACTAATACTAATACAAATAATTTATTTATATTATATGTTCTTATTAATCATTTATTACAAGTTTGAATATAACTAGTAAACTTAAAACTACAAAATTTGAAGAATTATGTGAAAAAAATCTAGTAAAATAAAATAAACTTATAATTATGATAATCAATCTCTAATGAATTCAAGTAGATAAAAATACAAAATATATAGACTCATAAAAATTTGAAAAATGATTAAAAATCTATTTTAAATAAAATTGATGGTAATGATGGTAAGAAAAATAATATTATATTTTGTTTCTATAAAATTTGATCATAAGAAAGTGAATGCTATAAAATCAAGGTCATGTTGTTAGAAAGTTCTTGCAAACTCTAGCAAGAGGATTTTGTTTGTTCATATGTAGACAAATTGAGAGAAACATTAGTATGATCGAATTGGGATTAGGCATGGAACCATTGACCATTTTATAAATGGTTATCTATGTTGTTGCTATCTTTGCCATTGAAACCCCAACTAGTGGCTATAGACCTGGTGGGGGCATTGTAGCAGGCTATTGAACAATAAGGTTTACTAGCCAAGGTTTTCCCTTGCTCCCTTTGCTCCTATCTCTTCTTAATCTACTGTTGGAAATGGCTCCCCATCTTGATCCGGGTTGGTAAGAATCAATTGGTCCTAGAAATTACTTGCATTTCAAATATGTGACTTCACTATGAAGGTTTGAGTGCATGGTGAAATTTGTCATTATAAAATCTAATATTGTATAAAATTATAATTTTAAAATATTGAATATTATCATTTCCCATGACTACACATTAACATGATATCACTTGTATGTCAACTATTCTTGACACTTAATCTTTTTTGTAATGTGACATTCTTTGTAAGCATGAAAATTTTTCATTAGTGTTTGAAATTAAATGAAAGCGAAATCAACTTAAATTAACTAAAATCTTTTAATATTTAAATCCCTCCAATTTTGGTGAAAGAAAATTGAACCAGTTTAGACTTAGATTGTTGCAAATAATTGTTTAAAATATTAAGCATGGTTAAAATTTCATATAGATTTCTCGCCTCCCAATACAAATTTAATCATTCATGGACTGGTGTTTACTCTTGCATATATATATAGTGAAGGAGGGTATTTTCTACTCCCAAGTCCCAAGACGAACAATGTCTAAAGGGAGTGAATTTCCCTCAATCACCTCAATGACATAGACCCAAGTGATGGAGGTTCAAGATGAAAGAGATTACAAAACATACTTAAAATAGAGTTTCTAGAATGATCAGAGATAAAGGACTTCATGGGCCAAAATAGAAAATTGCAAACAAGAGGATAAGCTCTTGGCCAAAGGACATTTTCATAGTACGCTATCATCTTAGGGAAATGTTGGTGTCTCATATAGATAAAGAACTAAATCCTTGCACATAACTCAAGGAATCTACTAGTTGTTCAAAATCTGAGGTCTTCTTGTAGCACCCCTCCAATTTGCTCATGTTTTCAGATAGTGCATTTATTTTGATAGACTATGATACTATGATGTTATTTTATCGCTGACATAATAGCGATGATGGTTTTTATATTGAGATGTGATAGTACACTATATTGATGATTATTGATTATGACATGCTCTCTAGTTAGCATAGTTGATTATGTGAGTTGATATTGATATATGTTCATTTGTAGTTATTTGATGTTTTAGTTTCATCTGTTTTGATGTGATATTGTATTGGTGAAGGGGACGAGATTTCATCACTTGATTGTGAGCAGCCTGTGATTCTGTGATTTTCTCTTCACGGTGTGATTGTTCATGATCTATATACATGTACGACATGTTTTTATTATAGTATTGCAGGTACAAGACATCGACTCCACCTGGATTCATAGGTTTGAGCATGTCCATTGCCCAATGGAATAGTTGATTGGGAGGTAGTAACAAGATTTCCTTTTCAAACCACAATCCTACTCATAATGTGTTGTCAGTCCTTGTTTTGGTCATGCTTTGCTGTCATGTTGTCCATGTTTGCCTTGTCATTTAATTATTTTGCAAGGTATGCTCTGTGGGAAATTAATGTTAATTAATGTTTATAATGTTTTAAATTGATTATTTATCTCATCGTGATTAATGTTGTTAGAAGCTTTAAATTTGATTTAGATAATTAGATTTAATTTATTTTGTAAAGTAATTTAATTATTTAGATTAAATTTATTTTATATAGTGATTAAAATTAATTAGATTAAATTTGATATTAAAATAGTTAGATTATAAAAGTTATATTTAATTAATTATTTAAATTAATTAAATAAAATTGTGAATTTAAATGAATGGATAATTAAAATTAATATTTGATTTTAAATTATTAAATACACAAATATCTTATCAAATATCTAAGAGGAAATATCTTGTGATTTGATTTGGAAAGATATTTTGGGATTGTGACATAAGTTAAAAAATTGAAAACTGGTGTTGGGAAATAATTCATGGAGTAAATCATTGCGTTAATTGAAATAGGGGGAAAAGGCTATTCATGAGAATGAAATGGTATTTTGGGGTTGTTGAAAATTGGAAGTTCTCAGGATATTGGATCTAGTTTTATTTTCAACTTTCTAGAAAAGAGGATTATTTTGGAAGAGGCTTTGATAATTTTGGAATTTGAAGGCGAGGCTCTACTTCAAACTTCAATTCTTCAAGCATCTAAAACACGTTTTTAATTGTTTTTATTTAAATTCAAATTGGAAAAGATTGCCTCTACGATGAAAAAAAAATTATTTGTTTTAAAGCTTTAATATGTTTTTAAAATTGGAAAGATTGTCGTGAAAGCTTTTGAACCTTAGATTAAATTCTTATATTCTTTTGAAAATATGAATTGTTTTAAAACAATAGAATTCCTAGAATGATTATATAGAAAAATTTTGAAAACCTCTGTAGGAAATTGATTTCAATCTTCCTGTTAAAATTTGTGGAAAACCTCTTATTGTATTGGAAAAGATCTTCCTGTAGAAGATTATTGTTTTTTTTTCCAATTAGATTTATTTGGCTTGGGAAATTAAAAAAACCTATGGTAAATTTGTAAATATTTTCGTGTAGAATTTTTTTGTAAAAATTGCTCATTTGGAGCAATCATTATATATATTTATATATTAAATATTAATATATATACATATACATATATAAATATATGCATATTTTATTTTATAAAGTTCTTGTAAAAAAATATTTTGAAAAAACTAGATTTAAAATTTGTACGATTTTTTAAAAAATCACAGGTTTGAAAAAATTTATAGGTTTTTAATTTAAGAATGGGGGGGTTGGGGCTGCCCCCACAGTTGCCCCATAGGGGAGGTGGCACTGTGGAGGCAGCACCCAATGCTACCTTCAAAGGTCGTGCCCCTATAGGGGAGTCAGTTGTGTAAATAGCCTGGGACTATAATGGTTGCTCAGACATTTCATTCGCCCAATTTTAATTCAGATTTGTAACTTTGTTTTAAATATATAAAATATAATATATATTTATATGCATAAATATATATATATATATATATATATGTAAATATATATCTATATATGTATATATGTATATATGTATACATATGTATATGTATATATATATGTATACATATGTATATGTATATATATATGTATACATATGTATATACATATGTATATGTATATATATATGTATACATATGTATATACATATGTATATGTATATATATATATACATATGTATATGTATATATATATGTATATATATATATACATATGTAATTATATATATATTCAAATACATATGTAATTATATATATATTCAAATATGTATATTTAAATGAATTTTATAATAGGTGCATGTAAATGCACGAATTAGATGTTTTTTAAATGAAATGATTTAAAAAAAGAAATTGATTTTTATATAGATGTAAATTGGAAAATTGAATTAAATAATTAGATTTAATTTCTTTAGTGACTATAAATGAAATTGTATTAAGCTAGATTATTTTGAGCAATGTATTATGATTTTTCTTGAAATGGAAATTAGATTAAGGAAATCATAATGATAGTTTCATTACTTTCCTGAATTACTTATTTATTTATGATGTATTTTGTCCATGTAAGTTGAGAAATTTGTTAGTTGTGAATGTGTAAGCCTTCCAGATGTTGTAATATTATGTGGGAGTTGTTTTGATATTTTGTTAAGCCCTTTGTTTTCCTTGGGTAGTGCACCTGGTTGTGATCTATTTTAAACACTCGGTTACTACGAACGGGATGTGTTGCCTCTTGCATTATGGTTGGGATTTAATATCCATTTTTGTGCACTTTTTCTACCCTTGGTTTGTGGACTAGATCCTTGTGTTGTCAGTAGGGGAGTGACTCGCAATGGGGTTCAATGCACAAAGTGGAGCCAGGATAACACATGTGAGAGTTAGATAATTCGGTGGAAATTAGATAAAAGTATTAGGGGAAAGGGTAGCCTTAAAACACATAACTTGGTAATTATGCCTCGCTCATTTGCTCAAGGGCTCCTTTACACTTGAGATGAGACAAGAAGGCCTAGAATAGCAAGTTCATTATCTTGTCCCTTTGAAAGATATTTGACTCCACATCAGTTTGCATGTGGGGCCGAGGATCGTGAGAGGCTACCAAGATAACCCAATATGGGGGTCAGGGCTTAGGAAGATCTACCAAGATAACCCATGCAAATTTTTGATGACACTCCTCCTATGACAATAGTTTATATTGTTCAGTAGATGTACTTGATTCTTTTACTCTGGAAGCAATGTAACCTTTATGATATGTATTGTACTTGTTTAGTTTAGTCTTGTGGTTGCCTATGTTTTGAGGTTGTTGGTTTTACCTAGGAAGCCCTTTTACTATCTCCTAACATGGGGGGTGGGCCTTCGGGTTCCACATGGTTGGGTAGAATGTGCACCTTACATCATTGGGTTTCCACTTCATGTTCATGATGGCAGGATCTTCCAGATTGGTGAGCTCACATGTTCCAGTTTCTTTGTACCATATCTTGTGTACTATTGAATTAGTTGGATGCTTATGTATATGTACTACTCCTCATTTGTATTCGAGGAGAATCCTTGTATCATTATAATTATAATATATTTTGTATGATCTACCTCATTTTGGAAATGAGCCTTGTAACTACTATATTGAATTAATATGTAATCTATGAATGGTTTTATTATGTACATTGTAATCTTATGAAATGAGTTTGATTTTGTTGTATCTATGTTCTTTATTTCATGAGTAAAATTTATATGTTATGGATTATTTTACTTTTGTATGTCATGGGTTTCAAATGTAAGAATTTTCGCATACCTTAGAGGATGTATGCGTTAAGTGTAGTTCACTTAGTTATTGTTAATTGCACTTTCAAAAAAACAAATTAAGCTTTCATTATAATTGTATCATCCTCTAGGGTTACGTGGTGGGGCATTACAAATGGTATCAGAGACCAAGTTTAAACACTGGGTGCTCTGGGATGATGTTGAACCAATTAAGTTGTTAGTTGTGTAGGATTTAAGTTGTGTTACCTTGTCTTATACCTTGGTATGTCTGTATAGGATCATGCCACCAAGGCGAGGTCATGGTCAAGGCTGAGGAGGTGGCTACAAAGGTAGTCAGTAGGACTCACCTCCCCATGTTCCCCATGACTCATATCATGAGGAACAACAAGCTTCCCAGAATGCTTTGGGATGTGGTGACTAGAATCAGGATCCACCAGGGATTGAGGGTGCTCAGTTGTGTCAATTGATAGTGGAGACTCTTGCTCACCTTGGGTCGAGGCAGGATAGAGATCAGATAGATATTGGTGAGGGAGATATCCCCTAGACAGAGAGAGGTTCCAGCACAGCAAGAGGCAGTCATAGTCACTCATATGAGAGAACTACTTAGAGCCCATCCACCCACTTTCGATGGTTCTGGTAGTGGACTAGAGGATGAGACATGGTTGATAGACTTGAACCGGTGTTTTTCTATGCATCCTTACGATAGCAAAACCAAGGCTAGATGTCTTATCATGCACTTATGAGACTTTGCATCTACCTGGTGGAGATTGGAGGAGCAGAAGCTTCATATTAACATTGATTTAGTTTCTTGGGATATGTTCATTGAGAGATTTAGAGCTAGATTCCTATCTGACCATTGGTGACAGCACCATGGAGACGAGTTTCATGCTCTGCGACAGATGGCCATGTTTGTAGAACTATATGAGCGTAGATTCGATGAGCTCAAATAGTACACTGGTATTGGTGAAAATGAGGGCATGCTGTTTCAACACTTTATTAGGGGCTTAAATGCTCGGATCAGTGGTGGTGTTTGGGTTTTTGAACCCAAGACCATGGAGACAGTAGTAGAGAAGGCCAAACTAGTGGAGGAGAATTTGGCGATGGCGTTGGGTGGACATATTGGAGTAAAGATAGACAGTGCTTCAATTGAAGGACCTAGTTCACATAGTGGTCAGGATCAAGGAGCTAGACCACCTAGGACACAACAGGTGCCTGCATAGAGTGGTCAGCATCAAAATTCATAGGGGAAACGAAATAATTTCCAGCCTAGACAGGGTGATAGATATCAATCAGGGGGTGAAAAAAAATGGAGGTGGGTCAAATGCTTCAATTATGAGCAGTTGGCATAGAGTACATAGTCTACCTATAATAGGGGTAGCATTCAACAATCGAGTGTGCCTCTTGGAGGTAGAGGATTTGGTAGGGGTACAGGATCTTTTTCTTGTGGCCAATAGGGTCACATAGCATGACAGTGTCCCAATAGGGGCACATCAGGTTATACTCAGAGGCGAGTGATGTCAAAGCTGACTATTAGAGATGTGGATAGAGGTCATCAGGTATTTGTTGCAGTTGAAAACTACTAGGTTGATCATCAAAGCACAGTGGTAGAGACTTTGGGTATGTTACAAGGTAACAGGGTTACCATTTTATTTGATTCAGGAGCATCAGATTCATTTATTTCATTGTCTATTGTAGCGCATTGTATATTAAGGGCACTCAAGAAGGACATTAGGTGGTAGGTCGAATTGGCCTCCAGTGTTAAAGTTGCAGTGCATTCCCTAGTACATGATTGTAGATTGGAGATTGGATCCTTTCACACTATAGTAGACCTCTGCATTATACCATTGGGGTTGTATGACATCATCTTAGGGATGGATTGGTTAGAGCCTCATAGAGCCATTATTGACTATCGATGCAAGTCAATTTGATGCATTGATGTATCTGGCAGGGAGGTCAAGATAGTTGGAGTTCAAAGACCCATATCATTAAGGATGATCTCGGCTATTCAGCTGAGGAGATGTGTACATCATGTTTTTCAGTTGTTTGCAGTGATAGTAGATGACTTGGAGTTAGGAGATAGTGAGGAGAAGGTTTCACTTGATAGCTACATCATACTTCAGTAGTATGTAGATGTATTTCCCAGTGAGATACCTGGGATGCCACCTCAATGTGACATCGATTTCAAGATTGAACTTATACCTAGATCCAATCCTATTTCATGAGCTCCATACCATATGACTACATAGGAGCTTAAGGAGCTTTTCTTGCACCTAGAGGAGTTGCTAGTGAAGTGTCTCATCTACCCTAGTGTTTCACCTTAGGGAGCACCAGTATTTTTTTTGAAGAAGAAGGATGGATCTCTCTGATTGTGCATAGACTACCATTAGCTAAATAAAGTGACAATCAGGAACCGATATCCCTTTCCTAGGATCGATGATTTGTTTGATTAGATCAAGGGTGATACGGTCTTTTCAAAAATTGATCTTAAGTCAAGGTACCATTAGCTATGCATATTTGATTCTAACATTCATAAGATGACATTTCACACTCGTTATGGTCACTACGAGTTCACAGTGGTACCATTTGGGTTGATTAATTTTCCATCTATATTCATGAGCTTGATGAATGAAGTCTTTCACACATATCTTGATAGATTTGTACTGGTATTCCTTGATGAAATATTGATCTATTCTAGGATAGTAGAGGAGCATGAGGAGCATTTGAGGCAGGTTTTGCAATGTTTGAGAGACAATCAATTGTATGCTAACCTATCAAAATGCGAGTTCTTTGAATCTGAGGTTAAATACCTTGGACATGTGATATCAGGAGAGGGTATTTCAATGAATCTTGTGAAGATCCAAGGGATCATTGATTGGCCTGTGCCCACTAATGTGGTAGAGAAGCATAGTTTCATGGGATTAGCAGATTATTACAAACACTTTGTTCAGGGTTTCCCAAGGATAGGACATCCTATCACTTCTCTTCAGAGGAAAGGGAAGAGATACATCTGGTCAGAGTAGTGTGAGGTAGCATTTCAGACTCTTAAGGAGATTTTAACTAGTGCACTAATTCTTGCGATAATTGATCCTACTAGATATTTTGTTGTTTGTACATATGCATCTTTGGAGGGATTAGGAGAAATCTTAATGCAAGATGGTCGAGTTATTGTGTATGAGTCTCGCAAAATAAATTATCATGAGTTGAATTACCCCACACATGATCTTGAGTTAGCAACGGTAGTACATGCTTTGATGAGGTGGAGACACTTCCTATTGGGGCACAAATTTGATGTGCATAGTGACCATCGAAGCCTACAATACCTCTTCACACAACCCAATCTTAATGTCATCCAGAGGTGATGGATGGAGTTCCTTTGTGAGTATGAATTTGAGGTGAAGTTCATCCAGGGCAAGGAGAACGTAGTTACCGACTCTCTCAGAAGACGGAGACACAAGTTTTCAGTGGTGACTCTTGGTGTGTATTTGAGGAGTCAGATCCTTTCTACACTTCCTATAGACAACTGGTATTAGGAGGTGAGATCAGAGATAGAGACAAGCAGGACTCTTGAGGGTAGATTCTCAGGTTATTCTCTAGAGTCAGATGGTTTGTTGAGACACATGGGACACATTTATGTTCCATCTTCTGGAGATCTTCGTACCTTGGTTATGATAGAGGCACATCAAGCACCCTATTTAGCTCATCCTGGAGTGAAGAAGATGCATGCCAATTTGTGACAGTTATACTTTTGGGCGGGTATGAAGCGAGACATCGCTGAATTTGTGTTGAGGTGTTTGGAGTGTCAACGATTGAAGGTTGAACACTAGCATCCGGTAGGACTTCTATAGCCACATTTGGTGCCAGGGTGGAAATGGGATATAATCTCGTTGGATTTCATTGTTGGGTTACCCAACTCTTCACGATGGCACAATGCCATTATGGTGATGGTGGATAGGTTGACGAAGGTAGCACACTTCTCGCTTGTTTGTTCATCTTATAATGCTTCATCTGTTGCTAGAGTGTTCATGGGTGATATTGTTAGGTTGCATGGTATTCCTCATTGAATCATTTGTGACAGGGATCCTGTGTTCACCTCCGCTCTTTGGATGTCATTGCAACATGCCATGGGGACACAGTTGAACTTTAGTTCAACATATCATCTTGAGATAGATGGATAGACTGAGAGGGTCAACTAGATCCTTGAGGATATGTTATGCATGTATGTGATGGACCAGCACACACGATGGGAGGACTATCTCCATTTAGTGGATTTTTCATATAATAACAGCTATCAGAGTTTGATTGGTATGCCTCCTTTCCAGGCATTATATGGACAACCATATTAGACTCCTTTGAGTTGGGACCAATTAGCAAAAATATTTCTATTGGGTCCTGAGATGCTTCATGACATGGAGCAACAGGTGATCCAGATCAAGGAACAATTGGTTGTTGCACAGGATAGGTAGAGAAAAAGTATGCAAATGCGCATCGGGTGGACCATCAGTTTGTTGTAGGTGACTAAGTTTTTTTGTGATTGCATCCACAAAAGATTCCAATCCAATATGGAAAGGGCTCTAAGCTCATACCCCGCTTCATTGGGCCATTCGAGATTCTTGAGAAGAATCGACTAGTAGCTTATCGTCTTGCTTTACCACCCAATCTCTCATGCATACATGACGTATTTCATGTTTCAATACTTAGGCTTTACCACCCTGATATATATCACATCCTTGATTGCAATGTCTTACAGGTAGAGGATGGGTAGCTAGCTTTGGAGCCCATGGTTGGCATGTAGCACAGGAGACTCGCCCTCAGGGGTCAAGATATTGAGCAGGTTAGGTTCCAATGGGATCCGAGAGATGATACATCAGCTACCTAGGAGGATGCGACCAGGATGAGAGAGCTTTATCCCTATTTGTTTGCAGGCTTCCAGGAGTAAGCCTTATCCTTGGGGGGGAGGATGTAGCACCCCTCTGATTTTCTTACATTTTCAGATAGTGCATTTATTTTGATAGACTGTGATACTATGATTTTTTTATTAGACTTTTGACATTATAGCGATGATTTTTTTTATATTGAGATGTGATGGTACACTATATTGATGATTATTGATTATGGCATGCTCTCTGGTTAGCATAGTTGATTATGTGAGTTGATATTGATATATGTTCATCTGTAGTTATTTGATTTTTTAGTTTCATCAGTTTTGATGTGATAATGTATTGATGAAGGGGATGGGATTACATCACTCGCTTGTGAGCGCCTTGCGATTCTATGATTTTCTCTTCACGGTGTGATTGTTCATGATCTATATGCATGTACGACATATGTTTTGATTGAAAGATTGCAAGTACAAGACATCAACTCCACCTAGATTCACAAGTTTGAGCATGTCCATTGCCCAACAAAATAGTTGATTGGGAGGTAGTAGTGGGATTTCCTTGTCAAACCACAATCCTAGTCACAGTGTGTCATCAATCCTTGTTTTCCTTGTCATTTAATTATTTTGCAAGGTATGCTCTGTGGGAAATTAATGTTAATTAATGTTTATAATGTCTTAAATTGATTATTTATTTAATCATTATTAATGTTGTTAGAAGCTTCAAATTTGATTTAGATAATTAGATTTAATTTATTTTGTAAAGTAATTTAATTATTTAGATTATATTTATTTTATATGGTGATTAAAATTAATTAGATTAAATTTGATATTAAAATAGTTAGATTATAAAAGTTATATTTAATTAATTATTTAAATTAAATAAATAAAGTTGTGAATTTAAATGAATGGATAATTAAAATTAATATTTGATTTTAAATTATTAAATACACAAATATCTTATAAAATATCTAAGAGGAAATATCTTGTGATTTGGTTTGGAAAGATATTTTGGGATTGTGACATGAGTTAGAAAATTAAAAACTGGTGTTGGGAAATAATTCATGGAGTAAATCATTGTGTTAACTGGAAGAGGGGGGAAACGCTATTTCACGAGAATGAAAATGGCATTTTGGGGTTGTTGAAAATTGAAAGAAGTTCTCGAGATATTGGATCTGGTTTTATTTTCAACTTTCTGGAAAAGAGGATTGTTTTGGAAAAGGCTTTGATAATTTTGGAATTTGAAGGCGAGGCTCTACTTCAAACTTCAATTCTTCAAGCATCTGAAAGAGGTTCTTTATTGTTTTTATTTAAATTCAAATTGGAAAAGACTGTCTGTACAATGAAAAAAAAAATTATTTGTTTTAAAGCTTTAATATGTTTTCAAAATTGGAAAGATTGTCGTGAAAGCTTTTGAACCTCAGATTAAATTCTTATATTCTTTTGAAAAGATGAATTGTTTTAAAACAATAGAATTCCCAGAATGATTATATAGAAAATTTGGAAAACCTCTATAGGAAATTGATTTCAATCTTCCTGTTAAAATTTGTGGAAAACCTCTGATTGTATTGGAAAATATCTTCATGTAGAAGATTTTTTTTTTTTCCAATTAGATTTATTTGGCTTGGGAAATTAAAAAAACTCTAGTAAATTTGTAAATATTTTCTTGTAGAAATTTTTTGTAAAAAATTGCTCATCTGGAGCAATCATTTTGATATATATATAATTTTATAAAGTTCCTGTAAAAATTTATTTTGAAAAAACTAGATTTAAAATTCGTATGCCGATTTTAAAAAAATCGTAGGTTTGAAATTTTTTATAGTTTTTTAATTTAAGAATGGGGGAGTTGGGGCTTCCCCCACAGCCGCCCCATAGGGGAGGTGGCATTGCGGAGGCAAGCATTGGCCACGCCCCCATAGGGGAGTCAACTATGTAAACAGCCTAGGACTATAATGGTTGCTCAGACATTTCGTTTGCCCAATTTTAATTTTAATTTGTAACTTGGTTTTAAATATATAAAATATAATATATATTTATATGCATAAATATATATATATATATATATATGTAAATATATATTTATATATGTTTATATATGTGTGTGTGCGTGTGTGCGTGTGTGCGTGTGTGTGTATATATATTAAATATTTGTTTGGAAAATTGTAATTTAATTTTCTAATATTTAAATAATATATTTATATATATATAATTATATATAAATACATATGTAATTATATATATATCTATATGAATTTTATAATAGGTGCATGTAAATGCATGAATTAGATTTTTTTTAAATGAAATGATTTAAAAAAAGAAATTAATATTTATATAGATGTAAATTGGGAAATTGAATTAAATAATTAGATTTAATTTCTTTATTGACTATAAATGAAATTGTATTAAGCTAGATTATTTTGAGCAATGTATTATGGTTTTTCTTGAAATGGAAATTAGATTAAGGAAATCATAATGATAGTTTTATTACCTATCTGAATTGCTTATTTATTTATGATGTCTTTTGTCCACGTAAGTTGGAAAATTAGTTAGTTGTGAATGTGTAAGCCTTCCAGATGTTGTAATATTATGTGGGGGTTGTGATATTTTGTTAAGCCCTTTGCTTTCCTTGGGTAGTTCACCTGGTTGTGACCTAGTTTAAACACCTAATTACTACGAACGAGATGTGTTGCCTCTTGCATTATGGTTGGGATTTAAATTTGATTTTTTGCACTTTGTCTACCTTTGGTTTGTGGATTAGATCCTCGTGTTGTCAGTAGGGAGTGGCTCTCAATGGGGAATGGCGCACAAAGTGGTTCTAGGATAACTCATGTGAGAGTTAGATAATTCAGTGGAAATTAAATAAAAGTATTAGGGGAAAGGGTAGTCTTAAAACACATAACTTGTTAATTTTCCTCACTCATTGGCTCAAGGGATCGTTTAGACTTGAGATAAGACAAGAAGGCCTAGAATGGCAAGGTCATTATCTTGTCCCTTTGAAATATATTTGACTCCGCATTTTTTTGCATGTGGGGGTGGGGATTGTGAGAGGCTACCAGGATAACCCAAGATGGGGGCCGGGGCCTAGGAAGATATGTCAAGATAACCCACACAACTTTGTGATGACATTCCTCCTATGACAACAATTTATATTGTTCAATAGATGTACTTGATTATTTTACTCTGGAAGCAATGTAACCTTTATGATATGAATTTTACTTGTTTAGTTTAGTCTTGTGATTTCTTGTGTTTGGTTTTACCTAGGAAGCCCTTTTACTATCTCCTAGCATGGGGGGTGGGCCTTCGGGTTCCACATGGTTCGACGGAACGTGCACCTTACACCGTTGGGTTTCCACTTCATGTTCATGATGGTGGGATCTTCCAAATTGGTGAGCTCGCATGTTCCAGTTGCTTTGTACCATCTCTTGTGTACTATTGGATCAGTCGAATGCTTATGTATATGTACTACTCCTCATTTATATTCAAGGATAATCCTTGTATCATTTTAATTGTAATATGATCTACCTCATTTTGGAAATGAGCCTTGTAACTGCTATATTGAATTAATACAATCTATGAATTGTTTTATTATGTACTTTGTAATCTTATGAAATGAGTTTAATGTTATTGGATCTATTTTCTTTATTTCATGAGTAAAATTTATATGATATGGATTAGTTTACTTTTTTATGTTATGGGTTTCAAATGTAAGCATTTTCACGTACCTTAGAGGATGTATGTGTTAAGTGCAGTTCACTTAGTTATTGTTAATTGCACTTTCAAAAAAAAATTGGTACGCTTTTGTTGTAATTGTGTCATCCTCTAGGGTTACGTGGCGGGGCGTTACACTTCTAAATTTACTAACTTAACATAAAATGGGAATGAGAATAATTGATAAAGAAGGAAAGTTGTTAACTCACAAGAGGTACTACACTTTGAATCCTCCTAAAAGGCTCCACACAAGCAACATGCACACAAGGTGAATGAGGAAAAATGTTGGGGTTGTTTTGGGGCTTGCCTTAGTCAAACCTTTGTTTTGGTGTTCCCACCTCCACAGATAACTAGATAGGTAGAGAGTATAAAAGACACAAATTAAAGTACACACAATGAGTGATAAAATAAAACTCCATGATGGAGGAGAACTTGTATCACGAAATAGATAGCTAATTGATAAAATAAAACCCCGATGTGGAGGAGAGCCCATATCACGAGATAAATAGCTAAGTGATAAAATAAAACCCTGCTATGGAGGAGAACTCGTATCATGAGATAAATAGACATAATAAAATATGCTAGAAAATAGATAAGAAAGCAAGAGATCATTAACAACGGTCTGTGGCTCCCTCTTGGCTTGATAGACGTGACATTGAGCACTTGCAAGAGATCTTTGGCTCTTGGTGACACTTCAATCTAGTAGAGCTTCACTCTAGAATTGTGATGTAGAAGAGTAAGAGAAATTTTGAGTAAGAGAGAGTGAAAATACATGTAAATGAGATTTTTGTGAAGTTGCATGGGCGGGAAGAGTTGTCACACTCAAAATTCTACCAAACAACACATGTCATGGGAAAAGGTTCTTGAGATTCCTCATTTGAACTTGTAAATCTTAGGGACACTAGCACATCGTGCAAATGTCCATGTGTTGTTAAGCATCCAACTCATAACTTTGCAAGAAATGAGCTGGTAGACTATTGTTACTTCATCATTTCCCCTTATGGATTTAGAATCACAAAATTATGACTCATAAGGTTCTTGTCATAAATGCGGCTAGGCGCAAAAAATCCGGGGGGGGGATGCATAAATGTGAAATTTTCATGGGGTGAAATATGAAAACATTACATTTTTTCCCCACTTTAGTGAGCTATTTTTTGGGAAAAATCAGCTACACTAAAGTAAAAAAGAAAAAATTAATGCAAACATGAAAATTTTGAAAATTTTGTATGCCAAAAAGGATACTGTAGAAGTCATAGAGGTCGAGCAGGCAGATAATGAAAATGCCCCCAATGATCAAGCTTAGTAAGAAATGACAACATCAGACATGAAGTTTCATTTCGCAAAACCCAAATTTAGGCCAGCTCCAAAATCAGAAGAAGCTACCATGGCAAGAAGAATGCTCAAGAAAAATTTGGTGGTTTAGAAGAAAAATATGAAGAGGTGAGTATATGACCCTCCTCTTTTTACCCTTAGCTAGGTGGGGTGAAAATAGAAAAATTGGAAGGACCACATCCATTGGGAAAAATGGGCCAAAAATGGCCTATATATACCCGGGGGGGCCATAGAAGGGTCATTTTCACTATTCATTGCAAGAAAATTGTTGACTTTTGTGAGAGAAAAGTCAGAAAAGAGCCTCGTAGATGTGATTACATGGGCCCTAGGATCAAGTTGTTGTGTAGGGTTGTAGTCAAGTTCAACAAGGTTGATGAGATACGTCGATTTTAACCCTTTGTTTCCATTTTTAGGCATCCAACCTCATGTTGGTGACCTTCATCTATGTTAGCATCTACCATGCACATTGTCGCCTAGGCAACATTCATGTTAGATGACCCTGGACACTAGCGCGTCACACAAACATCTGCATGGCATGTCTATGTACCAGAGGTCACTTAGAGAAAAAATTGATGTAGAAGTTAGAATTTTTTGATGTAGATGGATCTGACATAGATTTTTTTTTTGTTTAATAGTATTGGCCCAAGATGCAAGAGCACAAAGATGGGAACATGCTCACTACACTTTGGGTTCAGGTAACCTAGATGCATCCAAATGACTAGGACTATCTTTGGTAGGTGGGCCTATGGTGGTCCTACACCTTCTTGAGATTTTATACCATCCTTTGACATGGATGACATTTATGGAGTGTTGGGACACATCAACTTCCTCTTTTCACCTAACATTAGGAGAGATGACAGTCACACTTGAGTATGTGTACCAAATCACTGATCTACCCATCCATGGATGGAATATGGCTCTTGATGATGAATGCTCACCCTGAGAGGTTTTAGAGGGCCAATAGTACTATGCTAGGTGCACAAAGCTTGACAAGACCACCAACCACATCTATATATGGTGATTTGAGTAGGGACAAGTGGTAGTCCTACTTTTAAGGAGGGTGATGGTAGTCATAGTCACCCTTCGATTCACCATGAATGGGTGAGGCTTTCACCTACAAGGGGCCCTTATCCATATGATTTGTGAGATAAAGGAGTGAGTAACTATTTTTTCATAGGGTTGTAGCATGCTCGCCCACTTGTACCATGAACTAGGGTGATATGTGCATTATGAGTACTCCAACCTCACAACTTACACACTCCTTTAGGTGTGGGATTTTTCATGCATTATAGATACTCAACCAGTCAAGTATTCTCATGGTATGACCCTTGGTACACTAATGGCCCATGCATACCCATTGGTACAAAACTAGAGATACAGAGACATTTAGTTTTGGTGATTATAGTTTAATACTTTATGGTCCCATGACGTTAGATGGCGACCATATAGAGGCATGCAGTGGCCCATAGATAGGTGGTAGTTGTGAGATATGCAGTATGGTCATCTCCTAATGGGATGTACCAACTATATTATAGTACCTTATTATTAGCATAGGGTCACCCAATAGTTCGAGATTTTGTAGACCATTTCCTTGACTACCCCAATGTATGCTCAAGCAATTAGGAGTGTCATCAAACTAGGTGATCATCATCGTCCAACCATAATAAATGTTATTGTTAGTGACGATGAGTTAGACAACAATGATTGGCCCCAAATGTTGCTCATCGATGACGTAGGGGTTTCCAACAGGCTTCAAGAACTAGTGGGTGATAATGAGTCCTACCCTGATTTTCCCAAAAAATTCCCCCATGGGCGATGTTGATGCATGGGGGTAGGCAGGACTAAGAGGAGGAGAGAACTAAGGTGGTGATAGTGATGACCAATAGGGAGGAGGTGGATGGAGTGACAGAGAGGTTGAGGTAGGGTGAAGACTTTCATCCCCTCCACCAAATATCCTAGTCTCATGGAACCACCTTCGGAAACCAGTATCCCCCCAGCACAAGTAACCATAGTAGCATTGGGAGTCGATCCTAGCATCACACCTCCAAATCTACACTAGCAGCCTAGGGATCTAGCTATAAGATTGATTCATGTTATTTCCTTTTAGCACTTCATATTTCAGTTTCATCTCATATATATTCATGCTCATGTTTTATATGTATATCATCTGGTATTAGAAAAATCTACTACTCTATGGTTGCAAAAAACACATAGGAATGTATCACCTTCATCGAGTAGTGTATCTCTGAGGTGGCCCTAGCTATGCCAATCAAGGGGAGTGTCCTTGATGCGTACATGCTAGATTCAGTGGGGTGACATGCCTATTTTATTCAATAAAGTTGCACATATGAGGACCATGTACGAGGAGGCATGAGTCAGGAATTTGTAGAGGATCAACAATGTCATCGCTATGACTAGGTAGCTAGATCAAATGGTGGTCAAGCTCTACACTACCCTCACCAAGCGAGATTAGGCTAGGACACGAGCATAGAGTACCAAGAGGGCATGTGACACCTTGCAAATCCAACTCGATGATCTCAATAGGAAGGTAGTAGCCATGAGAATGGTTGTAGATCCCCAACTACAATAGCTTCAGGAGGAGTTGTGGTAGTCCCAGGAGCAAGAGGCATGACTACAGGTGGAGGTTACAGAGCTGTGAGGGAGATACGAGGATTGTGAGTGGGTTTATTAGTGTCAAGGGTCACATCGATCAAGTTCCATCACAACCGTCTAGCCTTCACCTCCATCATTTCCAGGATCAGAGGGCTCAGGGGGTCATATGCCTAGGGGCTAAAGGCCCATTTTGCATACAGATGATATCACTTTGTATAGAATTATTTTGATGTATAATTTACATATACATATATACACTGGAACCATATTTTGATACAGTGGTGTGATACATGTACATTATAGACATTTTATATATATAAAAGATTTTGGTTTGACATCATGGTGTTCTTTTATGTGTATTTTTTTTATTTTCATGTATGATTATGTGATGGCTATATACTTATGGATGTATATTTAGATTATATGTTGTCATGATCTAATAAACACACATGGATGTATGTTAATTAAATACAATGATGATCTAATTGCCTAACTAAAATATTTTAGTCAAATACAATGCATAGATACATAGCATAATAAAACACATGTATAGATAACTCCTAATCAAATAAATCAATCACATAAACATGTTTACATAATAACATTAAATAATCTAATAGTTGTGTTGATGAAGAAATTTCATAGCATAAGGAGCTACAATCTACAAGGAATGAGCATCACACACATGACACATGAGCCATCCATGAGTGTTGACGAAGATGCATCACATTGACAGGCTCTTTTAGAGGCGTTCCATCCATAGATGATAGTTCATAAGCACTAGAACCATACATAGACATGATAATGTAAGGGCCTAAATAATTAAGGATAAACTTCCCTTTTTTATCAAGCAATGCATTTACATTTCTCTGATTCTCATAGAGAACCAAATCACCTACCTTGAAAGTTCAAGAAAGAACACCTTGATTATGATGTTTAGAAAGTGATTGTTGATAAGCATGGAGATGATTGAGGGCCTACAATCAATGCTCATCAAGAAACTCAAGCTAATGCAAACAATTAGCATGGTAAGTGCCATCATCAATTAATCCTTTAATGGAAACTTGCAAAGATTTAATTTCCAAATCTAAAGGCATGATAGCCTCAACACCATCCATGAGATTATATGGCGTTGTACCAGTTTCCATATGAAATCTTGTGTGATAGGCCCACAAGGCATATTTTAATTGAGTATGCCAATATTTACCATGTTTATTTACTTTTTTTTGAAGAATCAACTCAAGTATTTTATTAAACGCCTCAGTATGGCCATTAGACTAAGAATAGTATGGTGTAGAAAATTGATTCTGAATATGAAAATCCTCCAAGAACTGCTTAACCTCTTTGTTCTTAAATGGAGTACCATTGTCAAAAATAAGAGTAGAAGGAAATTTGAAATGAGAAATTATGTTGTTTAGAAGAAAGCTACAAATTTCTTCAACATTCATGAATCAAAGTCGAACAACTTCGACCCATTTCGTAAAGTAATTAGTAGTAGTAATGATAAATATATGGCCTCTAAAAAAAGGAGGTGATATTTTTCCTATAGTATCCAACTCCATTTTGTGAATGGTCAAGGAGAGGTATGATTTTGAAGCTCTTGAGCAAGAGCATGAATAAGATTTCTACATTGTTGATACTACAAAAAATTCCTAACAAAGGAAAAAGAGTCTTTCTCCATTGTTTTCCAAAAGTATCCCATGTGAATAAATTTATGCACCAAGGATTTACCACCAAAATTTCCACCTCCAAAGCCTGAATGGGTTTCTTGAAGGGCAAGGAGTATTTCCACTTTAGTGAGACACCGAAGAAGAAGAAAATTATAAGATTTTTGATAAATAAAATCTAATAATAAAATGTATCAGACTAAAAAATTTGTATCCGAGTGTGAGAATTCTTCGTCACATCATCAAGAAAATTTCTATTCTTTAGATAATACTAAACATTAGAATACCATTCCTCTGATTCTATGTGAGCCCACACTACAGCATCGAATTCAAGTTGATCTAAGATAGTAGGAGAGTAGAGAATATAGACCACAAATTGGTACTCTTCTATTCCTTCATCTGAAGATATAATGGAGATGGAACTCACCATTGCATATACATGTTCATTTTCTCTCCTAGGAACACTATCTATTATAAAAGAAGATAAAGAATTAAGCAAGGATAAGGCTAAATCCCAATATTGACATAGCTTATTCTACTTGGCTTGATACATTCCTATAATCTGATTTATGATAAGTTTAAAATCACCATGTATGTAAAGATGTTTAATGTTTAGTGCAATTGTGGTATGCAATCCAAATATGAGGGCTTTGTTTTTAGTGATATTATTAGTATAATGTAATTCTAATCAAAAGGATAGAGGAACTAGCTTTTCTTTAGGTGATGTTAAAATTACACCTACTTTAGAGCCGGCTTGACATCTCGACCCATTAAAATACATCTCCCATATAGGCTCATGATTTGTTGCAAAAAGGTCTCCATCCAGAAATAGATCTAGATTAGGAAAGGAGTGAGATGAGGTATCGTTTGTCAATTTATTGGTAACAAATTGACCCTTAATCACTTTTTGAGTAACGAACTTGATGTTTAACTTAGAGAGAAACATTACCCATTTCACCAACCTTCCCAAAAGGTTGGTTCTAGTGAACAAAAACTTTAGAAGATCACTTTTTACAATGACATGAGTTTCAACATGAAGAGCACAATGTGTAACTTTTATGTTGCAAAGACAAGAGCAAGACATTGTTTCTCCATGGTAGAATAACAAGTTTCATAATCAACAAGAATAAATCTAATGTAGTAGATCTCTCTTTATTTACCATCATCATCATCATGCTGAGCTAAAAAAGTTGCTAATCCATGATGTGATGTAGAGATATAAAGAAAAAAGGGTCTATCTTGCATAGCTAACATTAATATAGGAGGTTTTTTCAAGTATCTGTTGATTGACTCAAAAGATTTTGCATACTCATCATCCCATCAGAAGTAAACATCTTTCTTCAACAAGCATGTGAAGGGAAGGGTACAATCAACCAACTGAGATATAAATTTGTGAATTGCCTAAATCTTCCCCTACAAACTACATAGTTGAGAGATGTTTCTATGTGGAGGAATGTTAATAATTACATCAATCTTATTTATATCGACTTTGATTCCATGGTGAGAAACAATAAATCTTAAAAAAATTCATACGTCAATGCCAAAGACACACTTAATGTTGAAAAACAAGGTATAACTTGCAGCAATATTAACTTAAATATGTGGTTACAAATCTGAAATTATATGTTCAAGATAACCATAATAAGATTAAGTGATTGACAATTGCAACAATGAAATAAAAATCTGCAATACCACAAGTCATCAATACAAGTGACACAAGATATATGTGGAGGAACCCTTGCGGGAAAAAACTCAACACCCAAAGAGATCCAATGTTTTTATTAATCTTGAAGGAAGTACGTCAATACAATAATCCTCTCTACACTCTGACAGCACTTCGTCGTCCTGACAACCTGCATAGAACTCATCATAAACCATCATCCAAAGGCTCCAATATATAGAATTTTGTGGGAGAGAATACCACAAATGGTATCTCAAAACAACAAGCAAAACCAACACCCCCCATAATGGACAACCAATAAACATGAAATAAAATATTCAATAATTACATGGCCTTCACATGGCTGCCTAATCCCCAACCAATCAAAATGAGTCAAACACGAGTACTCAATAAGTCTCTAACAGCTCTGACGGCTACATGCAAGATCGTGCTCCACCATACAAATTTGGGCACCAAAACATGCAAGAGCATGCAAAACATGCAAATAACATGCAATGACATGTACACTCAAGTGGTCCCAACCTAGAAAGTTGGATTCCTAGGAAGAATATTCTCCCAAGATTCCTTGTAACCATCACCATCAAGGGTCCACCTCTTTGAATGCAATTACAATTTGTCACAGGAAAATAAATAATAAATGTTTTTTCCTTCATGTCCTCAAGAACACTTTCCAAAGAACATGCAGACACAAATTAATATAGGACAGCAATTATAATGTCACCTATCCTAACACTTAAGAGGATTTAGCTCATCTTACAAATTTAAAGCCTTTCAAAAATAAGACAAAGATTTTCTATGATCTTGACGAGTTCTAGACTTAGTCAAGATATTGGCAATGTAACCTTCTAGAATTGTGTGAATGAAATCATGAAAAATAAGAATCATCACCTATTGGTAAGTTCCTCCTGCATTCTTTAACCCAAATGAAATGACCACATAACATAAATTCCCCCAAGGGGTAGTGAAGGTTGTTTTATATTGATATTTTCGGTTAATATGAATTTGGTTATAGCCCAAGAGGCCATCCATAAAGGAGAATAAGGCATGGCATATAGTCGAGTCTAAAATCATATCAATATTAGGCAATAAAAAATCATTCTTAAGAGAAGCCTTATTAAGATAACAAAAGTCAATACAAACATGAATATGACTACCAGGCTTGCTAACAACGATAATATTCGATATCCAAGGCAAATAGTCAATAGGATGGATAAAGCCTGCTTTTAGAAGCTTTTATATCTTTGTCTTAACTAAAAACATGAATTGGGATTCATCTTTTAGATCTATCATTTTTTGGGCTTAGCATCAGGACATAGAATGATATTGTGAACCACTAAAGAGTCATCAATACCAAGCATGTCCTCATATGACCAAGCAAAGATATCAGGATGAGAATGTAACAAATTAGAATGTTTCTTAGACTCTTCTAAATAAAGAAACTTTCTAATTTTAATCACCTTTTAAGAAGATTTAGGATCCATGAAAATATCAGTAGTATCACCTTTAAGGAGAGAAATACAGTCTTCAAGATGGGAAATAGGAACATCATCATCCACATTAGATAAAGGAACCTCCTCATCCATGCTCAAAAAAATTCTCCAAAGTACGTTTGTTTATGCAAGCAGTACGGGAATCATCATTTGTGATGATAAGAAGGTAAATGAGAGTAGACATGTAAGAATTTTCCCACCACTTCCTCCAAAGAGAAGACATCTAGAGGAACTTTGTTAGAGTCCAGCTTACTCTCAATCAGCATAGGATGAACTAGACTAAGAGGCTCGACAAAAATCATGTTGGCACTCCACCATGGTTTTTGCCTAGACTGTTCAAGAGAGAAACCAAGCCCCGAGTTATTCTTATGAGGTATACATTCTATAGATATTTGAATGCATTATTCATTACACCCACAACCCTTATATACGTAACCATATTTAGAGACTAGTTTATAGCCATGGCCTAATGTGTTTGCAAATCCTATGAATGAGGTGGATCAACATAGAGAGCATCACTCCACCAATGAGTATCATACTCATCTATGGGATCACAATCATCCATCTTGATGGGACTACAAAATTAGCCTCCTTAACAGAAGCATGATTATCTTCCTCAGTAAGGATACAATCATTTTCCTTGACATAATCTTGATCTCTTTTCCCTATGGGAGGATAATGAATTTTCTTGAAAGAGGTGTATGAAAATGTTGGAAGGTCAAGGTGGATAGGTTTGACCTTGTATTATCCAATGAAGAACTCAAAAATTTCCAAGCACCCCCAATCATCACTAAGACATGCATTTGATTTAGAATAAGATGAAGAAGGGATAGACTTAGGATTCTTTTCTTCAGGGAAATCCATCTCAAGGGCACCGTTTAAAATAGGCACTACCAAAGAGCATGTTAATGCATCAAAATATAATGATGGAATGCAATTTTTAAGAGTGGAAAAAATTGAGGCCCAGCTAGCAGATGCCATCTCACGAAGGTTTATAGCATCAAGGTCAACCTTAATTGTAGTCACTTCATTATTAGCAAAAAAAATTATACAATGATGCAAGGTGGAAGTTACAATTACCAAAGCATGAATCCAAGGTCTTCCCAAGATAATATTGTAAGGTAAAGGAAAATACATCACATAAACCAAGGTGGGTAAGGTAATTGGTCCCAACCTCAAAGGAAAGATTATCGTACCTAGGGCTTGACAACCAATGTTATCAAATCCATGAATATACAAAGAAGAAGCAACTAAAGAATAAGAATCAATTTTAATCTTAGGTAGTAGATCAATGCTACATATGTTGAGATCTAAACCAATGCCAATGAGAGAGCACCTTAGACCAATATTATTAATATTAACTATAATCATCAAAAGATCAACTTGCTTCTATACTTTTAGGGGTAGGATTTCTTGCAAATAAAATGTAATATTCGATGAATCTTCACGAATATGAGATATCAACGCATTAACATCCACCAACCTAGCAGAAGAAGGCAAGAAGATCTTTTTCAAAGCTTCTTGAAGCATACCTTGATAAATCATAGCAGACTGAAGTAAATCCCATAATGAGATCTTGGCCAGAGTAACACGAAGTTGTTCAACAATATCATGATCACCAAGTGCTTTAGCTCTAGGTTTAGGTGTTGGAGGGAGAATTGGTTGAGAAGGTGATAGAGAAGTAGGAATAGAAGTGGTTTGATTCAATTTTTTTTAGTTATTCTAGCATTATACATGTGTCTTATGATATTATAGGAATAATTCATAGCTTTTAAGAATCTTGTGTAAAGGTTTGATGAGTCATCAGAGATTGGAACCCATGAATAGAATGAATCCTCTTAGGATAATTCTATCCAAAACATAAATGATGGGTCTCTTAGGCCTTTGAGGGGCCATGGAGACAGACACTACTTTCATGGACTCTTCAACTTATAAAGAGGAACTAGACTGTTGTGATGAAGACGTTTGTTTAGGGATCTACAGATATGAAAAGATGCCTCTAAGAAATCATCTAGGGAATCATCTAACATATTAAAATATTCCTTAGAAAAAGAATTTTCAAAAGCATTAAAATATTACAAAAAAAGATCTAACATGATTTCCTCTTTCACGTCGATTTCACCAAAATGTGGAGGGGATTTGATACTCCCAAGTCCCAAGATGAATAGGGTCTAAAGGGAGTGAATTTTCCTCAGTCACCTCAATGACATAGACCCAAGTGATGGAGGTTCAAGATGAAAGAGATTGTAAAACATACTTAAAATAGATTTTCTATAATGATCACATATAAAGGACTTCATGGATCGAAAGAGAAGATTGCAGAGATTTCTCGTCCAAAGGACATCTGAACAAAATTAGGATGACAATGCATCGTGTTGTCATCTTAGGGATCCACTAGCATCTCATATGAATAGAGAACTAAATCCCTGCATAGAACTCAAGGAACCTACTAGCTATTTAGAATCTATTTTTTTCTTAGTTTACAAACCTAACAAAAAATAGGAACAAGAATAAATGACAAAGAATGCAAGATGTTAACTCACAAGAATTTCTACACTTTGAAGCCTCCCGCAAAGCTCCACATGAGCAACCTGCACACAAGGTGAATGAGGAAAAATGTTGGGGCTATTTTGGGGCTTGCTTCAGTCAAACCCTTGTTTCCATGTTCCCACCTCCATGGATAGCCAGATAGGTAGAGAGTATAAAAGACACAAAGTAAAGTAGACACAATGAGTGATAAAAGAAAACCCACAATGGAGGAGAACCTATATCATGAAATAGACAGCTAAGTGTTAAAATAAAAACTCACTATGGAGGAGAACCCATAGCACGAGATAAATAGCTAAGTGATAAAAGAAAACTGGGAGCTATGGAGGAGAACCTATATCATGACCTAAATAGACACAATAAAATATGCTACCAAATAGACAAGAAAGTGAGAGAGAATTACCAATAGTTTGTGGCTCCCTCTTGGTTTGATAGACATGATGTTGAGTGCTTGCAAGAGAGATTTTGCTATTGGTGAGACTTCAATCCAGCAGAGCTTCACCGTAGAATCATGATGTAGAAGAGAAGAGAAATTTTTAGAAAGAGAGAGTGAGAATGCATGAAAATGAGAGTTTTGTGAAGTTGCATGGGCAGGAAAATTCGTTACACTCAGAGTTTTTCCATGATGATACATGTCATAGGAAAAGGTTCCTAAGATTCCTCATTCAAACTCATAAATCTCAGGGACGCTAGCATGACACTCAAACATCCACGCACCACGCAAACATCCAAATCATAAATTTGTAAGAAATAAGGTGGCAGAGTATTGTTACTTCATTATTGCCCCTTATGGAGTTATAGTCGTGAAATTTTGACTCATAAGATTCTTTTCATAAATGTGGCTAGGTGCCATAAATGTGGGGGAAAAAATGCACAAATATGAAATTGTCACGGGATGCAATTTTATATTACATATATATATATAACCCTCAATATTTATCTCAATTAGTCCCCACCCCCTTTATCTAAAGATCTCTTTGTCCCTCTTTCTTTCTATCTCTCTTTAACTCTCTCACCCTATCTCTCTTTATACATATTTTCTCTCTCCCCTTCTATCTTCCTCAACTTTTTCTTTCTTTCTCATATTTCTATATTGTTGTCTTACTCTCTATCTCTTTATTTATTTTTACTATTTTTGATAAAGTAAGCAACATTTATAGGCTGTGATTGTGCTCCCCTTCTTGTATATTGGGTATTTACTTTTACTATTAATGTGGAGTGATTGTGTAAATTAAAACACCTCAAATAGCTATTTTTCAATATTTTAATCTATTAATTTTTAATCATATTAGAAACACCTCAAATAATTAATAACAATTTTTTTTAATATTTAAATCTATTAATATTTTCATAAATTGACTCACTTGAGAGGTAAAATATTTACAATAAAACTCATTGACTTTTCCAAGCACTCAACAAATTGGAACACATACATAGACAATTAAAATATATCTACTAGTTTATTGAATAACTATTTTTATAGATTAGAACTATTTAAGAATTATTTTATTTATTAGAAATTATTTTATAATTTTTTATTTTATTCACATTCACACCATCACCACATAATGAATCTATTTTTTATTTTATCTCTTTAATTTATTTCTTTTTAACTTTGTTTAATTTTAATTTAAGAAATTAAATTTTAATTTTAATTCAATTTAATTGTAAACTCAATATTTTTTCATAATATATTTTAATTATTTAAAGAAATTAGGATTTTCACTAAAATGTAACAAATTTCTAAATACTTTTATTTCAACGGTGGCACTCCCCTTGGGCACCCATACCAACCACCTTATTGAAGCCATAGGGGTGTTCCAAGTTTTAAATCTTGCTCGTCAATTGATCTTTAAAAATGTGTGGCTTGAAGGGGACTCGAATAATATCATTCAATGTATTAAGGCCCTCCAAAAGCCTTCATGGACTATAAAGAGTTGGCTTAGTCTCTCCAAGGGGATTATAAGCTCTTTTGAAAATTGCTTCATCTCCCATGCTTACCGGAAAATTAACACGGTGGTGGATTTCTTTGCCAACAAGAGCGTTCAGGCCAATGAAAGAATCACGTGGCAAAGGGGTGACAAGTTGGAGGCTGATGTAATGGCCTTATTAAGGTATGAAAAAATTCACGGGAAGAACTCAAACCTCCCTACTAATTTATGATTATGGGACATGATTGTCACTTCATCCAGTCTCAGAACTGTTGTTCAATTATTTCATATCGAAGGGTGGAGTACCAAAGAATTAATAACCACTCTGATATTGTTTGCCTCGCACGATTTCTGGATATTTTGGTTATCACTTTACGTGGTTTTATGGAGTCTTCTGAGTGGGTTTGTAACTTTTTCAGTATGGGTGGTGAGCGTCGCCATTTGGAACCGACAGACTGTGAGGAGCTGAGGAATAATGCTAAGGTGTGGCCACTATTGGAGAAGGGAGGGATTACCTCTTATATCGAAAAACTCCATGGTTGGGATCAGAAGGTCACTAGGCACTTTGCCAAGGAGTGGAAGAATGGTAAAGTAAATTTGTTTGGGAGAAAGGTTGCAATCAACAAGCAACTCATTGCTAAGAGTACGAGGCTCTCCATGGAGGGTATTAAATTTTACAGGGATAGGATACTTTCTGACTAGGCAATGAAAAATTTCCTGAAGACTAAAAAGGAAAAAGAGGATTTGTGTAGGGTTTCCAAAAGTAGTTATGACTCAAATTATATTAAATTTCTCTGGTAGGAGGTTATGAAGGTGATCATTGAATACATAAATCAGGACAGGAGATACACTAGGGTCTTCGGCTAACATTTTATGTTTCTCAACCACTTCCGACATCAAGTAAGGGTTTTTTTCCCTTTCTATCTTTCCACCTCCTTGAATTCCAGTATTAATGACCATAGCATGAACCTTGTTAGATACCCTATCCTTCATGAGGGCTTGCTTATCCTTATCTTTGAATATTTTAAAGTTATGCTGGCTTTGTCCAATTTGTCTCCATCTCCCCCCTTTGTTCCCATTAAGGATGAATTGGGTACTAGTTATACGGAAAAAGATGAATGGGAAACTGATATGGAGGATGAGGTTGGTTGGCCCTTGAAGGCTTGGGGGAAGGGTAGGAGCAGAGGTAAATCGAAAGCTAGCACCCCCTCTAAACCCGGTTCTATGACCTCTAAGGGCAGAGTCAAGGTTCTGTTCCCAAGTTCTAAAGATTTTAAGTCGAAGGAAAAAGGAAAATTTGTTGTCTCCCCCTAGGAGAAGGTTAAATGAAAGGATTTGGAGGATCCATCCTATGATACTTCAATCGGCCCCCTCATTGGAATACTCCAGCTACCTTGCTACTGACCATGAGGATAGGCCTCATTTTCTAAGTGATCACAAGGCTGGTGACCATTACTTCAATGTAGAGTGGGAGTTTCCTTTTGATATCCTTTCCATTGCTCATAATGGGTCTGTGGATTTTTTCAGATTAATGAGATGGGTGTTATTTTAGATTAAGGAAATTAAGCTGAACTGGAGGGCTATTAGCAGCAAGTTGGAAAGGCCTGACTTGATTGACCACACAACAAGAGACAGAGAAAGGGCCAATGACTTATGAACTAGGGAAGAAAAGAAATATATGGTGGACTGCCTCAAGAAAATTGTGGAAGATCTTCACCAATTTAAGAGTAACCATGGTGATAAGCTTACTGCCATGGAGGACAAGCTTAAGAATATAAAAGAGTCTATCCAGATGGTGATAGAAATGAGCCATAAGATTTTAAAAACTATTGCGAGCACTATGAATATGATGGTAGATAATCTAGAGAATGTGTATCAGGTGAGGATTGTTGTGGATATGAAAGCTGAAAATGAACAAAGCCAGGTGGAGGGTGATGGTCCGAGCAAAAGAACTAGAGTGAACCTGAAGAGAAAGGCTGACAAGGCCCCTGTCAACATTCAGGACATAAAGAAAGTTGTGTTAAACATGAACAATCTAGAGCAGGAGGTGGCAGATATCCTGAGGAATTGGGCATAGTGGTTGGACTTTTGTTGGTTTTTTACTGGTTTTTTGTGGTGTTGCATGTGGGCTAGTTCTTTTTTATATTCTTTTATGGCAGCTTAATGTTTTCCGATATGTTTGTATTCATGTGTTATCTTTCTCTTCTATGATGTTAAAGGGTTTTGGGGCCCCTTCAAAACCTATTTTTTCCTTAATCAAAAACAAATCTCTAAATACACATGATATATATTCATTTCAAATAAGTTTAAATGTATTTATAATTAAGAATGTTGGAAAAAATATATAATTTGAACCTTTAATTGTATTTATTCAATTAGCATATAAGTCTAAGTATATCTTATTATATGCCAATGTGAGAGTTCATGGTGCTATAGTAAAGATGATGACTCCCCAGTTTAGAATCAGATTGATGATCTGATGATTTGATGAACTCTTTGAAAATTGTGGTGGAAGAAATGCTCAACATGAAGTAGAATCTTGAAGGTAGAGTTCTCACCCTTGAAAATCATCTAGAGAGGATTTATCCTAACATGGATAAGGGTGGGGAGGGGACAAAATCTGGGGTTAATTTTGAGTTTGTTGGTATTACCTCCCCTTTTGATTGTGCCAAAAAATGCAAGGAGACTACTCATTCTGGTGATATTGGTGTTGGTGGTAAGTTGATAGAGGGAGAGGTGTCTATTGATAAGGGTGGTGATAAGAATAATTTTTTTATTACTGAGGTGAATGTGGGTGGGCATGGGGCTAGGACTCGTAACAAGACTAAAGCTCAAGTTGGGGCTCCTATTAAAGAATTGTTTGATGTCTTGGATGAGGGTCAGAAGGATGTGGCGTGCGATGTGGAGGCGACGGATATACTGGAGAATGTAATGTTGATGACTTTGTTCCTCCTTTTTGCTTGTTGTTTTGTTGATGGTACGTTGTATTTGGGTTGATATTTACTCTTTGTAGTTTTCTTTAGTTTCAACTACTCTTTTTTGTAAAGGGTTTTGGGCCCCTTCAAAACCCGTTATTTACCTCTAATCAAAAACTATATCTTATTATATAAATAATTATAGAGATAAAATAAAATTGAGCATGTTTTTAAATTTGACCAATAAAAAATAATTTATTTTTATAATAATAAAATATCATCTTAAAATTTTATTCTCAAATCCCATATGCTAATGCTAATACTAACCTTAATTTTTACCCTAATCCTAATTATAACTCTAAACATAATTATAATGCTTTTAAAATGATAATATTTAGAATTATAATTATAATTTAATTAATAATTATAAAATTAAGGTCATAATTAATTACTTAAATTATATTAACCTTCATAACTATTTTATTTTATTTATTATTTATTTTAGACTAGACTAATCCTAATTCTAACCTTAATTTTTTACCTTGATTCTAGTTTTAACTCTAAACATAATTACAATCCTTTTAAACTGATAATATTTAGAGTTATATAATTATAATTTAATTAATAATTATAAAATTAGGGTTATAATTAATAATTTAAATTATATTAACCTTAATAACTATTTAATTTAATCTATTATTTATTTTAAACTACAGGAATAGGTAGCCCCCTATAAATTACAATGCACTTGGTAAACCTTTTTGCACATGACCAGTGACACTAATATGACACACCCTTCAATACCATAATAATAATACTTTTAAAATGATAATATTTGAGTTATAATTATAGTTTAATTAATAATTATAAAATTAGGGTCATGATTAATTATTTAAATTATATTAACCTTAATAACTATTTAATCCAATTTATTATTTATTTTAGACTATAGGAATCAAGTAGCCCCTATAAATTGTAGTGCATCTAGTAAACCATTTTTTCACATGACCGGTGACACTAACATGACACACCCTTCAAGATCGTGGGGACGAGGGAAGACTAGACATGTGACCTCTTGCTTGCAAGAGTATACTTTATCCAATTGAGTCAAGCCCTTGCCCAACACTATTTGATTAAAAAAATTGAATAATTATTGATTAAGATTAAGATTATAATATAATTGATTTAAACATTTATTATTATTTTATAATGATTTAAATTTCAAAATAATATTAATAAATTAGTAATATTTTATATATGTTTTAACTCAAAAATTAAATGATTATATAATAGAGTAATCTATATAATTTTAATTATAATTTTAAAAAAAATACTTTAATTAGTTTTATACATTCTAATTAATTATAACCTCGATTCTAATTTAGTTTAAAATGATATTATTATAATTATAAATTAATCTATATAATCATAATTATAATAATAAACATAATCATGACTTAATACTTAATTATTATTTCAATTTACTAGTTTTAATAATTAAAATAATTAATTATAAATTATCAAATGTCATATATAATTTATTCAAAGTTAAAAATTATGAAATATTATACATAAAATAAAAAAAATTACTATTTAAATATTAAAATATTAATAATAATAATTAAAATATGTAAATATTAATTATTTAAATTTAATATTAACTCTTTTATATTATATAATTATAAAATAATAATTTACTTAATTTTATGAATTATAATATTTAAATTATATTTTAAATAATTTAAATTTTAAAGTTGAATTTATAATTTATAATTTATAATTTATAATTTTTTAAATTATATAATTTTAATAAAAAATAATAATTTAATAATATTCTAAACAAAAATTATATAATATTTTAAATGTATTAAAATATATTTAAAAAACAATATAAAATAATATAATTGTTTTTTATTTCTAAAAACAACCATTATATATTGGAATACTTTTTAATATCCTATCAAATTTATGACTGAATATTTTTATGGTAATGGTTGTGTCTTATCGGGTAAAATTTAAGGATCAAAATTAAATATGATTGATTACTATTGAAAAAATTAATCAAAATTTAAAAACAGATCCTCCACTATAATTCCAGATATAAAATGTTCCTTCCACTATTCTTGTTGGCATATCTTTCATATTGAATATTATTGTTAAATAAAAAGTTGACATGAGAAAATAATATATTTTCGGTGGCAATAGTGTTATGCATGTCAAAGGAATATGACGTCCATTCAATTTTCAAATAGAAAATTCAAAATATTGAAAGTTTAAAAATTAGAGATAAATTTATTGTCTTTTAAATGGAAAAGAAATATCTAAATTTGAATTTTATAAAATAAATGTTTGATTAACAACATGAATTAAAATTATAAATTTGTTATAAGTATTATAGTTGATAATAATTGATATTAGTTTTTATAATTTTATTTTTAAAATATAGATCATATATTTGTGTAATTAATAAAAGAACTAATATAAATATTTTATGGCATGAACATTTGGAATATTTCAATTAAGTCTTAAATTTATATAGAAACTTGATATGGTACATAGGTTTCTAAAGGTTTTAAAAAAAGATAAATTTGTGAGAGATATGTTATGGCAAAGAAACATATGAAAATATTTTCACAAGTTAATTAATAACAAATATTTCATTTTATTTAGTTCATAATGGTTGTGAATGATGAAAATGTGAATTACAAATATTAATAATGCAAAACTCATACCTTCACAATCACACAATAAAGTTCAAGATCTTGGCTCATAATATAGAATTTAGATAATAAACAAAGTCATCATAGCTAAGATCTTGATTTGTTCCATTGTTAATTTCTTTTCAAAGTAACAAACTATGAAAGAACAATAGCGATATGATGCAATGATAAAAATAAATATTCAAAGATAAATGATACCTATGCTTGATAAATGACAATGATAATTTTTTATAGTACTCAAAAATGCTTGATAATGCTTGAATGCTTGATAGATTTTTTATAACAAGAAGGCTACAATCATATTAATAAAATTACTAGGGAGATTTGACAATAAAAGTGTGAGGGGATATGAATGAAATGAAAGCTTCTTATTTATATGTTTCACCAAATCAATGGATAGGAAAATTCAAGATCTAGGATAAGACCCAATTTTAAATTTTGAAGGAGGGAATTAAATAAATAAAACTTATTCAATTAAAATGATAGCTTGGAGAAATAGATAAATACTAATTTATTTATTTTAGAAGAAAATATTTTTAATCTAAATTAATTAGTTTAATTTATTTAAAAAAGGAGTGTTACCTAATTAAATAGTTTTTGACAATTATTTAATTATAGAGAAAAATATTTAAATAAATTATTTTTAATTTATTTAAAAGATGGGTGTTATCTAATTAAGTAATTTTTGAAAATTATTTAATTATAGAAGAAAATATTTAATTTAAATAAATAATAATAATATATTTAAAAGAAGGGTGATAGCTAATTAAATAATTTTTAAAAATTATTTAATTAATATAGATATGATAAAAGGATTAAGATAATTAAATTATTTTTTTATGGATGAAAAGAGGAAAATGTTAGTTAATTAATAATTAAAATCTAATTAATTAATATAGATAGAAGAAATGATAAGGATAATGCTGAAATGATTAGATGAAAATGCATTAGCCATTTTTAGGTGTATACGTTTTTCCCCTCTTTGAGACAATTGTTTTGAAGTGTTGTTTCAAAGAAAAATATTCATGATATGCCCTAATAGACCATGGGATGGAGCATATGATGCCCCTTCGAGAGATTGACTAGAAAATAAGTTTTGGTTCAATCTCACAACATGAAGAATTATTTATATGATTTCAAGATGATGATGATGACATGCATTTATATGATGATGTATTTTATGATTTATGATACTATGGTGCATACTAACACTTGTGAATACAACGAAATCAATCTCCATCGAGGATCAAATATCAAAATGAAACATATAAAGAGAAGATGCAACAAAAGGCGATATAAAAAGTGCAAAACAATAAGCAAAGAAAGGGGCAACCCTTTGGTGAAATGGTGGGGCGTCTTTCCTATAGAGCCAACAACCAAGGGTCAAACCTCGCGGGGTCATTTTCTACCACATCAACGATGGAGTTTTCTTACCCTGTGTTATGCCTTGCATAACCACCCCATCTTTTGCCTTGGTCAAAATGGGTCCCCATTTGTGTTCTTTGTACTTAGTTGTTTTTAAAACAAAGTTTGGAGTTTAGTTTTGCCAATACTTTGTTTTTCTTTGGTTTCTCTGTCGGAATCGGAACTGGAGCTGAATCGAGTTCTGAAAATTCTTTTGAGGCTTGTTTTGGTTCTATCTTGATAGTCTTTTCTTTGCCTTTGTTTTTGGTCTTTGGCGGAAGCGGAGCCGGAGTGAGAATTGGGATGGTTGTTATCAAAATTTGCAAAATCAAATTCTATTCCGATCTCGCCTCCGCTACTTTTTAATTTTTGTTTTGTCTCGGTTTTTGTGTTTTGTTTTATTAGGTTGGTCTTTTACTTAACTTTTTGTATTTGTTTTTGTTTTCTTTTTAGTTGTCGGGCGCGGAGTCGGAATGGGAATAAGGTTTGGAAATTTTATAAGTTTAAGATCCTGTTTCCATTTTAGTTCCGCCCCTGCCCCTTTTTGTCATTGACTTTTTGACTAAAGTTGCACTGTAGACCAGTGTTCGTTCTCTTACAGTTCCGACTCCACCTTTACTGCGTTTTAATGCATTAATGGTGGTTGCTGGTGTAGGTAGAAATTCACATATTTTCCTTTATTAAGGGTTAAAGCTGATCATTATTGTTATTATTACAAGTCTGAGAACGCGAAGAGCAATAGCAGAGTTCGTTTGAACAAATTGATCAAGATAGAGAAGGGATATTTTGTGCGAATCGATTCAGAAAGTTAGTGTGGCTTTGTTTGCATTTGAGGTAGGTCTTTTATCTTTGTTATTCGTTGTGTTTTGCTTTATATCTACTCACGTGTTCAATCATTGTGTTTTAAAGCAATTTTATGATCATCGATGTGATTGAATGAGCAGGTTCTTGTGTTGGCTTGTTTGTTTTTCTTTAATCTTTGTTGTCTTGTTTTATCGTGTCGTTTCTTTCTATTTTTGGGCATTGTCGCTTTCACGTCTTAATCGTGATTGCGTCGTGTCGTTTTTGATTTGCAGTAGATTATATTAGATTAAAGGTTTTTAATGGCATGAGTTAGATTAAGAATCTACAGTGAGGTAGATTAGAGATTTTACAATGAGTTAGGGTAAATTAGATTTATTGTTTAAATTAGGGTTTCGTCGTTTGGTAGAATGGCAGGGTTTTAAACCCGTGCCATAGTTTTATTAGGTTTGTTAGATTAGGGTTTTGTTGGTCTCTGTAATTACTTTAAATGATTAAAAATGATATCTTGGAATGCCATTGATTCCCCATGGTCATATGAGGGTAGAGTTTTAAAGCTCCTTTTCCATTTTATAGCGACCTAGCTCTAAATCATGTAGTTATGTTGAAAATGAATAAATTTGATGATGTCATGATTAGCATAGGCGGAGGCGGGATTGGAATGGATTATGGACATAAGAGTTTTGTTTTATAAAGGTTATCAATTCCATTTTTATCCCGTTTCCGATTCTAAGTTTTAAAAGGTTTCCTTGAAGTATGTGATAACTGGCGGAGGCGGGATCGAAACTGATCTTGAACTTAAGAATTTTGTTTGCGAAGCTTATCAATTCTATTTTCATCCCGGGTCCGGCTCCGCATATAATGGAAAGTCTTTCTTCAAAGTAACGATGATCAAATCGGAGGCAGAGGCAGAATGGAAATAGAATATGAAAATGAGAATTTGAAGAAAACCAAATCACTTTTTCATTCCGATCCCAGTTCCAGTAACCTTCCTGACTCCGACTCCGAGCCTATATGGTATTAGGTGAAGTTTCTGTATCGATTTTTGCTCTGAGTCCGCCAGTTTTGTAAAAGAGATTGTTTTGAGCTTTTGTTTGGTTCTGACTCCAATGTATGTGTAACAGGTAGGTTTTAAAAGCATGTTTTATGATGATTTAACTAAAGGTATAATTAGAGGTTTACTTGCAAGAGAAAGATGATGGAGGAGACTTGGTGATAGATCAGCTTGTAGAAGTCAAAGAAGAAATAAAAGTTGCAGGGAAAGAATTGATCAAGGTAAAAAGTATGAAAGAGTTTGTTGTAGTTGAGTTAGATCGCATCAAATTTGAAGATGACTGGATTGATGGGCCAGATATGGATATGCTACAACAAGTCTTCACCAGTTATGATGAGTTCATAGTGGATCCAGCTTCACATGCATAAAATCTTGCATGCATGATGTTCTTCTTCCTTGCATGTCGCATGAATGATGATCTTCTTCCTTGCATGTTGCATGCATGCAACACTGACAGTCTTAAGGGCGCATGACTTCTTTTCTTCTATTTCTATCTTCTATTGTTAGATCAAACTGAATGCATAATGTAAGAACTCAAGATCAAAGTTGATCTGAGTTTCCAAGAAAGTTGATTGCTCCTAAAAAGGTGGAAAGCCTAAGATAGAAGTGAAGTTCGAACTTCTTTTGTATATCTATAAATACCAAATGGGTATCACATTGTAAGGGTTGACTAATTGAGAATTGGATTGGCTTACCTAGTGCTAGGAGATAGAATTTTATAGAGTTTTGCAGAGATACATTGTACTAGACCTTTTACAGTTAATAGAATTGCAAGTTTACGAAATATGGAGTTTGCATTGAACGGTGTTGTTTGATAAGGTTAATGAGTTATAATCCACCTAAATGCCAGTGATTGTGCTGAAGCGTGATAGTTTCTTATGTGATGAAAGTCATTAGAAGAAACCAGGTTTAAAGATTATCTTGTTAAATTGTCATTGAATTAAAGTTATTGAAGTCTGTTGATCTATAGTTTTGATGATGAATGAATGTGTTGTTTTGAAATCTTGGAAATACTTGTGATATGCGAATAGTGGAATTGAATTAAGCACCTAAGATGTATACGATGGTACAATCATACTGTGGGTTGTGTCATGCTATGGTTTTTGTGATCGGTTAAGAAAACATTCATTGTTAAAAGTATATGTCCGGATATTAGATAAATTTAATTCATACTTACTAATTTACCCCTTGGATCTATCTTTTTCTTTTATTTAAAACCCATTGATTTACAGGAACTATTTCGATAAAGAGAGTCATAGCTTGAATCCTTTGTTACTAGCATAGGCCCCTTGAATATTACAGTTGCATGAACCAATTGAGAGACATCAGAAAGTTGAGAACCAACTACTAGGACCTTGGGAGTTAGGCCACTACATGTAGTCTTTCTTTTTCAAGAGAAATAGAGTAGAAATATTTTTTTTTAATGTTGTTTGTGTCATTTTAACCATCAACAGAAATTGGCGCTAGAAGGAGGGCCTGAAAGGACAAGCTGGCTCGCGGAAGATCTTTTTCGCCAGAGGGATACGAGAGGGTTCTTAGATCCTCTACTAATCATGAACTATTCGAAGAACTTCAAACCCCGGTTAGATCAAGACCTCATGCTCGTAGGGTAGAAATACATACATTACCACCACCGCTTACTCCACCAGGATTTCCACCAATTCCATCCACACCACCACCAAGTAGGCCTTTGTCACCACCAATTCGGCCTTTATCACCACCACCTGCCCAACCAATCCCACCAATGGCTTATTTTGTGGGTAATCCCTCCCCATTAGGGACTATTCCAGGCGGATTCCATGATTTACCAAAGAACCCAGAGAAGTTATGTCCGAAATACATTCATGGAGAATCAAGAAGTGCAGAGGAACATATACAAGCATTCAAAGATGCCTGCACACGAGCTCAAGTTGCTCATCAAGATGTGGTATGTAGACTATTTCCTTACTATTTAGGAGATATGGCATATAATTGGTATCTAAATCTGCCCCAAGGATCCATTTTGGGTTGGATAGATTTAGAGAATGCTTTTATTAATCAGTTCAGGGTTTACGTGGACCCTGCAATACTATATCACCAATTTGCCACTATAAGAAAGGAACATCATGAACCGTTGCCCTTGTTCAACACTAGGTTCCATAGAATGTATCGTAGGCTACAAGAGCCTTACCTAGTTCCGAAAGCCATGGCCATACAGGCATATCTGAGAGTTGTTGATCCTTTGATTGGTCTGTTCTTACAAAGAACTTATCAACCTAATGAGATTGACTCACTATCTAAGATTTATCATTTGGCTATCAAATTGCAACAGTAGACAAATCTAAAACCTGGAGGGTTGGGAGTACCTTTTCCTCCAATGAATTATCAGATGCCCAATCCACCGTTATACAACACTGTCCCAGGGATGTCTTATTCCCATTATGGACCCGTATCTGAGTTGCAAGCTCCACCAACTATGCCTTTCTTTGGCAATAGCATGCACGATACCACACATCAACCTCAAAATCAATCACAACAAGGGGGAGGACCAACCCATGTCCATTCCCCAGCCATAGTTCAAAATGTGTAGAATGATCAAACTGTTCAACTTACAAGCGAAGTAGAGACTCTCAAAAAGACTCTCTCTCAAATGCTAAATGACATGGCACAACTCAGACAAAACCCTCCCAATAATCAAAACCAGAATTACAACAATCAAGGAGGTTACAACTATCAGGGAGGTTACTCTAATCAGAACACCAATAGGAACTTCCAGAATCAAAATTCCTCAAACCAGAATTATCAAAATCAAAACAAAGGATACAATCAAAGATGCAATAACAACAACAACAACAACAATAGGCAGTGGACCACTGGACCTAACAATGGAGGAGTTCCCCATAATTATCAAGCAGGTGAAGAGAGATCAAATACTACTAATGTTGTTGATTTGAATTTTATGAAAAATTGGTGTAGGTTGCATGATATAGCAGCCCATTCTGAGATCAATTGCCTAGAAATGGAGAAGATGGTGAAAATTGCATAGGCTGATGCCCATCCTCAAGCAGGAAATTCTAATCAAGGCAATGGGTCGGCCAGCACTGCCATGACTTATGAAACCATTGAAGAAAAGTATCAATTCCCTATGCAAGGGGATAATGAGCTGGAAGAAGATGTCTATGATGCTCAAGCTTTCCAATCTAAGGGTGTTCACTTTCTAAGGAACCAAAATAAAGGGCCATTCACTACATCTGCACCCCCTAACAACATGGTTCCACCAAATCAGAATGCAGATAACAATCCACCCCCACCAAAGGGACCTTCTGATGCTCATAATAGAGGTAATCAGCCTTCTTTTCCTAAGTACCAATTTAGGAATGATTCAGAGTTTGATTTTGTTGCAAAATTGCAAAGGTAGAAGACATCACTATCTTTCTTTGATATCATGAAGTGGTGCCCAGCTCAAAGGGAGCTATGGGGGTCGCGTTGGGCGCGGCTTCCCCACACGCCTCCCACATGGGGGGCACGGTGGGGTCAGCCCCCAGTGGCTCCCCCAAACCCTTCCTTATTTAAATTTTTTTATTTATTTTCTTTTTCCTTTTTTTAAAATTCTCATTCAAACCCCTACGGATTTTGAAATCCACGATTTCAACCAAGGGTAATTTTTTTATTTTTTTTTTTTCATTTTTTTTTAAACTTTCAACAGCTTATTCCCACAATTAATTTTATAAGGGTCTAAAATAAATATATGTATATATTCATATACACAAATATATACATATGCACATATAAATTTTATGCAACTGTATTAAAATTCTAAAACCAGTTGAACAATAATTTCCAGAAAAGAATCAATACAACCATAATGCAATTTTTCTTGAAGAACAACATTTTCACATAAAGATTTTCAAAGTTTGGAATCCAGATTCAACATGGGTTTTTTAATCCAAATTCCTTTTTTTATTTTTTTTCCAAACATGAATTGCAAACAACATTTCAAAAATATAAATTTTAAATGGAATCAAAAGAACCTGGTTTTCAGAAGTTTGAAAAGATCCAAAAGGGTGCAATCATTCCCCTTCAGATTTCAATTCCTCCAAGCAAATCCAAAAACAAAAATTCCTTCCCTTCTCCATTTTTCTCATTTTTCCTCATTTTTTAAAATTTTACCCAAAATCCAAATAATAGCCAAAAATGAAAAATATCCCTCAACCCCAAAGTCAAACTTTTGAAAATATCTCCAAATATCTCTATTTTCCAATTTTTGCATTTTCTAATTTTCAAAAATGAAATTAAACCTTTTTCAAATTTTCCAACTTAATTACAATTCAAGAATATCTATAATTTCCAAAAAGCATAATCAACTTCATTTCAACATAATTAATTTAATTAATTAATAAAATAAATCTAATCCAAGATTCAATTATTTTATTAAATAAATTAAATTAATCAATAAATAAAATAACATTTTTCACAATATAACCAGATTAATTAAATCAACAACTTAACTACATAGGCTATTTATTTAACTTTTCTAACTTGCAATTAAATAAAATCTAGGAAAATTAAACAACATTTAAATCCACAGAACCAGACAAAAACCGACAACACACTCAAGACTAGGGTGATGACTTGACACAAGAAACCTAGCTACTATCTCCCAATCAAATGTTGTTGGCAATGGACACGCTCAAACCTGTGAAACCAGGTGGAGTCAGTGTCCTGTACCTATCAACCTACGAACAATAGAATATCGCACATGTATATTTGCATCATAGAAAACACACCGTGAAGAGGGAATCACGGAATCACAGGGCGCTCGCAAGCGAGTGATGCAATCTCGTCCCCTTCACCAATGCAATGTTACAAACTGACGAATCTAACATCAATAATATAATCCAAACATAAAACATCATTATTCAAATATTCACAATGCTAATCTAAAGCATGTCCCAATAATAACATCTGAATAAAATACCACCACAACAAAATACATCAAAAGAGCAAAATGGAGGGGTCTTACATCTGTGGTCGCTCCTGTGGACGTTGCGCTTGTGGTACCTTCTGTGGATGATGTTTGGGTGACGTGCAGGTTCAATAAGGTCGTGAAGAACGATGGAGTGTTGGGCGCGAGTGTGTCCTCTCTGTCATCGGTTGTTCTGGGGGTTGGGGCTCCATGCTCTGTCGTTGCTGCTAGTTTGGGGAGTGACTCATGTGTCCCCTCTGCTCCTCACCTCCTTGAGGTGTAGCCTTCATTTCCTATTGCTAGGGCTTCCATTGGAGGTAAATGAAATTCTTTTTCTAATGATGTTTCTAAGAATTGTGTGCATTCAGTGTATGTTGCTCCGGCTAGGACTCGACCTTTTCCTTATTCTTGGGCCTCCCCTATGGTGGTTTGTGGGTCTAAGGTTGCTGAGAATGAGGGCTTTTATTTACGTCAGGGTGTGGTCTGCAATTTTAATGGCTTGTGGCCCTCCCTGCCTAATCTCCATAAGTGGGTGACCAATTCCCGGAAGCCTCTAGTTTCTTGACAGATTAACCTCTATCCCAGTGCTAGAGGTTTTTTCTATGCAAATTTTTCTACCCCTGAGGATCGTGATAGATTGTTAGACAGGGTTTGGTTGTGAGGTGTTCATTCACTTTTCATCAGACTGTGGTCTCGCTCTTTCAATCCTCTCATGGAGCCTCTAAATATCAAACCAGTTTGGGTTCGTTTGTCGAATCTCCCTCTCCAGTTCTGGGAGGATTCTTGCTTTGAAGTTATTGGCAATTCCATAGGCAGTTTTTTAAAGGTGGATTCTACATCTCAGGATCTTGGGCATACTACGGTGGCTCACATTTTAATCAACTTGGATATCTCCCAACCTCTCCATGGTGATGTGGTCTTTATGGTGGAGGACAGACCTTGGAAGCAACTTTTGGACTATGAGGGGCCCCCTTTTCATTGCAGGAGGTGTTTTTCTATTGGTTACTTAGCCTTTGGTTTCCCTCTTGCTCATTGCAAGGGTTCTGCTACTTGGTGGAAGGATGCTCTCACGGACCATCTCATGGCTGGCTCTCCCCCTTCAGATAGTTCATCTGAAGAGGATGACTCTCCCTCTTCTCCCATGGAGTCGATGCCCTTCCCGGATCTTCCTCCAACTGTCCATTCCTCAGAACCTCTGCCCCAATCTGTTGTTGTTGTGCCATCGGAACCTTCTGTTGTCGCTATCTCATCAGATCCTACCCGTCCTTTGTTGAACAAACCTATTGGTCCTTTGTGCGTTCCTATTTTTGCTGCTTCAATGCCGGATCTCTCGTTCCATGATGGATCCTCTCCCGGGGTGGTTGTTGTGGATCCATTCCCCTCACCACACTCGATGGATGTCATTCTCAAGCCTTCCTTGTTAGTTGTGCTGAGAAAAAAGAAGGGACTCCCCAAATCTGTGGCTACTACGCAGCCTTGGATCCAAGGAGTTAGATTAGTCCCCTCTGTTGTTGGGTTTGTCTAATCTATGTTGGTTGTTCTACAGCTGTGTGTTAGTTGTCTTTGTTTTTTTTCTCCTAGTTCATGTTCTATATGAACTAGCTTCTTTTTTGCCCCGTTGGGCTTTCTATGTGAAGGGTACAACACCCTATAAATGTTGCTTACTTTATCAAAAATAATAAGCAAAGAAAAACTAGACACGTTATTTTAAAGAGGAACTTGATCAAGTGGATAACATTGTCATTTTACCCAACTTGCATGTAGATAACACATATACAAACATGAAAAGAAGGAAAATCATTTCTAAACCCAAGTTTTGTTTAAGCACCTTAAGATATAGGCCTTCATTGATCAAACAAGAGACAAAAGAAATTCAAACATACACATATATATATACACTCATGCTATGACCCAAGCTGCTTTAAGCATATTAAGATAGGTTTTAATCAAAAAATGCAATAGACAAGATAAAACCAAGAAAGAGAAAGAAAATAAATTCAACAACCAACATATCGCTTCCCAAAAGGATAAACTCAATTTTCATAGATAAGGTCCATTGTAGGAATGATGCATCCATTAGGACCTTAGATTGTTTTTGATAATGCACATCATAGGAAAGATAGTTCCATTAGGACATGGATTTTTTTTATAGTTATACTAAAAGATAGGAAACAAGCTATGCGAACCAAATATTTAGTTCAATAGTCAAAATTAATTTTTCTCATGATTTTTGGTCAAAGCTTAATATTTTTGGATTTTTATATGATCTCAAGATACAAGAATCCAACCCAACACCTCTAGGTTAAGGGAAATATTTCCCTAATTAGGTATAGGAACCCTTATTATGGGATAGATAGACTGACTATGTTGTGATAGGTGGATGGTAGAAGAGATCTCTAAGGAATATATTGCAAAGGAATGAGATAGCCTTTACTAGAGGTATTTCTATTATGGATATAATATAAAAAATAATTCTTTTAATAAAAAGATGATGCTTAAATGGCATAGATTGTAAGGATTTGCATTATCTAAAACATACTTGGACAAGGTTTGCTCCCAACTTAAAATCAGGATCAAAGTACCAAGGGTAAGGGGATGTATTAGATAGGATGAAGGATATGGATAGGATATTCAAGATCAAAATAAGGAAGGAAGGATTTATTTGGATGGAATGAGGGATATGTGATGGAATGGAAACCTTAGGGTGGATGAAGCTTTTGAATGAATCAATTTGGATGCCCTTTTAGTTTTTCTTTTGATATTTCTTGTTTGGATAGGGATGGTGGAAGCTTGTGGAGGAGTAGGATCATTACATGAAAGTATATTTTGAACTTAACATGGTAGGGTATCACTACATGGAGTGAAAGGTATGAGGTCATGATATGGGAGAGGATCATTGGATGGGACATAAGGTGTGCTTTGATCTTGATTTGGAAGAAAATTGGAAGATTTTATGGAAGTAAAAAGGATACCTAGCTCTTGAGGTGACATGGAAGAGATACTTAGATCTAGAGATGGAGTAAGGTTATGATGTGGAAGGAACATATCTATATCTTGAGATGGAAAGGGCTCATTGGAAATGATACTTTGATCTTGATTAAAAAGAGGATCATTGGATGCTATTTTTCCCCTACATGTTGTGATTGTGCACTCAAGGATTACATTTTTGATGTAAGAGATTCCTTCTACTTGATCTATGGTGTAATCATAACAAACAACGATATCATTGGCTCCTTTAGTATTTCTATTGTTGTTAGAAGGTTCCCATTTTCTATGATTAGGGATATGATCTTGGAATATCTTGAGATTGAATTATTACTTGAAGGTGTATTTTATGCCAACATCACCTTGATCTATAAGATCCTGGATAAGATTTTTCAATTTGAAACAATTAGAAGTATTATGTCATTTAATCCTATGGTACTCATGATATTCATTTTCTTTGTACCATGGAGGCTTAATTTTTGGTTCTTGATTTCTCACTTCAAGTAAGGTGATAATTTTAGCTTGGATCAATTTTTGTAAGGTGGACTCAAGAGATTCCCTTGAAGGAGTGCATTATCTTTTAGGAACATTATTTTTCCTAAGTGGTCTTCTACAACCTTGATTATTTTTAGGATTTTTTTCTACCAACTGTAGGGTATGTTTAACATTTTGAACTATTTTTGCATCACCACACTATCATTGATAATGTTCTTGTTTTTTGTCCAAATTCTTGGCTTGTCTTTAGATGTTGAAGGGTTATCCTTATGATCCTTAGAATTTTTCACAAGACCCTCATCAATGAGATATTTTTCAATTTACATTCTCTTTTCAATGATCACATCAAAGGTACTAGAGAGCATTGAATTATTAGGTGGAAAGCTAATTTGTTGTTTATATTTTGGGTGAAAATGTGAACAAGTTGATTTTCAGGAATATGATAAGGGAATTATCTTTCCATGTTTATACACCTTTATAAAAATGACACAAAGTATTCTCTCTCATTTTTTTTGTATTACATAGATTAGCCATGGAGATTTCACGCTTAACGTTATATAAAAAATGTGTAATGAATTTTTCTATCAATTCATGAAAGGTCTTTGATCCCATGAGGTAAATGTGAAAACCACTCAATATCTTGACCTCTTAGGATTATAGGAAAGAGGTGCATTAGATATGTATCATTATAGTACACCTCTAGACAAGCCATGTAAAATTCCCTTAGGTGTTCCCTTGGATCACCTTTTCCTTTGTATTTATCAAATCTAGGTTTATCAAAGTTTTGAGGGAAATGTATCATGTTTAAAGACATGTCAAAAGGATAAGGACATATTTCTTACAATGTATAGATATTCTTAGTGTTAATGTATCCCATTTTTATGTTTGTCATCCTGTTTTGGAGCTCTTGAATTTGTTGAGCCAAGTCATTTGTAGATGTTGATGTGGGTGTGCTTGTAGGAGTGTAATATTGTTGAGGTTGACACAAGGGAATGTGATGTTGTTTTAGTTGACTTGGTGGAATGTAATGTTGTTGGGGTTGACATGGTGGAATGGGAATATGCTACATGCTTACAATGCCCATTTTTAAATAAGATCCTACAAAGATAGGCGATTGTTTTAGTATGAATTAGTCTTGATGTGTCTCTTGATAATATTTTCATTGACCTTTTGATGTGTTAGGTGGAGGTGGTGGTATCTTGATGTTTCCATTGGGTTTTATTGAATTTTTTATGTCCACACTTCATGATTAGTGAGATCTACATCCTTGATAAGGTGGGAGGGTATTTTAGCATCCTTTTGAGACAAAACTTGAAGATAGTGATAAGGATTTTCTCAAGTAAAACTTCCATAATTTTCATTTCTCTAGAGTCTTTCCTCAAATTATAGAAGATCTTAAGATGTGGGTCCTTGACCATCTTCTATGTAAGGGACCTATAAAGTCTCTCTATGAGGAAGATGTGGATTCAAAGATGCTCCTTGTTTATGTTGACCACCACCCATGCTTGTTGGAATGTTTGACTATTTATTATGGGATTCCATGTTTTTCTTATATTGAGATCTTGTAATTGGAATATGCAATGGGTAAGTGCAAGAACTTCAGTCCATGAAATGTGGAATTTTTTGCCTTAGCCAAAAAAATGAAATCAGCATTGCAAAAATGAGATCACGATTTTCATAAACGGGATCCCGATTTTTTAAAAATGGGATCCCGTTTAGGTTCGGGATCCTGATCCTAAATCCAAAACAGGATCCCATTTTTTTAAAAATTGGGATCCCGTTTGTAATAGGGTCTTGAACTGATGCATGCAAAACGGGATCCCGATTATTAAAAAATGGGATCCATATTTGTAAAAATCGATATCCCATTTTTAATAATCGGGATCCCGTTTTGAGATGGTATTTTTTTTTTAAAAAAAAACAAAACTCATTTCATTCTGCAACACGAGATCCTGAATTCATTTGGTGGGCATCAACAATTGAGTGAACTCCAGGTACGCCACCATCCCAATTTTTGTTGTTTTCATTTTTTTTTGAAAATTTTAATACAATAATGTGTGTTAGTGTATTTTTATTCAATTTATTTACTGTTTTTTGCATTTTATTTCTCTATAAAGTAGAAATGAGTATTTATAGAATTAGATGAAAAAATGCAATGAACCCTTGAAAAATTTGAATAGAAAGAAAAAAATCAACCTAAATTGAACTTGGAAACAAAAAAAAATGCATTTGAAATTATAGAGAAGGGAGATTCGCTACTCATGAGTTATCCTCAATCAGAGAGCCTCAAGGGGTGAACTACCCTAAACTACCTCAAAAGACAGTGGCAAGAGTTCTAGAATCAGAAAGAGTAGGTCACAGAGATTTTTTGGACAAACTGACAAGCTCTCGGCCAAAGGATGACAGCACAGAACCCAAACAATAACACGGTGCGCTAGCATCCCATATGGACTAGAAAGCAGGTTTATCTCATAGAATAGCTAAGTGGCTACTAGAAATCCAATTACTAAGAACTTCTAGAGTGTAAGAAATAATAGAATGTGATGAAGCTAAAATAGAAGTGAAGTAGAAGTGATAAAGATAACGAGAAGAAGGGAAGGGAAGTTCTCACGACCGTGTGAATGATGAAGCCTCTAGCTCATGAATGTCTTCAATACCTGCACATGAGAGAGAGAGAATGTTGGAGCTATTGAGGCAAACCCCCGTTTTGGTGTTCCCACCTCCACGGACAACCAGATAGATATAGAGAAATATAGGAAATAAAGTAAACACAAAAGCACTGCAAAATAGTGTTATGATATTCAACCAAATAATAGAGGAGAGGAGTGAAAGCTTACCACCTCCACCCAAAGCACTCAAGGCTAGTGGGGGAGAAAACGAGAGGAAATCAAGCCTCTACTGTCATGGTGTTTTATTCCACACTTGCTCTATTGAAGTGATGGAGTGTTGATGTTGTTGTTGTGAAGTGTAAAGTGTTGCTTGAGAAAGAAGAGATAGTGAAGAAGCTGCTTGGATCTTGTGAAGATATTGTGGAGTGGATGTGAAGAGATCAACTGGCCATGAAATGAATGAGAATGAGTGAATATGAAGGAAAGAGGAAGAAAATAGCCATATTCGGGTCATTCAGCCGAAAAGGGTGTTACAATTTGACTCCCGATGGGAATTGTAACGCCTCTACAGGCCCCATATGCAAGAATCTGTCAGGGACGTTAGTGTGCCGTGCAGAAATCTGTGTGCCACATGGGCGTCCCAGATAGAAATTCCCCCACCAACACACAAAGTAGGCGCCAAGTGTGATGTGAGCAGTGGGCTTAAGTGGAATTAAGCCTTTGAATTTGATTTCCTAAAGTGTTAAGGGACAAAAGGGAATTTGCATTAGGGGTGCAAATTCATGTTGATACATTTTTCCCCAACTTTAGCAAGCATGAGTACTGATGAGTGCTTTGGTAAAGTAGAGTAGTAAAGAAGTAACAGGGTAAGAGATGTATGCCTAAACTAACGAGGAAGTAGAGCACAGTCTGGGGAACCCAGAAGTGCAGGAAAGGACTTCATAACTCCGTGGAACTATGAAGTTGAAGAAAGAAAGTGCCTTACAGACCCGTAGACCTACAAGGAAGGTATCCTCCAAGAACTCTCACATGAAGGAAACCAAGAAAGTGTGTTACATACCTACAGACCTATGAGGAAGGTGTCCTCCAAGAACTCTCACATGAAGGAAACCAAGAAAGTGCCTTACAGGCCTACAGACCTGCAAGGAAGGTATCCTCCAAAAACTCTCACATGAAGGTGTGAGAGAGGGGGACCACCCACTACAAGGCCCCAAGTCATGAAAGGCCAAGAGTGGAAAGGCTGCCCTAACTCACCTCAACTAAAATGGTAGTTAGGATGAAGAGGATGAGAATGATGAGGACTATGCATCATTTGATCACTCTGCAATCCTGAATGTTGGAAGGGGACCAGATGAGTTGGCCCTTAGAGTTAGATTCATATCTCAGGTAGCTCTCTACCTGAGGATGGAAGCGTAGTTCCAGGATGACAGCGTGGCGTGCTGGCGTCTCATAGGTGCGTTGGCATCCATACGACCAGAGAACCAAAAAGACAAGATTCTGACTCAAAAAGGTAGACTACTGGCCTAGTCTAAGAACATTTAAAGAAATAGAATGAGATTAAGATGAATTAAATACAAGTATGAATATGATAAAAGAAACATATTACCACCAAGGTGATGAAGACGATCTTGTAGAATGATCTCCTCGCCGGCTTGCTATGAGCTCTCTTTACCTGCACACATGAAAGGGAGAAGTTGTTGGGGATGTATAGGGTCCTACCTCAGTCAAACCCCCATCTTGGTGTTTCCACCTCCATGGATAGCCAAGTATGATATGATAGAGATAAATGATAAAGGAAGAACTACAAGCTACGTGTACAAGAAACACCACAAAATAGTAAGTGCTTACCCAATCAAAAGAAAAACGAGAGAAGGGGGGAGCTTACCACCTCCGTCCAAAGCACTCAAGGCTTGTGGAGGAGTGAACAAGAGGGACTCAAGCCTCTGTTACCATGGTATATGTCTTGTACTCACCCTGTTGGAGTGACGGAGTGTTGAGTTTCTGCAATGGAGTGAAGGATGTTGCTACAAAGCTTGGAAGTGAATGCTCAAAGAGTTCCCACACTTGCCAAAACTTCTATTGAAACTCCAAATGGATGGGAGAGTGAATATTATGAAGAGAAGGGTGAAAAACAGCCATATTCGAGTCGGCCAGCCAAAGAAGGGCGTTACTCTTCGACTTCCAATCAAAAATGTAATGCCTCTGCAGTCTCAGCCATAGGAATCTGCAAGGGATGTAAGTGTGTTGTGCGGACATCTACGTGCCACGCAGTCATCTCCGCGTCGTGCGAGCATCTCTAACAGAAACGCCCCCACCGACACATAAACGAGGCACCAAGTGGAGTGCAAGCAGTGGGCTTAAGTGGAATTAAACCTCCACTTTTAATTTTCTAAGGTGTTAAAGGGCAAAAAGGGTATTTGCACTAGGGGCACAAATTCATGTTAATACGTTTTTCCCCCACTTTAGCGAGCACGAGTACTGATGAGTGCTTGGGTAAAGTATATTATTAAGGAAGTAGTAGAGTAAGAGATGTATACTTGAACCAGCGAGGAAGAAGAGCACGGTTTGGAAAACTCGGGAGTGCAGGAGAGGGCTTCATAGTTCTACGAAACCATAAAGCTAAAGTACGAAAGTACCTTACAGACCCACGGACATGCAAGGGGGGTCATCCTTCAAGAACTCTCACATGAAGGAAACCAAGAATAGCACCTGACAGACCCGTAGATCTGCAAGGAACGTATACCCCAAGAACTCTCACATGAGGGAGATCGAGTAGGAGGGGACTTCACAGATTCAGGGGTGGCAACATGTTTACCCATAGATAGAACACATTAGGAAGTAGCCACGCAGGCCATTGAACAGGAAATCACGCAAACCATCGCTAAGCTGTAAGACTTTCAAAGGGGTCCCTCAAAAACCCTTCAAAAGGAAGGAGGGTCCACTCAAGGGACGTGTTGTTTGAAAGGTAAAGTCTAGTTGGGTTGCCCCTAAGCTAGATGCGAAGATGTGAAACTGGTCTAGTTGGGTTGCCCCCGGACTAGATGTGAAGAGGAGGGGTCCACTCAAGGGATGCATTGTTCCAAAGTTAACGTATTCCTTCTCGAATTGATTCATCATCAAGGAATCCTTTTGAAATATGTTCACTTCATCAAGGAATTCGAAAGGAAGGATATGTGCTCATGCGAGGGGAAGACTAACACCATTCCTGCTTCAAAGGAGGATTCCCTATCCTTTCTTTACAAACCCATGATGAAGGAAACACATTCCATTAGGGTTTCAAGCTGAGAATGCGACTTCAACAAAGAAGTGTGTGGAAGGTCTTTGAGGAAATATTCTTTTGGCAATGAATGTGTTTCCTAAGGACCATAAAGTGTAGAAGTAACACTATCACACATGAAAGGGACAACTCAAGCAAAGAAGAGAGAAAGATAAGGAAAAGAGGCAAAGGAACACACAAAGGGCACAGGCTGATATTTCGGGGTCAGAACTACTCATAAATATATGTAAGTATGATAATAGTATATAAATGAACTATCATCAACCCCCTACTTTGTCAGGCCATGTGAGGAATGCACGAGAAAACAAAGAAAAATAAAAAATTGGGTCAACATGGAAGGAGGCCTAAATGCTCCCAATGCTTTGCATCGTCCCCAATTTATCGAAAGTCAATCACAAACATGGAAGAATAGAGATACATATAGAGGAAGTTTTACAAAACAAATGCCATGCCTGTATCCATGCGCCAATAGGGGTAATGAGGGTCATCCAGGCACATAGAACATGATTATGAGGGAACACATGTCACAACATGCACACATGTCTAATCTAAAGATTAAGAAGAGGGTCTCCCCCTAACACTGGTCAACCAAGAGGTTGTCAACTTCCCACTCTAGATCATCGTAGGAAGGGTGACAAGCCCACAATAGTGTAATGTTAACAGGAGGATCTTCTGATCTTCTCGCAACAAGGACTAAGGCGGAGGGACATGTAAGGTCTTCATCACTCAGCTCCTGTGGGTCCAGGGTCAACGACCTAGCAAAAATCACTGACAAGGTCAGAACTTCATCCAACGAGTTAAACATATACTTAATAGGAGTACCATGTTTTACCTTAGTAAATGAAGGAATCTACACCTGAGGTTCACTGCTAGGCTCACCAAGAGACTCAGGAGTAGTGACAAACTTGGGGGAGGTTGGGACTGGTTTCGTGACTAAGACAAAACAAGCGAATTTGGGGCCACCTTTCGAAGAAGGTGGGCTCTTCTTACGTTCTCCATTACTGGAGGGACCATGCTCTACTTTCTTCTTCATCGAGGGAGGTGAACTCCCCATGGATGAAACAAGGAGTGGCAAGGAAGAAGAGGAAAGAACCGTAGAGGACACAACCAAAATGTTCACCATGTCCATAGGCTTTTGGAAAGGTAAGACATCCGGGATGGAAGTCAACAAGGGAGGCTCCGCAAAAGGAGCAATAAACACTTGCACCCTTCCAGGTTCAGGTATGCTCATAGCGGGAGCCGAAAGAGGTACAAAAATAGGTTGAATAGGGATAGAAGGGGGGAAATACGAAGACACTATAGGAGGTGTGGTCTTCTCCTCCTTCTATAAGGAGGCTTGCTCGACTAGCCTTTCTCCAATGCTTACGCTCGTGTGTAAGGTAGTTTCTATGGCTCTTCAAACCAGAATCCAAAACTATGGAAGGGACAGAAGGATCCTGCTCAGCCATGGAAGTGTCCTCCATGGTTGTTTCCAATGGAAGGGAAGACTCCTGAATGGGAGCATAAGAGGTAGATTCAGAAACGGCGGGAGGATTTGACTCTACCACCTTAGAGGTGGGCTCTTTTCTATTCGAGGGAACAAGAATAGGTTGAGGGGAAAACTCTCTCTGTGAGCCTTTCTTTCTACCATACAAGTAATACCAGTTCCCTAGGCAGCCATTAGGGAGATTTGATATCCTAATATTGGGCTTCCACCAAGGAGGCATCATTGGACTTAGCGGGTAGAGCCCGGGCTTGTTCATGCAATACTCCTCCTAGGAGAGGGGAGTGGACAAGTCAGCCCAGGAAGGAGCGACCTTCTCCTTCCCCTTTCAGGAGGAGGAGGAAGTAGGCTACTCAACCGTAGGAAGAGTCAACTTTGGTTGTCCCTTACCCTCAATCTTGTACTTCACATAGTTCTTGTAAAGTGGGTTTGTCCTTTGTGGGAGTGGACAGACTGGAGTGGGCCAAAAGTGATCTAACAAATATCCTCCATGGGATACCACAGGCTGATATCCAGTGTCATGCACCACATGCACGACACCTTCGTGGGAAAACTTAAGACACTTATGAACCACGGATGTGATCCCATTCATGGAAGCTAGCCAACGTATGCCTAGCTTCACTCTAAACAGGTCTGACTTGGGAATGACATCGAAGACCGTGTCTATAGTCCTAGGTCCAACTAGGATGGAAAAAGTTATCAATCCATAAGGTTTAAAAGAAATTCCATCATGTGTATGGATGATGGACTTGGTTTTTCTATATTCTTCCCTTTGCAAGGAATTCAAGAATAATGTCTCCTCTATTACGACATTCACTCTACTAGCAAGGTCAACTAGGACCCCTGTCATAATGTTGCCATTGAGGCAAGCAGTAATATATAATGGAGAAGGTTTGCTATTTACTTAAACATCTTGTGAGGTAAATGTAACATCTGACAAGCCAGTTGCAAGATGAGGAGAGGGAGTAATAGTAACTACATTAACATACACCTCTGGGTGAGAAGTAGAATCAGTGGGATCAATAATCATGTTAGCAGAATGTGATGGAAATAGATTCGTGTATATTTGCAAATCACTGTGAGCTTTCACCATTGATTTTTTCATATTGTGTTTACTCCCATCAAGATGGATAGTATCATCCTCGATGCGGTCTTGTATCTCATGACGCAGGCACATGCAGCATTTGGTATCATGTCCATTAACTTGATGGTACTAAAAATATGTGTTTTCTTCATACCAGCTAGGGTATGGTTCTCTAACTGGTTTAGGAGGTGGCAGGGTAAGGATCTTATCCTTCACTAACTTTTGCAAAATGGAAGAATAAGATTCTAATAGTTTTGTGAACTTCCGGTTGCGTCTGAGGTCGTTGTTATCTACAGCAGCTACTACATTCGCAACGGCTTTACCTTTTTCGAAGATCGATATGATAGATATCCCTTAAGGACAAGAGCGCAAGGAGGAAACCCCAAACTAAACCACCGTCTGCTGATATTCTCGTAGAGCCGCAAACAGATGTGCAAAAGAGGGATACTTCATGACAAAAAATTTATCTTTTCGATGTCTCTATAAATTCCCTATGAAGACCTTTTGCACATCTAAGTCGGGTAACAGATACGAGATTTGTGAGAATGGTGCTTGATATCGCACTATAAATTATGTAACCTTTTCATTTTCCCCTTGTTTGCATCGAACAAGATCTGAGAAGGTCATCTTCGGTCTGATATTGGCTTGGAACTATCGCAAGAACTGGTTCACAAGCTAATCAAATGTGAAGATGGAATTATGGGGTAAAGAACAATACAAATCCAATGTTGTGTCTTTGAGGGATTTGAGAAATAGTTTAGCCATCAATGCATCATGATGGAAGAAATTTGTGCACAAGGTGTTAAAGGCAGACACGTGCATTTGTGGATCCCCTTTACCATCGTATTTCTCAAATTTAGGAATCCCCATCCCTAGCGGGAATGGAGTATTTAGAATAGCAACCAACAACGAGTTGTGTCAGGAGAAAGGTTGAAAAATAGGTTGAGTTGAGGCTTGGGACAGGTTTTCCAGTTGTTTCTACATCTTCCCCATATTCTAAAGAAGAGTATTCAGGATAGGGTCATTAGAAGATAGAGGGCCATCGGAACCACTAGCAAAGCCACCACCGGAACCGCCACCAATACCACTGCCACCGGTGTGGTCTCCGTCGGTGCAACCACCATGGCCACCACCACCGATGCCACCACCATGACTTCCACCAACACCGCCTCTGCCAATGCCACCTCCACTTCTGGAGTTCCCATTGCCAAAGCCTCCACCCATCATTCCGCCAAATCCTCCACCACCAGAGGTGACAGAAGGGATGAAGTGGAAACCAAAAGGGTTCTTGTTTACTTTGACAATATCCAAACTTTCAAAAGTAGAGGGTATATTGGCCAAAGGGACAGTGTCAACCATATACACTAATGTAGGATGAATCGACATCTCTAGATGCCTCTCGTGTTCCTCGAAGAGGCCATCTTGTATCATGCGACCAAGACTCGAGGGGGCACATGCTTTAGCTAGACTAGTGAGACTAGCCAAGAGTTCTATGCATGTCCGGTCCTTTTCCACCATGTATCTTATTTCACTAATCACCTTAGCAGCCTGAGCTAACTTTGAGTTGCCTTCCAGGTGATTTTCTAATGCACCTAACCCCTTATCGAGACTAATGATGTACTCGAAAGGGATATGGACAGCCTCATGCTCATCTATGGATGAAGAGGTCGGTGATGCAGGAGGAGTAGGGACGCGATCAATTTCGTCAAGAAACCTAAGTTTTCCTCGCGATACTTGCTCTTGCATGGAAAACCCAACTGCAGAACCGGAGAAAAGGCCAATAGTGAAGCTAGAGGATACCTTTGTCTTTTCCATCGGAAGGTGTCGCAGACTTCTTCTAACAATATTTATAGAGGTCATGGACTAGTTCATGAAGCTCATACACTTTCATGACTCACAAGGGTACGATGACCAAGGGATATAAGAGAAAAAGTTCAAAACACCGACAAAGGGATAGACGTTGGTTCACATCGGGTTCACCAAAAATGTGAGAGAGGGGGACCACCCACTACAAGGCCCCAGGTCACAAAAGGCCAAGAGCGGAAAGGCTACCCTAACTCACGTCAGCTAAAAGGGTATTTAGGATGAAGAGGATGAGAATGATGAGGACTATGCGTCCTTCGATCACTCTACAATCCCGGATGTTGGAAGGGGACCAGATGAGTCAGCCCTTAGAGTCAGATTCATATCTCATACAACTCTGTATCTAAGGATGGAAGCGCAGTTCTAGGATGATAGCACAACGCACTGGCATCTCACAGGTTTGTTGGCATCCGTACAACCAGAGAACCGAAAAGACAAGATTCTAACTCGAAAAGGTAGACTACTAGCCTAGTCTAAGAATGTTTAACGTGATAGAATGAGATTAAGATGATTGAAATACAAGTACGAATATGATAAAAGAAACGTATTACCACCAAGGTGATGAAGATGATCTCATAGAATGCTCTCCTTGCCAACTTGCTCTGAGCTCTCTTTACCTGCACACACGAAAGGGAGAAGTTGTTGGGGCTGTATAGGGGCCTGCCTCAATTAGACCCCCATCTTGGTGTTTCCACCTCCACAAACAGCTAATTATGATATGATAGATATAAATAATAAAGGAAGAACTACAAGCTACATGTGCAAGAAACACCACAAAACAGTAAGTGCTTACCCAATCAAAATCAAAAGGAGAGAAGGGAGTAGCTTTATCGCCTCTGTCCAAAGCGTTCAAGGCTTGTGGATGAGTAAACGAGAGGGACTCAAGCCTCTGCTGCCATAGTGTATGTCTTGTACTTGCCCTATTGGAGTGACAGAGTGTTGATTTTCTGCAATGGAGTGAAGGATGTTGCTACAAAGCTTGAAAGTGAATGCTCAAAGAGTGCCCACACTTGCCAAAACCTTTTTTGAACCCCTAAATGGATGGGAGAGTGAAGATTATGAAGAGAAGGGTGAAAAATAGCCATATTCAGGTCGTCCAACTAAAGAGGGGCATTACTCTTCAACTTCCAGTCAAAAATGTAACGCCTCTGCAGTCTCAGCCACAAGAATCTTCCAGGGACATAAGCGCGTCGCGCAAATGTCTGCACGCCACATAGTAGTCTCTGCATCACACGAGCATCTCTAATAGAAATTCCCCCACTGACACACAAACAAGGAACCAAGTGGAGTGCAAGCAATGGGCTTAAGTGGAATTAAACCTCCGCTTTTTATTTTCTAAGGTGCTAAAGGGAAAAAAGGGGATTTACACTAGGGGTGCAAATTCATGTTAATATAGAAGGAAACCAAGCAAAGGGGACTCTGCAAAGTCAAATATGGCGACATGTTTACCCACAGATAAAACATGTTAGGAAGCAACCGCATAGGCCAATGAACAAACAGTCACGCAGACCATCACTAAGTTGTAAGGCTTTCAAAGGGGTCGCTCGAGAACCCTTCAAAAGGAAGAGGGGTCCACTTAAGGGATGCACTGTTTGAAAATTAAAGTCTAGTCAGGCTGCCCCCAAGCTAGACGTAAGGAAGTAAGAATGGTCCAGTCAGGCTGCCCCAAGCTAGACACAAAGATAGGAAGTAATTCTAGTCAAGTTGCCCCCAAGCTAGATGCCATAGAATTTATTTGAGATAAAAACTTTCAAAGAGATCCCTTGGGAACCCTTCAAAAGGAAGAGGGTCCACTCAAGGGATGCTTCATTTGAAATACATAGAGAAGAGAGAGAGAGGGTCCTTAAGAAGGACACACATCTCCAAAACAAGTAATCACTACCCCCAATGTACAGGGGAGAAGAACCACGCAATATATTTAGAACATGCAGGATAGAGGTAAACCTCAATATCACTTGTCATGCGAAGAAAAGGTAGGTGCATCAATAGGCACCTAAACCATGAATTTGTATTTCTTCCTTCAAGGCCTTACATTCACTAGTGGAATGGCCAAGCACTTGATGGTATGCACAGAAAGAATGTTTCTCATGATCATGCTTGTGAGATTTCTTGTGTGTAGGAGGAGGAAGAGTAATTAAGTGGGCTTTAAGAAGCCGCAACAAAATATGCTCTTGCTCAAACAAAGGATAAGGAGCACGAAGCAACCCTTTATTTTACGGAGAAAAGCTTGACTTCTCAAAAGAAGAAGATACGAAGATAGAAAACAAAGGAGGATGGACCAATCTGCAAGAACAAGGTTGAGTGGACTTTGTGTCAGAATTCAACCATGGTTCATGCTCAGATGGTTTATTCAAGAAACCAAGCCCCAAGTTACACTTATGAGGCACGAATTCTATAGGGACCTGAATGCCTTGTTCATTACACCCACAACCTTTGCGCTCATAGCCATACTTAGAGATGAGCTTAAAGTCAGGGCCATAACATGTTTGTAAATCATGAGAAGAGGGGGGATCCTCATAGAGAGAATTATTCTGGTAAGGGGGAACATACTCCTCTATCAAATCATCACCATCCTTCTCGATAGGACTACCAACATTATCCTCTTTAGTAATGATGTAATCATCCTCCTCAGAAGGAGGATCAATACTAAGAACATTACAATTTTCATTCACATTGTCCCGCAATGCAAAAGATTGATCTTTGACAAAGGGTGTGAATGATGTCATCAAAGGGTCTAATTGGATCGGGTTGACTTCATATTCCTGAACGAAGGAATTTGTAAATTCTAAAGGACCCCAATCATCACCAAGACACACATTCTCTTGAAAAGAGGTAGAAGGAGCAGACTTAGGATTTCTTGCTTCAGAAGGTTCTTCCTCAGGGTCATCTACCTTAAGAGCATCCTTTGTTGTAAATACTACTGGAGTAAACATCGACGCATTGGAAGATACTGAAGGAATAAGATAGGCACAACTGAAGACTGACCAATGGCTACCATCTCACATAAGTGCATAGCATCAGGGTCAGCCTTAACCGTGACTACTTTATTGTTGCAAATGAACTTAATAGATTTATGCAAGGTAGATGGGACTGCACCCATAGCATGAATCCACGGTCTTCCAAGAAGAGTTTTATATGGTAACTTCTCTGACATAACATATACAAGAGTAGGTACGGTAATGGTCCCAACCTCAAAGGCAAGACTATAGTGCCTAGGGCTTGTCAATCGACATTATCGAATCCACGAATGTCAACAGAAGAAGCATTAATAAAAGATGGATCAATATTACTCTTAGGCAAGAGATCAATGCTACATATGTTAAGCATCAAACCAGCATCAATGAGAGTACGTCTAATACCAATCTTATTCATATTAACTATAATCATTAGGGGATCTGATTGCTTATGTACTTCCGGAGGTAGGAGTTCCTGAGGATAGAATGTAATATTTGGCATGTCCACATAAATATAAGCTATCAATGCATCAGCATCTTCCAACCTAGTAGAAGAAGGCAAGAGGAACATTTGCAAGGCTTCTTGAAGCATACCTTGATAAACCAGAGTACACTGAAGAAAGTCCCACAGTGATATCTTAGCCGGAGTAACTTGAGATTTCTTGACAAGATCGTGACCACTAGGTGCCTTAGTTGTAGGTTCAAGTTCTTGAGGAATTCTGAGTTGTTTATTCATTCTAGTATCATAGGTACAGGCTACCTCTCTATAAGAGGGATCCCTAGAAAGATCAGGAGAGTCGCTATTGAATGGAACATCATCAATAGAACAAACCCTCTTAGGAGAAGGACTAGCTGGAGTCACGTAAATGACTAGTCTCTTAGGCCTTTGAGGGGTAGCAGAGACATAGATTACATTTACAAAATCATCACAACTAGTGGAACAATTATTCAAATACATATTCTCAACATCGATCCAAACATGATCAAATGTGGAAGGAGATTCATCATGCACCAATGCATCATCTCTAGAGGAGAGTGCATTGGAATAGATAATAAATTCATCATTCACAAATGCATCATCTCTAGAAGAGAGTGAATTGGAATGAGTAGAAGGTTCATCATTCACAAATGCATCACCTCTAGAAGAGAGTGCATTGGAATGAATACAGGGTAGAGTAACATTTATAAAGGTATCAATGATTTCATCTTCTTGCAACAAGATATCCTCCGTAGGAGGACTCTCATGAGAAGGATCAAAGGCACCAAGTGAAATGGGAAAAGCCAAGTCACTATCGCATTCATGAAATGGAATATCATTAACATTTTGAACAAAATTAGATACAAAACTAATAAAAGAAGATATTAAATTCATTATGATTTTTTCAATATTTTATATGTTCTAGTAATTTGCATTTTCAGAGGTCTTCAGAGCGGAATTTCGGTTCAGAACTTGCTTTGGTCCTTGAAATTTGATTGTCAAAGGCACTAGCATTTTAGGGATTCAGCTAGTTCTCTAGAATACCTTTCCAATGGTGCAAACGGTTCTAAATTCCGAGCACCGAGTCAAAAGTTATGACCCCACCAAGTAGGGGTAAATAAATTCCTAGTTTTTTTGAAGAACACTATTTTTCACGTCGGGTCACCAAAATGTAGAGAAGGGGGATTCGCTACTCATGAGTTCTCTTCAATCAGAGAGCCTCATGGGGTGAACTGCCCTAAACTACATCAAAAGACAGCGGCGAGAGTTCTAGAATCAGAAAGAGCAAGTCACAGAGATTTTCTGGACAAACTGACAAGCTCTCAGCCAAAGGACGACAGCGCGAAACCCGGACAACAACATGGCGCGCTAGCATCTCATACGGACCAGAAAGCAGGTTTATCTCAGAGAAAAACTAAGTGGCTACTAGTAATCCGATTACTAAGAACTTCTAGAGTGTAAGAAATAACAGAATGTGTGAAGTTGAAATAGAAGTGAAGTACAAGTGATAAAGATAAGGAGAAGAAGGGAAGGGAAGTGCTCACGACTGTGCAAATGATGATCAACCAACTAATAGAGGAGAGGAATGAAATCTTACCACCTCTACCCAAAGTGCTCAAGGCTAGTGGGGGAGAAAATGAGAGGAACTCAAGCCTTTGTTGCCATGGTGTTTCGTTCCACACTTGCTCTACTGAAGTGATGGAGTGTTGATGTTGTTGCTATGAAGTGTAAAGTGTTGCTTGAGAATGAAGAGATAGTGAAGAAGTTGCTCGAAGCTTGTGAAGATATTGTGGAGTGGATGTGAAGAGATCAACTAGCCATGAAATGAATGAGAATGAGTGAATATGAAGGAAAGAGGAAGAAAACGGCCATATTCGGGTTGTTCGGCCGAAGAGGGCATTACAATTTGACTCCCAATGGGAATTGTAACACCTTTGTAGGCCCCATATGCGAGAATCTGTCAGGGATGTTAGCGTGTCACACAGACATCTATGCGTCGCATGGGCATCCTAGACAAAAACAGCCCCACCGACACACAAAGCAGGTGCCAAGTGTGATGCGAGCAGCAGGCTTAAATGGAATTAAGCCTCTGAAATTGATTTCCTAAAGTGTTAAGGGACAAAAGGGAGTTTATGTTAGGGGTGCAAATTCATGTTGATACAGAAACCTAAATTGTTGAATCAAAGCAAAAAACATTGTTGTTGAAAACCCTAATTGAACTTGGAAAAAAAAATTGCATTGACAAAACCCTAAATTGAAATGAAATAAAAAAAATTACCTTTTGAATTTAATCCTGATTATTTTTGAAACCCTAAGTTCAAATCAAACAAAAAAAATTAGATTTGAAAACCTAGTTTCAAATGAAACAAAAAAATTGCATTAAAAACCCTAATTGCTTAGATGGAAACCCTATATTGAATTCAAACAAAAAAAAATTATAAAACCTTAAATTGAAATCAAAGAAATCATTTTGCATTTGAAAACCCTGATATCGAGTTGAAGAATATTTGATAATGAAAAAATATATTTACATTGCTTAAATGTTTTAAATTTTATTTGCATTGTATGGAGAATTTACAATTTGTTAAACTTTACTTTCAATGTTAAATTATAATTAGATTAGAAAACAATATGTTAAAGAATAGTTACAATTCATAAATTATAAATGTTTGCAATTTTAGTTAGCAAATTCATAAATCCAAGTGTACAATCCATTTTCAATTGTCACTTAATTAGATAATATTTCCATTCATTTCTATTTTATTTTTTGATCTATCTTATTCATGACTTGTTTCCATTTCTTGTTTGCATGTGTTGTCTCTTGTCTTTCAACAATATTAACTCTCATTCTAGTCAATTAATTGTTAATTAGGCTTCTAGTTTCTAGTCTAAAATCTCAATTTGCACTAGTCACCTAGACACTAAAAGAATCTAAATATTTTTATTTTCTAGGTTCTTTCAATTCTAAACAATCAAAAATAAAATAAGATAATTCAACATTACAAATAATTTAATTATACATTTTATATCATAAAATTCATTTAAGTGGGAAATATTAATGAGAAAAATGTTAAATAAAATAATCTTATATTCAAAATTAATAAAATATCAAGTTAAAATATACATCAAACTCAATCTTAATAATACATAATTATGTGTTTCTATTACGAAAATAGTCAATCTATTCATAAAATAAAAAATATTCATAAACTAGTCAGTCTACTACCCTAAACCATAAACCGATGTCTTAAGGGGTCAAGTAATATGACATTTCTTAAGGGGATCAAATAAGTTCTGAAAATTTGGTGAAGTTGCCGAAGGAAACCAAATTTAACAATTTAATAAGATTACATGCAAGATTATAATATGAATGATATTTCATGATCTAGGTTGGTCAGTCAAAACAAGAGCTATCTCAATCAACTGTTCCACAAGAAAATGTTGTTCACTAACTTGCAAGTCCATTATTCGAAGGGTCATCCAAACTTCACCCTAAGTTCCCTAAACCCTTTAAACCCTAAACTCTAAACTATAAACCCTAAACCCTAAAGCATTCATTTTATCCTAGGACCTTAAAATGAAATTTGGTTGCCTTAGGCAACTCCACCAAATTTTATTCTCTTAAGCCATGTCATCTTGTCCTTGGAACTTACTACATAGATCCCCATAAAATTTATCCTATTACCCTAAACTCTAAATCCTAAAGCCATCATTTTTTCCTAGGCCCTTAATGAAATTTGGTTGCCTTGGGAAACTTCACCAAATTTTATTCACTTAATCCATGTCATTTTGTCCTAGGAGCTCAGTAGACATAGATGTCCTTAATTCATCCTATCACCCTAAACCATAAACTGATGTCTTAAGGGTTCCTAATATGACATTTCTTAATGGGATCAAATAAGTTCTAAAAATTTGGTGAAGTTTCCCAAGGCAACCAAATTTAACAATTTAATAAGATTACATTCAAGATTATAATACGAATGAGATTTCATGATCTAGGTTGGTCAGTCGAAACAAGATCTATCTCAATCAATTATTTCACAAGAAAATGTTGTTCACTAACTTGCAAGTCCATTATTCCAAGGGCCAAGTCCAAACTTCACCCTAAGTTCCCTAAACCCTAAACCCTGGACTCTAAAATCTAAACCCTAAAAACTAAAGCATTCGTTTTATCCTAGGACCTTAAAATGAAATTTGGTTGCCTTAGGCAACTCCACCAAATTTCATTCCCTTAAGCCATTTCTTTTTGTCCTAGTACCTTACTACATAGATCCCCTTAAGCTGTCTTATTACCATAAACCCTAAACCCTAAAGCCATCATTTTTTCCTAGGCCCTTAATGAAATTTGGTTGCCTTGGGCAACTTCACCAAAGTTTATTCACTTAAGCCATGTCATTTTGTCCTAGGAGCTCAGTAGACATAGATCTCCTTAAGTCATCCTATCACCCTAAACTATAAAATAATGTCTTAAGGGTTCCTAATATGACATTTCTTAAGGGGATCAAATAAGTTCAAAAAAATTGGTGAAGTTGCCCAAGGCAACCAGATTTAACAATTTAATAAGATCATGCAATATTATAATACGAATGAGATTTCATGATCTAGGTTGTTCAATCAAAAGAAGAGCTATCTCAATCAATTGTTCCACAAGAAAATTTTGTTCACTAACTTGCAAGTCCATTATTCTAAGGGCCGGGTCCAAACTTCACCCTAAGTTCTCTAAACCCTAAACCCTGAACTCTAAAATCTAAACCCTAAACACTAAAGAATTCATTTTATCCTAGGACCTTAAAATGAAATTTGGTTGCCTTAGGAAACTCCAAAAAATTTCATTCCCTTAAGCCATGTCCTTTTGTCCTACGACCTTACTACATAGATCCCCTTAAGTCATCCTATTACCATAAACCCTAAACTCTAAACCCTAAACCCTAAAGCCATCATTTTTTCCTAGGCACTTAATGAAATTTGGTTGCCTTGGGAAAATTCACCAAATTTTATTCACTTGATCCATGTCATTTTGTCCTAGGACCTCACTAGACATAGATCCCCTTAAGCCATCTTATCACCCTAAACCATAAACCGATGTCTTAAGGGGTCCTAATATGACATTTCTTAAGGGGGATCAAATAAGTTCTGAAATTTTGGTGAAGTTTCCCAAGGCAACCAAATTTAACAATAATATAAGATCATGCAAGATTATAATATCAATGAGATTTCATGATCTAGGTTGATCGATTTACGGCTTGGGGTGATAGGATGGCTTAAGGGGATCTATCTCTAGTAAGGTCCTAGGACAAAATGACATGGCTCAAGTGAATAAAATTTGGTGAAGTTGCCTAGGACCTTAATGAAATTTGGTTGCCTTGGGAATCTTCACCAAATTTTATTCACTTAAGCCATGTCATTTTGTACTAGTACCTTACTACATAGATCCCCTTAAGCCATCCTATTACCCTAAAACCTAAATCCTAAACTCTAAACCGTAAACCCTAAAGCATTCATACATTGTTCTATATTAATTTAGTTAATTGTTTTTTCATTCAAGTAACACGCCTTAGACATAAATGAGGCTTACACATTTTATCATTTGTATTCAATTAGGTCATTTATATTGAATGGTTTAAGGGTATTTCCTAAACATGTATCTTACATTTTGAAATTACAAATCTAACTCAGGTTCACTTATATCTTAGAGATCACATGGATCGATTCAATAATATTTGTAATCCATCTCCACGTCATCCATATCCACCACCTTCACCTCCACCTCCACCCACTCCATCTCATAACCCCCCATCTCCACCACCTGAAATCGATGGTGCTCGCTTGCAAGCATGAATCAATGCCAATGTTAGAACCATCCAAGATCAAATCAGCATTATTCAAAATGAAGAATGTATCACACCACCTGTAAGGATGTTTGCATCTAGATGCAAACCATTTTTTATGTTGTTAGGGCTATGGATGGGATCTTAGATGAGCATCGACAATGGATAGAGGAGAGGAGAACTTTCGATTCTGAAAAGGAAAACACAAAGAAATGAAGAGATGCAATTGAGAGCCACAATAGTTTCTAAATTAAAACAATGATCTTATAGTTATGAATTTATGAATTTGGTTCGATGGATATTTTGGACGATGAATTTATTATTTTGGTTCGGTGGATATTGTTAGTCGCGTGAATTTATGATTTTGGTTCCGGATGGATATTTTTAATGACATGAATTTATGAATTTGGTGGAATTTATGAACTTATAATGGTGAATTTATAATAGTATATATTTTATGACTATCTACTAGATCATGATTTCTCTTGTTGGAAAAATGTAATATATATATATATATATATATATATATATATATATATATGCGTTAGCCATAAAATTCAAGATTTTTGTGAATGTTTCAAGTTTATTTTTTAGTATGTACATGTATTAAAATTGCATAGTTCTAGATCTTAAATTTTAAAATTTGTATGTATGTACATAGTCTAGTTGAATGATGTGTGCATGCAAATTATGCATCGTATTTTTTATTTTAAATGTATTTACATGTTAAATTTTGAATTTCGTATGAACATGCTCAAGTTCAATCAATGTATATGTACTTGTAATTTTGTAAGTTTGATGTATGCATGCAAATTATGCATCATATTTTTTATTTTAAATGTATGTACATGTTAAATTTTGAATTTTGTATGCACATGCTCAAGTTCAATCAATGTATATGTACTTGTAATTTTGTAAGTTTGTATGTTAATTTTGTATAATTTAATGCAAGTGCACTTATATCTAATATCATGGATCAATTTAACATCGATGATATCCTCAATCCAACACCTCAACCACCTCTACCTCCCCCTCCACCTCCACCTCCACCTCCCCCTCCACCTCCACCTCCACCTCCACCTCCACCTCCACCTCCACCTCCACCTCAACCCAATATCCCACCTCCAGCACTCGTTGCATCTAATGAGACTCGCTTGCGAGAATGCATAAATGATCAAGTTGCATCCATTCAGAATCAAATCAATGCTATGTAGAATCAAGCATTGATTCCTCCACACGTGAGATGTTTTGCATTTGTGATGTAAAATGTTGATGCCATTAGGAAAATTGATTCTGATCTAGATAGGAATTGAAGAGAGAGAGCATATGAGACAATTTTATGCTAATGATCTCTCCTATAAATAAATTTTAGACCTTAAAATAACAAAAGCCCACCTAGCCCCTTACTTTCTCGACCCTGTTACTCGACAGCACATTCCTCCCAATAAATCTAGAATATCCATGAGGTGGTGTATATCCACAGATGAGTGCACTTTTTTTGGATCAATGGTATATGGTTTTTGACAGTCCACCACACACTAATTGGGAGGTCCCATTGTATTTTTTGAGGAAATTATGTGTAGAGTTTGTTATGGGGCAAAAGCCCAATTATTTTGATTTTAAATCATTTCAAGGTATTGGTGGTGGCATGCCACAATAGAGGTTAGGGGCAAGGGTTGATCCCCAATGCCCCATGCATGTGCATCCCCTTGTTGTTGCTCCTGGTCCTCCCATTCCTGCACCTGTGCATCAACATGCAGTGGTCTTAACATTAGGATCTCTTAGTACACTCGCAAGAGACCTTGATCAGCATGCTTCTGCGATAGCGAGTAGGGAGCATAGAGATGACAATGATGGAGGAGTGTTTTATGGATTTGGTCTGAGTACCACTCCAGGAGTATCGAGGGTCCCACATGTATGTACTAGTTGCCATCAATTATGCTATGGACCCGATCAGGCCACACCTAGTTCGAGTGGACGTGGAGATTTTGGTGGTTCATCTGGTCACCTCAATTCATTTGTAGAATTTCTTACAGCAGACCATCACCCTGAGGACACTATGACACAAGTATAAATATGCATCTATATGTTGATTTTATAAGAATTTTAATGAATACATATCAAAGAAATTTTGCAATGCATTTTAACAATCAAACTATTTGGTGTATAAATGACATTGACAATAGGGCAATCATCCGCTCTGCGAGTACATACATCGAGACTAGTCCTAGTCGGCAACCCTTTTGGGGTATTTTAATTTCAATTTTCTACATTATATATGAAATGATTTTTAACTTGTGTTTTAAATTTATAATTGAATCATGAACATATGTTTAAAATATTTATGTTGGTTTAGGGGATTCAACCGGCTTCCATGCCAATTCCACCTGAGGGGTTGTTGAGCACTCTGCCACTATCAGGCATTGTAGATTAGGGGCAGATACATTTATATTGTAAATTGTTTAACTTACATTAGTATACTTACAATTATGAATTTTGAATTCACTAATGTGCATGTACACTTGTAAATATTATAAGCATTAAAAATGTCTACATGTATGTCTAGGTTGATACAACAATGAGAATGGGCATCGGGAAAACATTAGATGTTGTGGCTACTCGTGAGGCCTCTGATTTTCAGGTTGTTTAAAAAAAATTCTACACAAAAAGTGCATTTACTTGAATATATATATGTTAACCTAATTCAAGTATACATGCTTTAAATTTGATTTTGTAGGACTTTGTTAGTGCGAGTTTTTTCCATGACCCAGTTATGATTACACCTCCAAGAGGACATGCAAAGAAGGCTCCAGATATCATGGTAATTTTAAAAAATTATTAAATATTTAAAGTCAATTACAAATTATATATATTCTGAATAACTTTAATTTAAAATTTAAAATTGAATATATAATATGAGCTAATACATGTTTTAAATTCTTTTTCTTTTATCTAGCAAGAGACACATCTTGTAGTTGAGCATGTACAAATAGGTCCTAGAGAAGAGGGTGCACAACCTCAGAATATGGTACAATTAAAATATGATAAATTATAAATTAAATTGAATTAAATCATTTTTAATTGTAGACTTACATCTAATTTCAACTTTCTTTGTCTTGTTTATGTAGATTGATTCAAAGAATTTAGAGGTTCGTTTAGGTGCACCAGAGCATCTAGACCCAGATATGATGGTAATTTAATTTTATGATGAATTATAAATTAAATTATCATTAAATCATTTTCATCATCTTACATCTAATTTCATCTTTCTCTTGTACAAAGTGTTTTAGGTCATCCACGTAATCCACATGGTGTGAAGAGGACTCTTGATTATAGAGACAATAGTATGACCTAAACATGATTTTATGGGTTATATTTGATTATTTCATGGACTGCATATTTGGTTTCCCATGTACCATGTTGGACTTTATTTCATGGGTCAAGTACTTTGGTGGACTTTATTTCATGGGTTGTACTCTGATGGACTTTATTTCATGCACTTAATATATTGTAAATGATGGACTTTATTATTGTTCAATTTTAATTTACACATGTACATTTATGCATTTATGTTCATAGTCAATACATTAGTACATAGGACATTAATGTGAAATTAAATATAAATATGAAATTAAAGTTGACATTAATAGGACATTTTAATATTTGTACTTTACAAATTTATTGATCCATGTATATGATATACATGATATGTACATTCAATAATTAGTGATAATTAGTCAATGAACTTATTCAATTCACATCTTAATGGGATGTCTCAAGGGGTCCTAATAGGATGTCTTAAGGGGTCCTAATAGGATGTCTTAAGGGGTCGTAATACACAGGTTACATCTAATAAAATAAGAAAAAAATCATAATCTACAAACAAAAGCAATTTGTTTATATACCACAAAGGATGAAATTTTAAGAAATAAATAATAACATACAAGATTAGAGAACAAAAGCATTAATAAATTCTATAAACTAAACATAGCTTATAAGTTGTCTTAAGGGGTCCTAATACGACATCTTAAGGGGATCAAAGAAGAGTATAATATAGGACAATCAATGTGGTCTACATGATGTAGAATTTCCTTAAAAACTAAAAGATATATTAGTCCATCAACCATTTTGTTGGATTTTAATCAAGCATGTTTATGTTCATGGACATCTAGTTCAAGAATAAGTCCATAGTGATAGGGTAGTAGATATTTCCCACTTGGTACTAATTATTTATCCCTTCTTTCTATGATGAATAGTGCTCTAGATTTATCCTAACAATTAAATGATGAAATGAAACACTTAAAAATATGTTTTAAAATATTCCATAATAGAACTTTATCTAAGTGAACATTTGTTATGGCAATTCATAAGTTCAATGCATTTGTATTAACAACCTCCCCAAATAGATCAATTTAGATACCCTTATCAAGTAGAGTTTGTGGCACTTTATAATTTAATTTGTTACATTCCTAGGTTTTCAAAGTGTCCAAGAAAAGGATAAATTATTGAAAGCATATTCCAAAATAAAATGAGAGAAATTAAGAAACATCATTATAAAGTACACAAAAAACATGCTAAGAATAACTAATTTATAGGTTGTCTTAAGGGGTATATACATGTATTTTTAATTTGTACAAAATGTTTAATTGTGTAAGTATGTATGTACATATATGTCATCTTAAAGCAATTATTACAAAATTTGGATATGCCATCTCAAGAACATCTCAAACTCGTGCCCAAAATGTAGTAGGTATTCACGCCACCTGATATCAAAAAGGTTCAAGTAATATCAATGAAATCATCAAAACATACATATTTTAATTTATGTAAAACTATCTATATGTACACAACTCAAGCACCTGCATTTAAAATTATTCCACACATGTGTGTAGGTTGAATCTAGTCATCCTCTCCTTTTTGTTTCAAAGTATGATTTATCAATGCAATGATGGCTTAAGGATACAAAAAAGGATAATAAATCAATTTTAACTATTAATGTACAAGCAATATCAATATATAATCAAAACATGTATTTAAATATATAATTTAACTAATAATTACCTATTTTTACCAGGTATTCCATGTTGTCTAGGTTGAATCTGCATGGACTAGATCCTTTTTGTGATTATGGATTAAGGATCTATAAAAGGACAATTTAAATCAATTTCAACTAATAAAACACTTGACCAATATCGAAACATGTATTTAATCTATTTAAAAGGACAATATAAAACTAAAACTATATTTACCTGTATTTACTTATTCCATTGTACCATTTGCATCCTCTCTTTTTTGCAATGCATCTATGATTGTCTCATGCTCTTCCATATAAATTGTCCATAGCACTTTATTTGTAGGTCTTCCATGATACCGATCTAGTTTTATATTCGTTGCCACCACCAAATGTGAATAGTGTATAATCTGTTTATGTGTTTCATAATCTTTGAATGCAGGTAGACCATTCTTCCTTGTTGGGTATTTTTGTAGCCTAGTGCCAACAACCACCACCAATCCTATTGGAAAACATGAAAACCATCATCAAATAAGTTCTCAAAAATTTCTTAAGGGGATCAAAGGATTATTCTAAATATTTTCTTAAGGGGATCAAAAACTTGTTATCAAAATTTTCTTAAGGGGATGTCTTAAGGGGATCACCATACCTGTTGGATAATGATAGCCATCATCATCTTCTCGAGGTGATATTAACTTATTTTTAGTCTCCACACAACGAGCTAACCAATATTTTGTTTCCTCTTCATTCCCCTCAAGTGCAACAACAACATACACATGTCTTGCAAACAAATTTTGATTTAATAACCTGCTCACATCTATATAAATAATTTAGTATTACAAAATAACTTAATAAAGTGAAATAAAATGAAATAAGTTGAATTAAATTACCTTCTTGTACAAGGTTTGAAACACGATCATAGTCTTCAGATGCAAACACTTGATCATTTTCTTCAATAGTTCTTTCATATTGATCATGTGTTGTGTAGGTGTCAATGATCTTTGCTCCCACTATTCAACCCATTTTGTATTTTCACATGCTCCCCAATCTCCTAAGATACAAAACTAACAAAAACATGCAAGCTCCCTTGTCCATATAGTCCATGTGCTTGTTGTCAAACTCCTAAATGAATTCCATTTAGTAGATCCACTGATTGTCTCATAGTCAACTCTAAGTACAATGCTCTCTTCTTCAACCAACCAAAAGAATTGATGAACTATAGAGTACTCACTCAAACCAAGTGTAGATAATCTTATATTGCACCAATCCACAATGCCACATGCATCTTTAAATTTTACTACATCCTTGAATTTTAATTGATCTCTAGCAAGAATTCTTTTGACACACGCACCAACTCCATCATGCTCTCCTTTACCATGCCCAACTTCAAAAAAACTCCATATACGTTGGACATTAAATTCCTTTTGAACCCTACTTAACCAATATAACATTCAAGCATTTTTGAACTGCCCTGTATAATTATCTGACCATATGAGGTGTTATGTCATTTGGATTCCTCTTTCTCTTAAATTTCTATAAAATATACTGAAACAGTATTGAACTAACTCTAACAAGTGTAACCAATTTTCACTCAAATAAAAATGATACTGACTCAAAACTTTTCTATCATCCTTAGTGCTATCATTTGCATGTCTATAAACAATATGGACAAACATAGCTACTTGCACTGAATTATAATACTGTGATTGAATTTCCTCTTGCGGAGCTAGAGTATAATTTTCCGCAAAATCAACCACTGAAAGTATACTACCAATTGGAAATGTGTTTCTACATGTGTGAAATTTTCCATCAAGCCATTGAGCATGTTGATAATCCATGGCATATTTTGGTATGATCTTATTCTTAAATTCTAATATGAATGCATGTACAGTAACTTTTTATGTAACTAAATCACAACGCTTTCCAATTTTTCCATCTTTTAGAGAATAATTAACATTCTTAAATCTTTTAACATCAACTAATTATTTTCCAAAATCATTATCAACACTTTTATGCATGCAAACTATGAAGAATGAAAGATCTCCACAACTACTGCATTGTCTAAAAATACAAGAACTTGAATAAAATATTTTTTTCATTAGATCTTTCACAAAATAAACTTGATATAAACTCCCTTACTATTTCGGTGGCATATTGATACCACATTCCTACATAATCATGTTAGTATGCAAAGTACAATGTATATATCGAAAAACATCATAAAAATAACGAAATTGAATATGTGTTTTACAACAACAAGATATTCATTCTTTATTAATTTTTGCATACCATGGTTTACATTTTTCAAAATACCTTTGGCTTATTTTAATATTACCAAGTAACACTAAATCACCACAAATTTTTTTATAAAATTCAGTTTGTGTTGTATCTAATAGGTGTTTTGGATGAGGACCGTGAACTTTGGACCCCACCCTTAATTTTAAAACATCTCTAGCATTAGATGATACCCTAGTATTATCATGCCAATATTTTTCAATCAAAGATTTAATTTCAACATTCAATTTCATATCAGACCTCGGGAGTCGACCACCGAAACTCCAACATTGGTTGATAGGATCATTTTCTATACTTTCTCTTCTTTTTGCTGCTCTTAGCAATGTTTTAGGATGTATTTTTAAAACTTCACTAATATTGCTTACCATTCTTTTATTCAAAGTTGATTTCTTAACTATAGCAATTGTTATAGCTCTTCTTGCTGCATTCTTATCTTTAGACCTACTATTTTTTTCCAATAGACTGAATGGCACTAGCAATACTAGACATAGCATGTTTTACTGATTGATCCTTTCTTCTTTGTTTAACAAAAATGCCTAAATTTTTCATTATTTTTCTCATTTTTTCGCATTCTCATTAATTGCATCATTAGTTGACATTGAACTGAAATTTTTTTACGATAAAAAAATTGATTGTATAATCTATTACATGTGTTCTTATTTGTCTCTCAAAAATTTTACCAGGAAGATTATCCAAAACATCACTTTCAATTTTAAAAAATATATATTCAAAACTATTTTCATTTTCATTCTCATCTTCATTTTCATTTTCATTTTCTTTTTCTTTTTCTTTTTCATTTTCATCTTCATTTCCATTTTCATTTTCATTTTCAACAACAAAACGGTTTTCATTTTCATTTTCAATAAAAGTATTATCATTTTCATTTTCATCAAGAGGATTTTCATTTTCATTTTCCACAACAAAACGGTTTTCATTTTCATTTTCAATAAAAGTATTTTCATTTTCATTTTCAACAACAATTTGACTCAAATCTTTAACTCTACGGATATTATCAATATCAACACTGTAATATCCAGCCTCTTGTAAATCTCTAATAAACACCATTTCCATGAGACTCAAAGGTGGATTTGAAGACGTACCTAGACTTGTTCCTATTGAAACATTCTCCATAGCATTAGAAGGGATATTTGAAGACATACCAGAAGTATTTTGTATATTCATATTAGTTTCCACTTTCACTTCTTACAAGTTTGCATCGTCTACATCCATGGTCTCCTCAATGTTTTTATCTTCAAAAGTTGTGGAATTGGATGCTTTTCCATCATTCATTGATTGAATTTTCATTCTTCTTTCTATTTGTCTTTGTTTCTCCTTCTCTCTCTTTGCTTGAATTTCTTCAGGGGTCAATACCTTCCTATCTTTCCTCTTAATCCGACATTGTGATCCCATGATTGAAAATTTTTGAAGTATACACAAATGAATGTCAAAAACTTGAGAGTCTTCCTTGAACTTATTCCTCCTTCAAAAAATTAGCAACTGTTCACAAAATTCCTCTTCCTCCTTCAAATAAGTAGCAATTGAACAAATTTTCTCTTCCTCTTTCAAACAAGTAACAATTGAACAAGAATATTCTTCCTCCTTCAAACAAGTATCAATTAAACAAAATTCCTCTTCATCCTTCAAACAAGTAGCAATTGCTTAAAATTTGTCTTCCTCCTCCAAACAAGTAGCTCAATCAAACAAAATTTCACATTCTCTTTTGGAACATTTATAGGAATTCAACAAAATTACTCTTCCTTCTTCAAACAAGTAGCTTAATTAAACAAAAAAATCATCCTTCTTTGAAAGCAAATAGGAATTGAAAAAAAATTATCTTCCTCTTTTCAAAAAAAATAGAAATTCAACAAAAAAATTCTTCCTCCTTCAAAAAAATAGCAATTCAACAAAATTATTTTCTCGCAGCGTCCCAATGATGCCTCCTTTCAAAATTGAAAAAAAACCAACTTGAAGAGCTTCAACAAGACAAAAATTGATAGAAAATAGGAAATATGTCGCAGTCGGCTATACAGAATGATTCTCAGACCCGACATACCCCTTTTTGATAGTAAATTTAAAAACAACAATAAAAAAGAACTTGGGATCCAATTTAATAAACGGGATCCCGTTTTTTAAATTTTCAAATTTAGGCCGGGTTTTTGCTTTGTTAACAGGTTCAGGAAATGGTTTGGGGATCCGAACCTAAGCCCTAGACTTGGTTTGACCTGCAAGTTGAAGGTCCTAGCAATGTCACAAAAAAATACTGACTTTGGGCATATGTCTGAAGGCTTTCTTTGCAAAGTTTTTCGACGAAATTAAAACCCATTATAGATTTGACAATGTAGATTCCAAATATGTAATTTTTTTACAATTGGAATAATTTTCTTATTTTCCATTTAATTTCTGATTAAACATGTCCATAAACTTGAATTATCAATATTTTTTAGTATTTTAATAACTTTTTATCAACATAACATTTTTACGAACGAATTGCACGAAAGCATACTTCAGACAATTATTTTCAATTTCAAAAAAAAATCAAAAAATCATAATTTTAGGTCATCTTATGCGTGACGTACATGACGATTTTTTAAAACACCAAATATGGCCAATAAAAAATCAACAAAAAAAAATATTCAATAAAAAATTACAAAAAAATAATGGAAAGAGCTCGTGCCTCAGTGAGTTACAAATATTCTCCCAAAAGGATTTAGAAAAATATGATTATTTAGGTCAAAATATGGATGGCGTACACGTGCATGGTATGGTAAAAAAAAATGACTTTTAAATAGTGGTTTTTAGAAACGCCTATTGAAATTCAATTTGTATCATTTGGGTATTGAAATAAATTACATATTTGGAAACTAGACTCTGAGTACTATATTTTATGATCAGTGACTTTTTCCAAGATTCCATCTCTAAGTGCTTAAAATTTTAAGGTCAAATGTATTGAAGTCTGAAAATGAAGAAACACACTTCCACTAAATGGCCAAAAAGTGGACTCAACTTCTTGTCAGCACCCCAATATAAGACCTTAGACAAAATAAGATTTTATTTCAAAAAAATTGATGCTTGTTTCTCAAAATGAAAATAAACCAAACCTAAGTTGAATCTTCAAATGATAATAATTATGTTAATAGATAAAATTGATATATCCCATTTGAATTGGACTTATGAGTCCAAGCAAGATGATAAAGATTGATATTGATAAATTTCACTTAAGCTAGACTTGTGAGTCCAAGAGAACTTCATATGATATGATAAAGATAAAATATAGGAGATCCAATTTGAACTTTGATAAATTTTCACAATGATAAGGAAAGATACCAAAAATTTATCCACTCTTCAAATAGTATCAAGGAAAATAAGACAATTTCAATAAAATACCTATTTAATCTCCACTTATTTGATAGTTTGATATTTTACTTTTGATTTTTTCTTAGTTTTGGAATGTTTTGATTTTTAATAATTTTTTATTTTTTCTAATTTTCTCAAAGATTAGAAACAAAAAGATATAATGATAAAGACAATGTCATAGGCTCAATTTTGAATGAATATCTCCCCTTTGGTTTCAAGTGGAGATGGTGATCTAAACAATCAAACATGCAAGAAAAATTAACAAGCCTAATCAAGTGGGTATGGCCAATAATTTTTTTACGAGGCTTTACAAGCTCAAATAGGGATATCCTCAAGATATACCACAAGGGTATGTGAGGCCTAATTACTAGATGAAAGGGAATAATGTCAAATAATTAGGAAGAGAGGGTAATCCACTCTCTACCTTCACTTCTCTAAGGTATAAAGGTATTAGAGGCTTAGCCTAGATTGACAAGATTTCACTTCTAATAGATTTGTCTTTTGATTTAGCCCCTACTCTTTATACTCTGCTAGAACATGGGAGTTGAGGTCATCCCCTAGAGTGATCACTTCTCTAGGTAGGCCCCCTAAAAAGAAAAAGAAAAAGAAAAATCACTTATTTCTAATCCTTAAGATCATTTTTGGGTGTGAGAGGAGAGCATACATAAGTAGATCTTGGGGATTAAAAGACACTTATTTATTTTAGAGCCCAAATCCAAATGTGAGAGATTAATTTTAGCCCAATTTTCAATGTGAGGAAGACACGCCAAGCAATATTTATTGAATCAAAGAAAATAATGTAACTTTAAGAACTTTGGAAATTGAAAGAGATAGAGTGATTGGAACAAATGAACTCAAATTCCAACACTAAATTTGATATGATAATTTTATTCAATGTGAAGAGCTCCAAACTAGCTTTTGTAACCCTTTGAATTTTCAATCTCTGCACATAAAGACCAACAAACAAGCCTAGAAAAGAAAAGAAATATCTTTTAGCCTCGAGATCACTCTAAGGTAAGAGAGGAGAACATACATAAGTAGATCTTGGGGATTAAAATCAAATGATTCATTTCAGATCCCAAATCAAAATGTGAATGGTTGATTTTAAGGCGCAATTTTAAATGTGTGAAAAAATGTAAAACAAGATAGTTTAAGACAAACAATGATAGCACCAATGGATTATTTATGATTTCAGAAATGATAATAGAACTCTTGTAAATATCAAAAAATAATACTATATTGTAGCAAATAGATGTTTAGAAAAAAATATGCTCATCAAAAGGTTACAATTTTAATTTTTTATTTTCACCTAATCAAACTGGATCCAATTATTTTGTAATATTTTTAGTCCCAAAATTTAAAAAATGAAAAGGATAAACCCCTACTAAAATTATGAGATCTTTCTAAAAATATCTAAAAAATTCTTTAATTTGTGCCCTAAAAAATAGATTTATGGTGAAACCCTAATTTTTAAAGATCTAACTTTTGTCATTATTTTGATCTCAAAAATCAAAATACAAAGAACAAACCTCTATTTAATTTTTGAGATATTTCCAAAAATATGATTTTTTTCCAAAAAAATCATTGATTTGCAACCTTAAATCCAAAATTATGAAAACCCCTAAAATGACAGTAACTCGCCAAATATTGATGATCCAAGTATAAGTATTTTAGTGTAAACTCTTAATATAATCCCTAATATTCTAAAAAAAATGTAGAAAAATTCCAAGACATTAGAAAGATATGATAAAATCTATGAAAATTATGATTTTTCCTTATTTGATAATTTCATCATTATTTTGATCTCAAAAATTAAATTACAAAGAACATACCCCTATTTAATTTTGGAGAGATTTTCAAAAATATAATTTTTTTTGAAAAATGTATTGATTTGTGATCTAAAAATTAGATTTATAAAAAACCCTAAAATGCTAATAACTCACTAAATATTGACAATATAGACCTAATTTTTTTATTGGAGCATCTTGAGATCATACAAAACCTTTAGTAAAAAATGTGTAGGAAAATGTTTCGCCTTTTGAAAAATATGATGAAATATTTGAAACCCTAGTGTTTTTCCTTCAACATACAAAAATTAGCTCCAAAAAAAAATTCTACATAAAAGAGCTAAACCCAAGGAAAATAGAGCTAGAAAAACCTTCAAAAAAAAAGGATCTAATAGGTATGTGGGTCCCATCGAACATGCCAAATGTGAATGATGAAAATGTGAATCACAAATATCAACAATGCAAAACTCACACCTTCACAATCACACAATGAAGTTCAAGATCTTGGCTCAGAATATAAAATTTAGATAACAAGAAAGTCATCATAACTAAGATCTTGATTTTCTCTATTGTTGATTTCTCTTCAAAGTAACAAACCATGAAAGAACAATAATGATATGATGTAATGATAAAGATAAATGATACCTATGCTTGATGAATGATGAATGATAATGATAATACTTGAATGCTTGAATTCTTGATAATACTTAATAGATTTTTTATAACAAGAGTGCTAAGATTGTAATAATACTAGGGAGATTTTTTATAATAAAATTGTTAGGGAGATTTGATAATAAAAGTGTTAAGGGATATCAATAAAATGAAAGCTTCTTATTTATATGCTTCACTTAAGATTTTATCAATGGTGGAGATTGATTTGAAATATCAATGGATAGGAAAATTCAAGATAGGGTAAGACCTAAATTTTGAATTTTGAAGGATAGAATTAAATAAATAAAATTTATTCAATTCAAATGATAGCTTGGATAAATAAATAAATAAATATTTATTTATTTATTTTAGAAAAAAATATTTAATTTAAAAGAGGATAATTAGTTAATTAAATAATTTTTAAAAATTATTTAATTATAGAAGAAAATATTTAATTTAAATAAATTAAAGAGGAGGTTTAGCAAATTAAATGATTTTTTAAAATGATTTAATTATGAGGAAAATATTTAATTTAAATAAATTATTTTTAATTTATTTAAAAAGGGGAGTGTTAGCTAATTAAATAATTTTTGAAAATTATTTATTTATAAAGGACCAAAGATAAATTGAATTTAATTTTAACTAATGTTGGAGGGAAAACAATAAGAGATGAATTAATTAAATAATTTAATTATTATGGATGAAAAAAGGAAAATGTTAGCTTAATTAAATATTTAATTATAGATAAAAGAAATGATAAGGATAAAGATGAAAAGGAATTAGCCATTTTATGTGTCTACAGTGGTGTAATTGATCTAGTTCAAAGTCCATCACTTTCACGAGCAAGAATGTGGAAACATAGGTTTATTTCTAAAAACAAAGGATGAAGTGTTTGAAATAATGAAGTAATTTATAATTTTGTTAAGAAATAATAAAGAAAATCACTTATGATAAAGTAGAAAAAAAGTGGAATGGAGCATGTGGATAAGAAAATTCTAATTTTTTATAAAGAAATTTAAATTAATAAAAAATTGAAAGTGTTGCTTAAACACCAAACTAAATAATGATGTCTAAAGAATAAATTAAATGTTAATGGACATCGTAATATGAATGTTGCAGACTAAGAAAAGAGATTTAAAGTTTTGGGTAGAAGTAGTTAATAGAATAGCTTAGATATTTAATAGCTCTTATTAAAAATTTGTTGAAAATAACCCAAAAGAATCTTAGAGTGGTAGGAAGCTTGCCTTGATTATTCTTGTAGAAAAGAAAATATATATATATATATTAAAATGGAAAATACATTTTCATTAGATATAATGAGGATTCCAAAGCTTTAAAATTGCATAACCCTTATAATCAATTCTCATCAAAAAAATACATTGTATGATGAATGTAATAACACATTAGTTCATTTTGAATCCTTTTATGTACCTAAATTTATTAGAATGGATCTTTTAAAACTATTCATCGTTCAAAAATAGGAAATGCTATATAACTCCATAAGAAGTTTATCAATAAGGCTCTAAAGATCATATTATCAATTATGTTCTAATGGCTAATATCATGCAAGATGAAGATCCATAAAGGTATGAAGAAGTGAAAGGAAAACTAGATTGACAAGAAACAATCTAAGAAGAATAGTATTCATTGACGAAGAATGATAAGTTTAGGACTTAACTATAGTTCTAGAACGTAAAAATTTGGTTAGCTGCAAATGGATTAATAAGACTAAGTTTTGATTTGATGGATCTCTAAAAAATATAAGGAAAAATTGGTTTCTAGGGAATTTTTATATAAAGAATGTATAACCTGATTAAATACTAATATTTTTGCTCCACTTATAGAATTAAGTAAAATTCTAATTAATTTTTAAATAAGAAAATTTATATCTATCTGAAGAATATGGGGAAGAAAATGTGAATTAGAAGCTATATAAATCTATATGTTATAAAACAAGATTTAAGATATTTTTCAATTAAAAATAGTTTAACTAAATATAATCAGTTACAATGCATGGTGTGTCAAGAAGATATTGGACCATAAATATAGATTTTCAGTCAATCCAAAAATGTATCAAAAAGATCCTAGATCTAACAAAAGAAATCATAGCCTAGCTATACTACTAAAAGCCTAGTGGATACATAACTAATTAATTGCATAGAGTAATATAAATATGTTCACTAGAAAATATAATTATCATAAAACCATTCACAACAAATCTCTTTCCCAACATCACTTTACATCATTGTTATATTTATGAGTCAAATTCAAAGGGACCTATAAGAGGAATAGGTAAAACATTATTGTCATCAAGGTTACCAACAATAACTTGTGAATCCATATTAGTATTTGTTGAACAACCTCAAGATTAGAATAATCATTAGTAACAATGTTATCTTCATACAGTTCTAGAATGTTGTAGTTCTAAGTTTTCAAGCATTCTTTTTGAAATTCTACATATTATTTAACAAATTGTTCATCCATTTTTCAACTTATCATGTAGCTAGAATTGTGCACTTTTAATCTCTTTTGATACAATAGGGATGCCTTCCTTCAATAGCTTTATGAACCCATCCTTAGGAATTTTCATAAATAATTATACTTGAAGTTGAGAGGAAATGCTCTATTGCCAAAAAATGAGAAAAGGGAGTGCAGGGTGAGAGTAAATTATGTTTTCTTGTTAGGTTTTCCATTATAAATGATAATGACCATATGACTATCCACTAGATAAAGTGCCTAAGAAGTATGTGGCTTTCAATGAGTCACAAATAGTGGATGGGATCAACAAGTAAGGATAGTGGGGGGAGATAGGATTGACTTCATGTGCAGGATGACAAAGAGAAGAAAAATGCAACTTCATATGTGCAATGGGAGTGAAGAAGAATTTGAATCATGCATAATAATGGTGAAAGATAAAAGGGAGTGCAGGGTGTATGAAGTGTTTCATTTATAAATTTATTTTTGTAATGGAGAAATGTTATGCGCTTGCTAAGTTTGGGGGGAATGACTTTTATACATGACAAATTAAGGTGTAGTTGATTTAATTGAAAAATATCTTTAAGATATTATTGTCAAAATCATAAAAAAGCCACTAGATGTAGATCAAGTTGTAAAATAGGTAACAAAAGGTTGAAAAAAGCAACAAGATTAATTGGTCTCAAATTATCTAATGCATACTTGCAGTATATTGATCTCATGAAAACTTCAAAAGTAAATATGAGATGGTTTCAATTCTTTATTTGGTTTGTAAACTTCTAGTACCAAGATGACAATCAAGAAAAATCTTTTTATGAAAGCATTGTTTAGTATATCAATACGTTTAATTCTCTTCTTGATCAATTTGTTAATATTAATCCTAGGGTAATTGATGATGATGCTAAAGCAATTTTATTGAGTACTTTGCCTTCAAGCTTTGACAATGTTCTATTAGCATTAAATAAATTCAATCCGAACTTGAAAATTATGATTTCTTCCTTAATTGATAAAGAAAATGAAGTCTCTAAGAATCATTTAATTACTAAAGAAACTTCTTTATTTGTAAAAAAGTATAATATTTCAATATGAAAGGAAAAAATAATTTAAATGTTTCTATTGTAATCAAAGAGGACATTATTCTAATGAATTGTATTCAATATGCTAAGGGCCTTATTGAAGGCAAGTTGAAGACAAATAATGCTTTCACTGTTACTGAAATTGAGATAAAAAGATATGGTTTCCTAATACATAGATCAAGATTTTTCTCACCGTGAAAATGAGAAGAAATATCTTTTTCAAAACTTAAATAGATCATAAATAAGATTTTTAAAAAATTGAAAGCTTGTTTTTCACATCCCAAACTAACTTCTTACTCTAAGATGATACATTATTTGGGAAGCACCACTATATTTATGTCCCTTCATAGAACAATGAGAAAGCTTTGACAGTTTTATGAATTATAGATAAGTATATCTCGATCCACCAAACGATAAGTGCTGCTGTGGATAATTGAACATGTTTGAGGTCGTAACCGAGGTATTCAATTTTAACAAATTCAAAATAATTTGTATCTCATAAATGTTCATAAACATTAGCGAGGGATGTTGTAAATAATACTCACTGTGGGCACCGCCATACAATCCCTTCACAGCTTCAACCCACCCACACCACCTCTTAATTCAGCAAAAGCGTAGATTTTGATTTCATAACATTTTGGCATGTTTATATGCATGTATAAACCTCTGGTTATAAATAAGAATCAAATGAAAAATAAAACTGCCTGCCTGAAAATCCTGTGTAAGAGTCTTAGAAATGTTCTCTCGGTTTCCTTCACAATGACAACAAATTTTATTTTCTAGAATCCAGAGTTTCATTCAGATACCTCGATGAAGAAAACTGAAGAACAAATTAGCTATCATGTTCCTACTATTCATGCAAGTAAATTTCCAAAGAGAATGAAAAAGCTCCATTTTTATCTCTTCTCATTTTGTTTTAAAAAAATTCTGGGACTTTTTCTAAGGTAACATCTAATCGACCCGAAGAGAGACTGTCGACTGTTATGTGAAATGCCCGTCTGGTTTCTGTCAGATGGCAAAAGATTATGAAGGGCTGAAGATGAAATTAAAAATACAGAATCCGGCTGATATATAATAGTGTTGGCAAGGATTTAAAAAGAAAAATGTCAAATATTTCAAGCTACTAGGATCAAGTCAGATTGAACTTCTTTTTACAGATATGAACTGACAAGATGTTAAGCCATCGAAATTCTGAGAAAGAATCTTCTAAATCCTAAATTAGTTAATAGTATGAAGTCTAAATCCTAAATTAGTTAATAATATGAATTTTTTACAGTCTATGATATTAATATTAATATTTCAAGATTTATATGAAGTTTCAGACAGTTTTAATCCAGAAACTGTAATATTTCATAATCTATAGTCTTTTCTAATTGTATTAAATAATCCATCTTCTTCTCTAGTTGTATCTTACTCTAATGATGAATGGCTGAATATGATCTAAAACGTTTTTTAAGAAATTTCAGGCAATTTCGAAATTTGATATTAATATTCTGAATTTTTTAGATTAAAATTGTCTGAATTTCTTACAAATATTTTGAATATTGCATTATACATCTTTTCTTTAATTATATTTCATTCTGATGATGAAGAAATTTCAATCAATTTTAATAAAAAAAATCAGCATAGTCTTAACATACCGAGAACAAAAAATGTGGTTGCAGAATTGCTTTGGTTGGAACAAATCCACGCTATATCACCATATTGCCATGCCCAGTTCATCATAAGAAATTATTAATAGAAAAAAAAGAAAACAGAAGCTTTACAGGGACAATATTCAGAAATGTTATAAGAAAGAATATAGTTAGAGAAAGAGAGTTTCCTCTAAAACGAAGTGGAGGGAAGGTGGGCAGGCGGTGGGAAGGAGAACAAAGAACCAGGCGAGGGAGGAGGCAGCTGTCCAAATTGGAATTGCTCAGTGGGCGAAAGCGGCATGAGAGACCCAGGCGAGAATGGAACCTGTGACGCCGCCAACAACTGAGAAAGCGCAAACTGCGAGCCGGGCGAAGGCAATGGCGAAACAAACGGGAACTGCTGGTGGGTAATGGTATTCGCTCCAGGCGACTGAAAAAAAAGCGGCGGAGAGCCCTGCTGCTGCGTCATGGCGGCGGCGGCGGCGGAGTGGTGAGGAAACTGGGTAGGCGCAGAAAACTCCGAGGGCAGGGTAACGTGCGAAACCACTGTCCTGGGCCCTGCGCTGGCCCAGGCAGCTCTCGGGGGCGGCAGCCCCTGAAGAGGGGGATAAATCTGCGGCGAGGGACCCGAGCAAGGAAATTGGAACGCGAGCCCCGAATCTGCACTGGCGGTGGCGATGTAGGGAGCCAATGTGGCGGCGTCAGTGGTGGCGGTCGTAGTGACGACCTGTTGCTGTTGATAAGATGGAAAAGACACGGACTTCATGGCCGCCAGATTGGGATGAGAGACGAGCTTGTTGAAGGAGTAAACTGACTCGAGCGGAGGCGGCCTTACTCTCTGCAGCCGAGGTGGGTCTGGAGGCGGAGGCGGAGGCAAAGGTGGAGGAGGCGGTGGTGCAGATGGTGAGCCAGTGAGCTTCTGGACAACGGTGCGGAAATCGTTCTTGTGAATGGTGTAGAGGGGTGTCTGCTGCTTGGGTGGCTGAATTACACTGCGTTTCACCACCTTGCTGATCTTCCCAGAATGCCTTCTTTTCACGCCCAGATAGCCATTGCTTTTGCTGTTGCTGCTGTCGCTTCCTTCAGGCGAATCTGATCCTTCCATGGCTTCCATAACAAAATTGTTCACTACTCACTTGTATTTACCAGAAAAAACTCTACCCACTCCGTTTACTACGTTTCCGCGGCACCGCTCGCCGAGCTTCGCGTTAGCGTTGAAGGGGAATAAGATATTATTATTGTTAATAATAAAATTAAGGGCTCATGGATACTTGGAGCGTACGTGGCGTGATCTGAGCCGTTGTGGTTCTTGCGATCTAAGCCGTTGCTTCGTCATCGTTGACTGGGCTGTCTGGTCTGACCGTGTTAGAGAAAGCGACAAGGCTCCGGTAAAACATCGAAATCTTTGACCACCCTGTCTACTTTGCTTAAGTTTTAAAATGGCATTAATGCCTTCGTTTTCAGTTACAAAATCACAAGTACTGAGGTGGAAGTGCCAATTTCGAGACACATTTAATGAGTAGGTAAACTTGTGGCTCCTTTTACCTTCTCCACATGCTCCTTTTCGATAACTGTTTACAACACTATACCAAATTTTTAAAGGAGTCTACTAGCCATGCAAACCTTCTCCTTTTGCCCGGTTAAGGAAGTATAAGGTTGGGTTCCTTTTAAGAATGGAGGAATCCAATAGTCCTTTTTATAAACTGAGGTGATCGGTGATGTTGGCACGACACATCTTTTGGTATCATGGGATGGGGGAGACTATATTTTATGACCTTTTTCTTATAAACTGAGGTGATCGGTGATGTTGGCACGACACACCCTCTGGTATCATGGGATGGGGGAGACTAGACCTTATGAACTCTTTCTTATAAACTGAGGTGATCGGTGATGTTGGCATGACACACCCTCTAGTATCATGGGACGGGGAGACTAGACCTTATGACCTCTTTCTTATAAACTGAGGTGATCGGTGATGTTGGCACGACACACCCTCTGGTATCATGGGATGGGGGAGACTAGACCTTATGACCTCTTGCTTGCAACAGGATGCTTTAGTCAATCAAGTTAGGTCCCCCATATAAAGTTTGGTTTTGCTTTTTCATGTCAAAGGGGGTTTTTGGGATCATAGATGGAGCTGAATGGTTTTGAATGATTTTGTTTTTTCCATGTCAAAAGGTTTTGGGTCTAATGATAGAATTGAATGGTTTTGAATGATTTTGTTTTTTCTAATTGAAAGGTTTTTGGATTCAATGGTAGAGTTGAACGGTTTTCAATTATTGTTTGTTTTCTTGTGTCGAAAGGTATTGGGTTCATTGATATAATTGAATGGTTTTGAATGATTATATTAGGAATCAAATCTTAGAATACAAGACCCTCGATATCATAAAAAATGAAACTAAGATCATGTCTTGAATAATCCCTAAATTTTTTATTAAAAAATATAAACTTAAACTCATATTCTTAAATCAAATTACAAAAACAATTTAAATTTAACATCAAACTTGTCATAAAATAATATCATAAATTAACAATAATGATAAAGCTTTAACCTCCCCCATTCACACATTCTTTCCGAACACATTGATTATATAAATAAAAATAATATATTTCAAATATACATTAACTTTCCCTAAAATGGAATGCAAAGACATTCTTTTGTTCGGTACAATATTACATCTAAATAACTAAATCTATTTTTAGTTAATTTGCCTATGATCAAACATGACACATTAATTCTAAAATTGATTCTAATCGAAGTAACTTTTGGCCTACCCTACCAACCTCATCTTATTTTTCATGTCTTTTTTAAAATAAAAGTATTGGCCTCAATATTTACAAGAATATGATGTATTGTTAACCTAATGTTTAAAATCATGTGACATTCTTCCACGCTTTCTATATCAAATAATATTTACTTCTAAATCTCTTTCAATTGAGGAGTATTTACCTTAGATAATATACAAAACAATTTGGAGTACTTTATGTCCATGTGGGATTATGAACTTTCTCAAATATTGTAAAGAAAAACAATCTTTTCTTATGAAATGATTTAGCTTAAATTTATACGATTTATGCAAATAAATCTAGATTTATTTAGATTTATTTAAGTGATATAGTGGGTCAATATATTCTAAAATTAAATGTTAAGGTATAAAAATAAATTATTTTGGGTAGATAATAGTGAGATCTATGTGGATAATGGTTATATCTAAATAGACATATGAATCAATATTATAAATGGTTGGAGAACATAAATATATTAAAGTGTGTGTATATTATGATAAGGTGAGGGTTAAGTGTTTGAAAAAATAGGTGTATAGGAATGGGTAATGGTTAGTGAGATGAGCCCAATTTTGTACAAGATTATGGCATTTGTCGATATGCACATGTATCAAAGTACTTCCTCAAAATGGATAGAAAGCTATATGTGAAATGTCATTAGTATGTTAAATTTTCATCAATTTATCCTTCATTTTGAGGTGCACATGAATCTTAAAATGATTTTGTATATTAAAGTATGTAGCACTCATAAACATGCATATATGAATTCATACATCAAAGGATCTACAAAAGGGACCCTACAATGTGTCATCTTGCAAGCATGTCCTTTGATATGCACTTTCCACACGAACCCACAAAACAAAGAAAGTGTGTACAATGAGTAACTTCTTTCCCACAAGTTAGGAAACTCTACGTATTTAGAAGATAATAATGGTTTATTTGGACTAGCGGCTATAAGATGACATGGTGCATGGGGCACATGGTATGTCATGTGGTAATGCTTCATTTATTAATGGTGTTGAGTCTTTGTGTCGCACTTACCACTACTTGAAAGCTCAATATAGGAATGTTAGTTACAATATATGCCCCCTTCACTTGGTGGCACCAATATGATATAGAGAATTATTGAATATGTTAAAATATACATGAAATTCAATGTAATGTATAGATGAGAACATAAGCATGGAATCATATAAAGTAGTAGAAACAACTAATATATCATGTTGTAAATATATGTAACATCTAGAATGATAAGGTGTGATAAGCATATGTGGGAGGATAGAAAATTTAATGTTTCACTAACATGGGAAATAATAGGAAGGATGGTGATCTATGGTTCTAAATAAACAAAACATAAATTTAGGAACACAAGACATTGAGATAGACATATGTCTCCAATGTGGCATCTAAGAGCATGATAAAAAATGGTGGAGATAAAGGTAAAAGAAAGATAGTGAGTCCACTTGTAGAGGAAGTGTTTGGCTTAGAAAAAATACCAATAGGAATGAGTATGCATTTTGTAAAAAATGGGCACTCATTTAGGTATTGGTGCTCAAGCCTAAACTCCTATTTGTATGGAATAAGTACCCATTTTGATTTAGAAAATGGGTATCCATTTTGGTTTTTAAAATAGGTACCTATTTTTAATTGCATCATATACTCATTCTTTTTTAGAATGGGTATGTGTTTTAAGATAAGTATATATGTTCCATACATTTTCAAGTTTAAAACTCACATATTTTCTATTTTTTAGGCTTGGAAACCCAACTCTTAGCCTTGAACCTACAAGTACAATGACATGTTAATAGTAAAAGAAAAATTGACTTTAGCAATATGGTTGATATTTTAAAAAAAAATGGACCAAATTAAAACCCATTAGATATGACAATGCCTAATTTTTTAATATGTAATTTTTTATTCTATTAGACATATTTTCTATTAATCAATTAATTTTTAAACAAAAGGACTCATAACTTTGAAATGATCTATATAAACATTTTTTAATAACTTCTAATTTTTTAAAAAAATTGAAAAAGAATTATCTAACCAATCTAAACACAGTTCTTTACATGATAAAAAAGAAGATAATTTTAAAATTATTTTAGCTCAAATTATGTTGGTTGTACATGAGGGGTTTTGAAAAAAAAAAATTAGGGCTAGTAAAAAAAATTACAAAAATTATTTATTAAAAAATTATAAAAAATATCCTAACCAAACTTCATCATCATATGCAGCTTTTCACAAAATAAATTAGAAAAATACTTTCATTTAGATAAAATTATTTTTTTATACACATTCATTTTTTGGCCCAAAACACATAATTTTTAAAAAGTCACTTTTGTACATCCTATAAAAACCAAAATTTATCATATGGGTATTAGAATAACTTATATATTTATAAACTAGAAATAAAATTGTACATTTTATATTTTTACACCATGTTAATATTCTATGTGTAATTCCTTCAAACTTTTACTCTAGCTATGAAAAAAATTATTAGGAAAAAATCTTCCACTTTTTTGCCAAAAAGTTGAGTCAAATTCTTGCACTTACCCATAAGGCAATATTTAGGAAATTTTTAATGTGTTAGAGAAGGCATGATACCAAGCTAGTGTTTAAGGATGGTGAGGTAATGTTGATAAGGGAAAGTAAGATGCCCCAATATAAAGGTGTGCAAATGAGAGCATGATATAGCAATGTCAAAACTACTTTAAAAATGGAAGGCATGAGACATTTAATCTAAATATACATAGAAATTTAAAAACTCAATATGTAGGAGGGAGAACATGATGTCCTTGATTGTAAGGATAGATGCTAAGGATATAGAAAGAGAAGTGTAAAGAGGTATAAAGGGTATGCTCTAGAAGCGTGATGTAGTAGTGTAAGAGTATAATATGTAAGTTATAAAAACTAAGTATGCTAATATGAAATCATGGAATGTAGACAAATGTCAAAGACCAAGGATGTTAGGATAGGTGACATTATAATTTCTATCCTAAGTTGATAATTGTGTGTCTCCACGTTCTTTGGAAAGTGTTCTAGAGGACATGAGGGGAAAAGTATTTATTATTTATTTTCCTATGACAAATTGTAATTGCATTCAAAGAGGTGTACCTACTACGATGATGGATACACAGCATCCCAGGAGCATATTCCATTTGGGTGTCCAACTTATGGGTGAGGACCACCTAGAAGTGCATGCCCTTGCATGTTATTTGTATGTTATCCTGGGTTGGGCACCCAAGCTTGGATGTTTTATATTTGAGTCGTCAGAGAGATATGGAGCACTCGGTATTGTCCAATTTTTATTGGCTATGGGTTAGGCACCCATGTGAAGGCCATGTAAGAATTTAATATTTTTCACCATGTTTTTGGGCTGCCCATTAAGGGAGCCGTGGGTTTTTCCAAGTGGTCTTTCTTGTTTTTTCAGGATACCATTTGTGGTATTCTCTCCCACAAACTTCTATATATTGGAGCATTGAGATGGTGGTTTGTAGAGCTTTTTTTGCAGGTTGTCAGAGTAATGAACTGCTGCCAAATTTCAAAGAGGATTGTTGTATTGATATATTTCCTTCAATATTAATACATTGGATCTCTTTTGGTGTGGATTTTTTTCTTGCATGGGTTTCTCCATGTATATATTATGTCACTTGTGATTCTCAACTTGTGGTATTGTCAATTTTTATTTCATTGTTACAATTGCTAATCACATATCATAATCTTGGTAATCTTGGATACATAATTTCAAATTTATAAACACATACTTAAAATTTCATATTGTTGTATTTTTACCTTGGATTTCCAACATTTGGTATCAAAGCTAGTAGTTTTGTTAAGAGAGGGATGTTGCATAGACGGTTGTCCTTGCACCAAAAGATCAACATGTTAATGCCTGATACAACCACCAGAGTTAATGAATCCATGGGAGGCGATCAATCCATGTCACAAACCCAAGTGTTGTGTTACACAACACAAGGAGACCAAGGGTGCACACCTTACAACAATCCCCTAGCGCAAGCAAGGGGTTCGAACCCATGACCCCGACTCTAATACCAAATGTTACACAGATAGTTGTCGTTGCACCAAAAGATTGACCTGTTAATGCCTAATACAATTTCTAGAGTTAATCAGTCCACAAGAAGCGGTTAAGCCATGTCATGAACCCAAGTTTTGTGCTACACAACACAAGGAGACCAAGTTTGTACACCTTGCAACAAGGGATTCCTTTCTCTTAAGTGTTGAAGGTTTTTTGGTTGTAGTGGTAGCTTGTGCATTATGGGTTTCACAAATTTGTTAAGAAGATTGAAAACCATGGATTCTACCTCTCATCTAGCTATTGAGAAATTAAATGGCACTAGCTACAAGATGTGGAAGTTGAAGATGGAGGATCTCCTTGAAGAGAGAGATCAATGGTTGGCAGTTTCAAATGAAAAGAGACCAGAATCAACATCTAATGAAGATTAGAAGAAATTTGACAAGAAGGTAGGACGAACCATTCGGTTGTGTCTTGTAGATTTCATCCTCTTGAATTTTTGAGAATGATCTAACACATACAAGTTGTGGAGGAGGATAGGTGAAATTTACTAAACTAAGAGTCTAACAAATAAATTATTATATCTCAAAACGTTAAATAAATATTCTTTGAAAATGAAGGATGGTGATTCTATTGAACAACATTTAAATTCTTTTAATATGATTATAAGTCAACTTGCATTTGTAGATGTTAAGATAAGAAGAAGATAAATATATTATTTTTCTTTGTTCTTTACTTGAATCTTGATAAAATCTAATTTTTTCCATAAGTGGTGGTGGTACACAACTAAACATGGATAGTCTCATTGATATACTTCTTTCAAAAGAGATGAGAAGAAATTCCATGAATGCAGGCTCCCAAGATACCTTGCATGTGCAAGGAAGGTCCAAAGAAAAAGGAGAGCATAAAGGGGACAAAAAGAGAGACAAGTCTAAAGGACATTCAAAAAAACCCAGGAAGAGCAGAGTAAAGTGTTGGAATTATGGTAAGAGAGGGCATGTGAAGGAGTGTAGAAGAAAGAAAAAGAGTTTAGAAACTTCCACGAAAAAGTCCTCATAAGATGGTGATTTTGATGCTTTATTTATTTCTACTAACATTGTTAGTAATGATGCTTGGCTTATTGACTCAAGTTGCTCCTACCATATGACTCCTCACAAGGAGTGGTTTACTTCATATTCAACTTATGATGGGGGAGAAGTTTTTCTTGGTGATTACAGAACAAAGAAGATTGTTCATAGGGGAAAGGTAAAGTCCATGATGGAAGGTTTAAAGCCCTTAATGATGTTTTACATTTTCGAGGACTTGTGAGAAATTTACTTTCAGTATCCAAATTGAATGATTTTGAAATGCATGTGACATTTGACAAGTTTGGTTGTAAGTTGGTAAGAGGGAGTTGATGATTGCTAAAGGATCTCAGATTGGGACTTTGTTTAGGTTTAATACCTCCATTTTTTGTAACTTTTCCAATGTAACAGGCACTGAAAATGCATGTATGTTGTGGCACCATAGATTGGGTCACATAAGTGAAAGGGTCTTAAGACCATTTTGAATAAAAATATGGTTGATGGTATTTCTAATTATTCTATTGGAAAAAATGATTTTTGTGGGCAATGTGTGTTTGATAAAAAAAATAGATCATTTCCTAATGGAACTAACAAAACTAAGAGATTATTAAAAATCATTCATTCAGATGTGTTTGGACCAGTGGATGTTGACTCTTTTAGAAAATCTCATTATATTATGTTACTTTCATTGATGATGTCTCAATATACACTTGAATTTATTTTATGCATGCAAAATCAAAGTTTTTCACTAAGTTTAAGGAATTTAAAGCCTTAGTTGAGAAGCATATGGATTATATGATAAGGGTGTTGAGAGCTGACAATGGGGTATATCCCATCCAATTACCATTGTGTATTTTCTTTGTTGAGTACTGATGATGAACCTAGATCCTATAGGGAGGCTCTTTCTTTAGAAGAAAGTGATTCCTGGATGCAGGCCATGAAGGAGGAGATGATGGTTTTGGATAGTTGTGATACTTGGGATCTTGTGAGTTTGTCCAAAGGAAGGAAGTCCTTTGGTTGCAAGTGGGATATTAAAAATAGATTTGGTGCAAATGGTTGGTTAGAGTGGTACAAGGCCGGATTGGTGGCCAAGGGCTACTCCTAGAGAGAGGGAGTTATTTTCAGTGAAATTTTATCTTTTGTTGCTCAGTTAACTTCTATTAGATTCCTATTATCTATTGTTGTTTCTTATGATTTTGAAATAGAGAAAATGGATGTTAAAATTGGGTATGTGCAAGATCATGGGGGTTCAAAAAGTGGCGATGTGAAAAAGAAGTCGTTATTAACTCACCCAAAAATGCAAAATTTTGCTTTGATTTTTTGTAGGCTTGGGTGGAAAGTACATACTACCAATGCAAATACCAAACCGAAATGGATATCTATTTCTAATAGGTCAGATTTTTTAATTTTGTCGAGTTTGGGGCTGGCCAATATTTTTATTTAATATATTATTATAATTTTTTGATATATTTATACTAATTTGTTTCAATATATTTATCATTGGATATTAAATTATAATATATTATAATTATATTTATTTATAATAATACTTTTAATAATATGGTTTTTATATATATTATAATAATGTTTTTTTTTAAAGCGTTATTATAATGTTTTTTAATTTAATATTATATAATAATATATTTAATATATTATATTATAATACATATAGTATTAAATATTATATAATATTATATTATATAATAATAATATATTATATTATATTATAATATAATATATATATATATATTATAAATAATATATATATATATATTATATTATTATATAATAATATTATACCGCCAATAGTGATATATCTTAAATTTCAAAAAACGTCGCTTTTCTAATATATGTTAGGTCCCAGACCTGACCATATATTAAAAAACTACATAAAGGAAACATATATTCATTTCCTATTTTATAAAATGAAAAGCAAAAACCCCGAGAGCTCATTTTTAGCAGAGTCTATGTGGGTTTTTATCTTCTCAACTTGGATATCCATTCGTAGGTGCCTCTTCTTGCTCAATTCAATCAAATTTGACATTTATTTTTGGATTTTTATGCTTTTCTTCAATTTTTATGGGTTTTGCATTATTTTTTTTGTCAATTTTAGTAAGAAATAGGATATTTGATAGGTTTTTTATAGCATTAAAATCATTGTTAATTCAGAAAAAAATTATCAATTAACAAGCTTAAAATGGTTGATCCCAACCCTGCTCAACATGAAAATCCTAACCCCGCACAAGATGAAAACCCTCCAAATCCTCCTTCACCACGACTGTATTTCCAAACCAAAATGTGCCAACAATACATGAATCTATTCATATAAATTTAGATCAATTGAGAAATATATGTCGAATCTATGAGACGCTCACTGAGCTATCAGACATGAAAAACACTTTAGAAACAATCATTTCTAATGTTGAAACTTTGGCAACTCAGCACAATAGATTTGTACAGTGGCAAGAGGAACAAAGGAAATTTTATGCCGATGGGTTATCATATGATGAGGTGAGGACACTTGATATTGACAAATCCCAATTAGCCTAGTTATTCATCGATCACAGAATAGGATAGCCCATTAATGTGTGGAAGCCAAAATTTTCAATTAAATGGTGCACACATAGAGGCATATTAGATCATATCTGGAGACGTTGGTGGATGGTTTTTGATAAACCACCCAACAAAAATCTTGACGTGCCTTAGTATTTTATTTGAAAATTATATGCAGAGTTTGTCCTAGGGAGGCATGTCAATGACTTTGACATTCAATATTTCTAAGGTGTTGGTAGAGGGATGCCACAAGATAGACCTAGAGCATGCCAAGTCACCCCAGTTCACCCTGCTCTGCCTATTTTCGCCCTCACTCCACTACCTTACCCTAATATCTCTTTAGATGTAGGGACTCGGATATTTTATGATCTACATTCATTGAGTGATCATTTGGTCACACAGAGCCATCATGTTGTTCAGCCATTTGACAATGCATCACATCCTAGTGACGCACCTAATACATCCTAGCATGATGGTGGTGCACTTGTTGCATCAGCTTCGACTAGTACACCATCCTCATTGCCACATATTTGTGTGCCCCATTACAGCATGACGTGCAATAATTTATGTTTGGGTCCTCCCTAACAGTCCACTAAGGCTCCCATGGACATGGATGACTATGAGGTTCAGGATATGTCAGATGTAGGAGTTGATAGAGCACAAAGTGTGCCATTTGTAGGAGATACATCGGCTTCCAAGGACGATGTGGGAGCATCGATAAGACTTAAAGTAATTTCATAGTGTGTTTTATCTAAATTATTTTATATTTTATGAGATATTTGTACTGATATATGTTTATGTGTTGGAATCTTTAATAGTTGTTGACGGAGGAGCAGATGTCCCAAGTGCAAGAGGGTACACATCAACCATTTCATTTTCCCTAGGGTCTCAGTATATGATATTATTTAAATTCTTATTTAGATGTTAATTTTTGAAATGTATTATGTTTAAATACATGTACTGCATAGATTGATAGTCTAATGTAATCTTATATTTTTATGCAGCAACTTGGTTCATTTATAGCCATGTTGACTGACCCTGACCCATTGGATGAAGTTGCACAATAGGTATATATTTTTTTTATTCTCAACATTACAATTATATGTGCATGTGTATTTAAATTATGTTACATTCTTGTCATTTTTTTATATAGGAAACCACTTTAGTTGCTTCATCGACCATGAGTCCATCTAGTGTCATAGCATCACAGTAGGTATGTGTTTATTTTACATTGCAGATATTTTCGTTTAGATAGGAGTAGATATATGTTTAGTAAATATGATTATTTGTCAACAATTATATGTTAATTTGTGTCATTTTTAATTTACCTTTTATAGTCCTCTACTCGACTCAGCACTGTGACAAGTGTGAGACCATTACTTTATACAAGGACTCTCAATCATCCTAAGGGACAATGATATGTAAACCGTCTTGCAAAAAAGAGAGAAATACTTGAGGTAAACAAGAATTTCATTATTGATATAATGTAGTACACGTATAGTGATTTTGATGTTAAATTCATAATTTATAAATGATAGTATATAAGTTTCTATTTACTAGTCTATCTTGTCAACCATTCACATAATTAATCTAATTTATGGTTTGAATTGTTATTATGCAAGAAAATTTAGAGCAAACTTAGTTCATCGAGGGGGCTCGATTTTGATGGTCCAGCACAAAATTAGGATTTGATATAGATTGAAATGTACTTAGGGTTTGTTAGATCTTGAGATGGCATATATGCCACAATTTGTAAAACTTGTTGTAAAACTTGTTCTGAGTAAGCATATATGCCAATTTTATATATGCACAAACACAATTATTCTACATTTTGATTATAAGAATTGATATTCGATCTAATTTGTTCCTCATGTGCATGTCTTTCTAGTTTGAATTTTCAAAATGGAATGTATAATTATCTTAGAATGGTTTAAATTTATGATCGATAATGTATGTTATAGATTAATGAAATTGTATTTTAATAGAACTTATAAATTACAATTGGTAATCCATCTGTGTTAGAGTTCATTCATATTAAGGTTCACATACATTACATTCCATGAGACCACATTTCTTTGAGGATTTTTTCCAAACAATTCACTGCCTTTTTTATTGTACCACATTTTTCATACGTGTCTACCAAAACATTTTTATCAAACACTCAATTTGAGAATACACATGATTTCAATCTCTATTGAATGAATTTACATTTGAACTCTTGTAATGAACTGGGCAGCTGATTTTTATTTCAAAAGAAATTAAAATTAATGAGAAATGGTATGAGAAGCACCGTATAATATTTGTTGAGAAGAAATGTTTGAAAATATTCCTCAAAGAATTGAGGTCTCATAGACAAGGAAAAAAAGATGAAAAGAGCAACGTGTGACAGTCTTGTGGCATTGATTCTTTTGATTGATTAAAAACTTCAAAAAAATAGATATAACTTAATGAAATATATGTCATGTTACAGTGTTCATTTAAAATTAATATAATCATCTTGATAAAAATAAATGTCACTCAATGTTCATTCAAGCTTAATAACATGTAAAAGGTATAAAATCATCTTGAATAGGAATCACTATCTTTCAACCATAGGGTTCTGATGCAACCTTCAAAGTCCTTACAAATGACCAAGATACATGTTCATTAGATTGTTCATGTGAAATTTTTTAAATAATAATGATCAACAATTAATACATCACTCAACCATGATGCAACCATCAAACAAACCAAATGAGTGTGATACTACCATTAAACAAACCAAATACAACTCCATGACATGCATGTTATTTGACCTTCAACATGAAATTTGTATTATCGTAATGCACAATAATGAATGTTGCTAGCCATATGTACCAATAAGCAATCTAGGCATACTATATAGGCTTGATGCACACTAGTCATAATGTACACTTCGCATAAAATAAACAACATTCATATGATATTATCATATATGTCAATCAACCTTGACCCACACCAAAATTTATATATCATAATTGTTGTCATATATTCCATTCAACCTAATGCAATTGAGGTTTTGTATTTGGTAAGAATTTGTGTAGGAAAAGAAAGTGAGAGATGATGGTTAAGGTGCATTTGAACCATGTACCTTTCAACCATCTACCTTTCCACCATCTACCTTTCAACCATGTACATTTCTCAAAATCATTACAATGCAAGAATAAATTTTTGGAGCATCGCTAAAAGATTCAGTTGGAAGGAAGGAGGGAACAGAACGAAGCACCATGGAATGAAGCAAAAGTTGTCAGATGCAAGCAGTGTAAAGTTGAAAAGTGGTGTAACTTGCGTTATGCAACTCGTACAACCAAATAGACTATTCCAACACATTCAAATGGGTACATTTACAATAGGCATGGTCCTATTTTGCACCCAAACATGTTGAACCACTCTGAGCTACATTTGACCAGTGATTTCCCTTAAGAGTCCAAAGTGCTAAAAGGCAACAATCTTTGGTGGGCTATTACTAAAAAACCGTGATGCTTATAGACTCTTCATCTAAGGCTACAATATTGTGTTGGGACCCTCTTCAATAACCTCTCTTGTTTTTTGCTATCTCGAAGGCATTTTCTTGTGGTGACGAGTTTTCAGTTGAAGAAAAAGTTATCAAATGGAAGCAGTGTAAAGTTGTAAAGTGGTGCAACTTTCGTTATGCAACTTGTATGACCAAACAGGCTATTCCAACACATTTATATGGGTACATTTACATTAGGCATGGTTCTCTTTTGTACCCAAACATGACGAGTCACTCCGAGCTACATTGGACCAGCGATTTCCCTTAAGAGTCCAAAGTGCTAAAGACAACAATCTTTGACGGGCTATTACTCAAAACCCATGATTCTTACAGACTCTTCATCTGAGGCTAAGGGATCATTTTGGGACCCTCTTCAATAACCTCTCCCAGTTTTAGCTATCTCAGAGGCGTTTTCCCATGGTGACAAGTTTTCAGTTGAGGAAAAAGTTGTCAGATGCAAGTAGTGTAAAGTTGCAAAGTGGTGCATCTTTTGTTTTGCAACTCGTACGAAAAAATAGATTGTTCCAACATGTCTACATGGGTACGTTTATGCTAGGCATGGTCCTCTTCTACACCCAAACACGTTGAATCACTTCGAGCTACATTGGACCGGCGATTTCTCTTAAGAGTCCAAAGTGCTAAAAGGCAGCAATCTTTGACGAGCTATTTCTCAAAAACCTCGATGCTTATAGAATCTTCATCTAAGGCTATGGGATCATGTTGGGACCCTCTACAATAATTTCTCTTAGTTTTTTCTATCTCAGAGGTGTTTTCCTATGGTGACGAGTTTTTCAATTGAAGAAAAAGTTGTCAAATGCAAGCAATATAAAGTTGCAAAGTGGTGCAACTTTCGTTCTACAATGCATACAACTAAATAGACTATTCCAACACATCTGGATGGGTATGCTTATGCTAGGCATAGTGCTCTTTTTCACCCAAACATGCCAAACCACTTTGAGCTACATTGGACCGATGATTTCCCTTAAGAGTCCAAAGTGTTAAAAGGCACCAATCTTTGATGGACTATTACTTAGAAACCATGATGCTTATAGACTCAAGATTGTGGTGGGACCCTCTACAAAACCCTCTCCTATTTTTTGCTATCTCAGAGGCATTTTCTCGTTGTGACAAGTTTTCAGTTGAGGAAAAAGTTGTCAAATGCAAGCAGTGTAAAGTTGCAAAGTGGTGCAAAAAAATTTTTGCAACTCATACAACCAAATGGACTATTCCAACACATTCGTATGGGTAAATTTACACTAGGCATTTCCCTCTTTTTCACCCAAACACGTCGAATCATTTTGAGCTACATTGGACCGGTGATTTCCCTTAGGAGTCCAAAGTGCTAAAAGGAAGCAATCTTTGACGAGTTGCTACTTGAAAACTATGTCACCTAGAAGCAATCCATCTAAGTCTACGGGATCACATTGGGCCCCTCCACAATAACCTCTCTTGGTTTTTGATATCTCTAAGGAGTTTTCCCAAGGTGTCGAGTTTTTATTTGATGGAAAAAGGGTCATATGGATGCGGTGTAAAGGTGCAAAGGGGTTTAGGGTTCGTTCTACTCCTCATGAGTAAGTGAATCATTTACTCAAATACACTTAAGTCATGAACTACACACATGAATACAAATTATACACATGAAAACACGTAGGTCATAAAGTATACATTGGAATACTCATAAGTGACAAAATATACACATAATTTGTAAATTATACACTTGAATACATGTAAAGTGTACACAATACACATGATATTATCATTCAAGAATTGCTATCAAATATAAGATATAAAAAATTCCATGTAGGAATACAACAAACAGCCCTAATACATAGTCATTTCCTAGTAGGGGAAGGAAATAGATCACGTGTTGCCTTCGTAGTCAGCACACTCTTCCACAATAGTAGCACATTGACATTCTGGAGTGACAAGCACCTGTACAAACCATCAAGGTAGAATTTAAACTACATACAATAGAAAAGATGCTTAGAATAACGAATCTATATTATTCTAAACAACCTAAATGATGATGAAATGGTAATGCAAACTAGAAAAGATTCTTAAAATAACAAATCTATGTTTTTCTAATCTTTCGCATACCTTTGCCAAAGGATCAGATTTGGCTATTATTGCAATAGCTCCATGATCAATCGTGCCAGGAACATCACAATATACTTCAAATGAAAAATGTATATGGTTACAATAGAAAAGAAGCTTAGACTAACAAATCTATATAATTCTAAACAACCTAAATGATGATGAATTGGTAATGCAAACTAGAAAAGATGCTTAGAATAAAAAATCTATATTATTCTAATATGTCGCATATGTCTGCCAAAGGATCAAAGTTGGATATTGTTGCAGTAGCTACATGATCAATTGTGTCGATAACATTGCAATATACTTTGAATGATAACTATATTTGGTCACAATAGAAAAGATGCTTAGACTAAAAAATCTATATTATTCTAAACAACCTAAATGGTGATGAATTGGTAATTCAAACTAGAAAAGATGCTTCGAATAAAAAATCTATATTATTCTAAACAACCTAAATAATTAACCTTAGAAGATAACAATATCAAAATGTGATGAACAATATCATACTTGTCCCATAACACAAATGATTTTCTACTCAAGTGTGTCTGAAGGGTCATCTCTTACCTTCAAAGTTTCCAATAATGCTTCATGCTCAGCACTACTAATTTTCCATAGTTCCTTTGTTTTTGGTCTAGCATTATGTCTCAATAACTTAACATTCATTGCTATAACAAGGTGTGAATACATGAGAATGGTTTTTTGTTTCTCATAGTCTTCAAATGCAGGTATTTCATTCTTTCTAATCATATATGTTTGCAACCAAGTTCTAGAAACAACAGTTAAACCTGTATGATCATAAGTTTTTTATCAACATCTAAATACACATAGAATAACAAATATATATTATACTAATAAACCTAAATGATGATGAAATGGTAATGCAAACTAGAAAATATGCTTAGAATAACAAATCTATATTATTCTAAACAACCTAAATGATGATGAAATGGTAATGCAACCAAGTTTCAGAACAATAACTAAACTTGTAGGATACATGAACCCATCATCATTTATCATCGATTGTGTTAGCTTTTTATTTTGATGTACACATCGTTTCAACCAATAGTCCAATCCCTCTTCATTCCCCTATGATGCTACAACTACATAGACATGTCTTGGTTGTACAAGATCTGAAAGATGGTCGTATTCAAGTGAATTTTCTATTACATCTTCTAGCAAGGATTGTGTTATAGATAAAGGGTTTAGGTAATATGGAATCCATGTATCTACCCACTCACTTGAACTCGCACTGATCCTAATCACACTGAATGCAATTCTAACAAAAAAAATCCATTTCTCGTGTCCATATGGTCCATGCACCTACATCTAAGCTTCGAAATGAATTCATCTTTGAAAAATCTCTAATTGTTTGACATTCCATTTTTTCTCCCATTGTGCCCTCCTCAACCAACCAAAATAACCTACACACTTGTGAATCAAGTGTACCTCCTCGTGATAGTGCATAAGTACACCAATCAACAATAGATCATGCATCACTGAATGTTGCACCACCTCTGATCTTCATTTTTTCCTTAACCAAATCTCTCTTCACACATGCACCTATGCCATCATGCTTTTCTTTTCCATGCCCAGCTTTGAAAAACTCTAAATATGTGGTACAACCCTCTTTATATGCATCCTGCTCAACCAATAAAATGTGTGAGCATTCTTGAATTTCCCTATGTAGTTATCTAACCAAATCAAATGTTGACCCATTTCAATTCCTTTTTCCTACAAGAACTCAAAAAAAATTCAAAACAATGTTGTACAAACTCATATGAATGAGGTATATCATCACTCATGTAAAAATGGTACACCCTGATTATCTTCCTATCCTCTTGTGTACTATTAGGGGCATGTCTATATGTTATGTGGACACAAATAGCAATTTGAGTAGAATTATAATATTGTGATTGAACTTCATTTTGTGGTTGCAATGTGTAATTTTCAGCAAAATCAACTACAAATACAATAGTTCCAATGGGGAAAGAGTCCTTACACATCCTAAATTTCCAATCCAACCACTGTGACCTGTGGCTATGTCTAGCATACTTATAGAAAATATTTTTCTTAAAATAAAAATAAAATCATCAATACTTACCTCTCTTGCAACCAACTCGCATCTAGAGCCCTCACCTCCACTCTTCAATGTGTATTTGACTATCTCAAACCTTTTTTTCTCAACAATCTTGTTACCAAAATCATGATTGTTGCCCTCATGAAAGCATGTTATAAACTTTGATAAACCACTTCATTGCAAACACATTTCATTTAAATATCATTTCTATAAAATAAGCAACTATCACCTCTAATGCATAAAAATGAATCTAACAACTCCCTAGATGACTTGGGAAGTTGCATTGCATGATACTCCTACAATATTTCATCAGTATGCATAGTAGAATGAATATGGTATAATAATTCATGATACATTAAAAATTCAACATAGTATTTACAACATGTATTACGAACATTAATAAGTACGCAATGAAATGGCTTGCAAGACTCAAAAGCCCTTTGTGAGATTTGCAAATTTGGATGTTCTTAACAAAGTTGTATGTACAAAATCATTTGGCTACATTCCAAAAAATGTCTAGGATGCGGTGTACAATCTCGATTAAAAATTCGTAACTTTAAAACATCCTTTGCATTCGGTGATACTCTAGAGTGAGAGTTCCAAAATTGTTCAATTTGCATTTTTACATTATCTTTAGCTTCTTATCAACACGTGGAAGCCTCCCACTAAAATCCCACGTATCATTTTGAAGAGGACTATTGAGTCTTCCTCTTCTTGAGAGTGCTCTATTCAATGTTTTACGATTTTAGTTTAAATAAATACAAGTTTTTCTCATTAAATGAGTCTTTCTCAAATGATGGCTTACTATTGATGTTGTGATCACTCTACAAGCAGCCCTTTCATCTTTTTCCTTACTAGTCTTTCCAATAGAGGTTAGAGCATTAAAAATATTTTTTATAATAAGACTATTTTTTCCGATTTTTTTGTGACATGGATCTTCATTTTTTTTAATAATGGTCTCATTTTGTAAATCTTAGTAATTGCACAAAAATTTGACATTATTCGGTTAATGTCTTATCATAAAATTATTCATTGAACTTTTTGGTAGCCCACAAATGAACCGTTCATTGTGGCCTTTTTCCTTCAAGATTATCAATTATGTTCTCATCTATTTCAACCAACCATTTAGGGGTTCTCTTGTAATTAGGTGTTATATAAGGTTCATTTTCAATGTTATCAACATTTTCATTTCCAAGTTGAATGTTATTAACATTCTCATTCTCACTATTTTCAACATTTTCAATAAGAATTTCATTTTTAACATTTTGATTTTCAATAACAATTTCATTTTCAACAACATTTTCATTTTCAATAATAATTTCATTTTCAACAATATTTTCATTTTCAATAACATTTTAATTTTCAATAAAAATTTCAACAATATTTTCATTCTCAATGGTATTCATATTTTCACTTTTAATTTCAATGTTTTCATTTTCAATTTCAATATGATGTTCAATATTTTCAATTTCTATTTCATCTTCACTTGAATTAACATTTAACTGTGCAGAAAAAGCTTCAATTTGAATATTTTTCATACTGTGTCTTCTTTTCCTATGGCTTTCTCTATCTTTTGCTCTATAAGCTTCAATTTCAGTTGTTGTTAGTTTCCTTTTACCTTTTCTCTTACGGCGACTACTACTCCCCATTGCACAAACAAAAAAATACACAGAAATGATTGTAATTGTTAAAAAAAGTGTAAGAGAATCTTTCAAAAGAAAAAAATTGTCTGATGTAGACAAAAAGCACGAGAATTTCATGATAGAAAGAATGTAGGGACCATTGAAATACTCAAAATGGTCCCATTTTTATTTTTTATATAACGTACAAAATAGATATATGTTATGTTTTCCACTTGACATGCATGTCGTTGTTCATGCAAGTCTACCTTTACAATCCTAAAAAAAGGAAACAGATATCCATTTACTTTAGTGTTATGAATTATTATATATCGTAATATATATATTTATTATATATTAATATACTATATTAATTTATTATATATATTTATATATTATATACTATATATTAATATATAATATATATTAATATTATATTAATTTATTATATATATTTATATATTATATACTATATATTAATATATATATATATTAATTTATATTATATATTAATATATATTGTTGCTCATGCAAGTGTATAACCTATAACAAAGAAAACAAATATCTGTTCATAATGGATATTTGTTTACTTGAGTCTTAAGAATTATTATTTGTTATGATATATGATATATATATTTATTATATATTATATTATATTAATATATAATATTTAATATATATTATATATATTAATCTATTAATCCATCTCTCCCACTCTACATCACTCCCTCTCTGGTCTTTCCCTCTCTCCCTCTTCCTCCCTCTCTCCCTCCCTCTCTCTCTTTGGTCTCCCTCTCTCTCCCTTTGGTCTCTCTCTCTCTCAAGTCTTTCTCTCTCTCCCTCTCTCTCTTTCAAGTCTTTCTCTCTCTCCCTCTCTTTAATATATATATTAAAGATCTCAGAGGGAGATGGAGACTTCAAAGTGAGGGACTATGTATATAATATATAATATATTTAATATATACACAATATATAGAATATAAATTATATGTATTATAGTATATAATATATAATATATACTATAATATATTTAATATATTTAATATATAATAAATATTATATAATATATAGTATATAGTATATATAATATATAGTATATATAAAACATATTATGATATATTTATATATAATAAATTTATTATATATTCATAATACATAGAAAATAGATATCTGATATCATCTACCTCTGAGATCTTTAATATATATATTAGAGAGAGGGAGAGAGAGAAAGACCTGAAAGGGAGAGAGGGAGAGAGAGAAAGACCTAAGAGAGAGAGAGAGAGGGAGAGAGAAAGAGAGGGAGAGAGAGGGAGGGGGAGAGTGGGAGAGAAAGAGAGGGTCCCACTCTCCTTCTCTCTCCAGCTCTCCCTTTCTCCCCCTCTCTCTCCCTCTCTCTCCAACTCTCCCTTTCTCCCTCTCTCTCTCCCTCTCTCCCTCTCAGGTCTCTCTCTCTCTTAGGTATTTCTCTCTCTCTCTCTCTCTCTCCTTTTCAGGTCTTTCTCTCTCTCCCTCTCTTTAATATATATATATTAAAGATCTCAGAGGGAGATGGAGACTTCAAAGGGAGAGACTATGTATTAAATATATTATATATAGAATATAAATTATATATATTATATATAATATATACTATAATATATTTAATATATAATATATAGTATATATAAAACATATGATATATTTATATATAATAAATGTATTATATATTCAGAATACATAGCAAACAGATATCTATTATAAATGAATATCCATTATTAACTGCATTGGATTTGAAGCCTCTTCTGAATATATCAATATATTGGAAAGAAATGGATATTTGTTTATAACAAATATTCATTATAAATGGATATCCTTTTTGTTGAGGACTTTATAACTTGAATCCTACCTGATTTTCACAATGCTACCAGTTGAGTAGTGACCTCCATCGTGCGCAGTGACCTCTGGCATTTTCCAAGCATGTGTTCTTTGCATTTTTTCTATTTTTTTGCTAATTAGTGATTAATTTAGGTTTTTTTTGCATTCTTTGTAGTTTTTTTGAAATGTTTCATTTTTATCTAAACCTACAAAAAAATTGAAACCCTGGTTAGTGGAAAACAAAAAAAACATCAAACAAAAAAATTGAACCTTCATTACCCCCTTTTTGTATTTATTTAAACTTTTTTACATTCTTGTCTATTTTTCCTTCTTCTTTATCACTTATTCTCATGTTTCTTAAATTATTGCTTTGTTGCTTATTCTTAAGTTATTATTTCTTTGCTAAATAATTTTTTTATTTATTTTTTAATTCTTTTGACTCTCCTCAACTCTCAAAATAGAAGGGGCCCTTGTTGGAATTATTGTGCTCAAAATTGCCAATACTTAGTGAGTATGAATCCATAGTTAGTACTGTCCAAACAAAACTTGTCCTAGCAGGCATAGGGAAATAGGTGAAGTTAATGGATAATAATCAATGGGCTATGCAGGAGGCTATCTTATTGTATGATAGCCTCCTACATAGCCAATCGATTATTACCCATTAACTTTTCCCACTTCCCTATGGCTGCTAGGACAAGTTTTGTTTAACCATTACTAACTATGTATTGAGATTCACTGAGTATTGGCAATTTGGAGCTTAACACTTCCACATTGCAGCAAGGTAAAAATTTAATGTATTTTTAAATGATATTTCACATCACTTTAACAAACAAAAAAATCATATATATGCCTTAGACATAAATGAGCTTTACACATTTTTTTATTTGTATTCAATTAAGTCATTTATATTGAATGGTTTAAGGGGATTTTTAAACATGTATCTTACATTTTGAAATTACAAATTTAATGTTGGTTAACTTATATCTAAATCATGGATCCACACCTCCAGCTCCACCCACTCCACCTCAACCTATTCCACCTCATAACCCCTCACCTCCACCACCTGCATCTAATGGTGCTTGCTTTCGAGAAAAAATTGATGTGAATTTTAGAACCATTCAGGATCAAGTTAGCACTATTCAGAATGAAGAATGTGCTCACCCATTTTTGAGGCATTTTGCATCAAATATGTAAAATGTTGTTGATGTTGTTAGGTCCATAGAAGTGGACTTAGATGAGAATCAACGATGGATAGAGGAGAGGAGACAGTCTCATTCTAAATAGGAAAACACAAAGAAATGAAGAGATGCAACAGAGAGCTACAAAACTTTACTAAGACAATGATCTCATTTTTATAAAGAATTTGTCCTTGGATGGATATTTTATAAAAAAAGTCATTGGATGGATATTTTATAAAGAATTTCATTGGATGGATATTTTATAAAGAATTTGCTTGAATGGATATTTTTAGTGTTGAATTTATGAATATAATAGTATAATGATGAGACAAAAATTTAGTAACAAATATTAAATAATCTATTAATTTAGTGTTTGTTCATATATAGTGTGCATATATAGTTTTTATTCATGCATCATGGTTGAGTGATGTCTTATTTGTCAATCATGATTATTGTATAGATTTCACATGAACAATCTAATGAACATGTATCTTGTTTTCTTGTAAGGATTTTGTTTGAAGGTTGCATCAAACACCTATGGTGTACATAATGTTCTTATTTATGTATCATGGTTGAAAGATAATGATTCTTATTCATGGTGATTTTATACCTTTTACATGAAGAATCTAATGACATGTTATTAAGCTTGAAGGTTTTAATGGCATGAATGTTGAATTGAATTTTAATGGTTTTGTTTGATGGTTGCATCACTTCTTATTCTAGAGGGTCCCAACATGAGAAAACTCTCTCTCTCTCTCTCTCAAGCCTCTCAAAGCTTCCTCTCTCCCTCTCAAGTCTCTCTCTCTCTCAAGACTCTCTCTCTCCCTCTCTCCCTCTCAAGTCTCTTGTTCTCCCTCTCTCCCTCTCTCTCTCTCACTCTCAAGTCTCTCTCACTCTCAATCTCTCTCTCAAGTCTCTCTCTCTCTCTCCCTCTCTGCCTCTCGCTCTCCCTCTCAACTCTATCTCTCTCCCTCTCAAGTATTTCTCTATTTATCTCTCTCCCTCTCACTCTCAAGTGGCCGGCCCCCCTCTCACTCTCAAGTCTCTCTCTCTCTCTCCCTCTCCTCTCAAAATTATCTCTCTCTCTCTCTCTCTCTCTCTCTCTCTCTCTCTCTCTCAACTATCTCTCCCTCCCTCTCAGCTCTCTCTCCCCATCCCTCTCAGGTCTCTCACTCCCTCTCAGGTCTTTCTCTCTCTCCCTCTCTCTCTCAAGTCCCTCCCACTCCCCCTCTCTCTCTTTTGAATTATCCACACATCAATAAATATATAATATATACTACATATTAAATATATTATATAATATATATTACATAATATTTAATATTTAATATATATACTATTATATATTATACAAAATATAAGTAGTATATAGTATATAATATAATAATATATAATATAATAATATATAATATATAATATGATAATTTAATGATATAATAATATAATAATATAATATAATAATACATAATATATTATATATGATATATTATATATAATACATAATATTAAATACTATGTATTATAAATAATACAAGTAACGCATAATTAGTAGGCTCGGGATTTGGTTTTGGATTGCCTAACCTAGAAAGTCAACCCAAAAAATGTGTTTAGAATATTTGCTTAGTTTTTTTAAGTTTGCCCTTGTGGTTGATGACTTTTTTTATCCAAATTTCATGAAACAAAAAGGGTTTATAGAAAAAATTGTCATCTTTCCACCAATATAAGTTATGTCTTATTTTGAATTTAACAAATAATTAGTTGATTTTCTACATACATTATGACTAAATTACTGATTGATAGGTTGATTGAAAAACTTCTATAACTTTCAAAATACTTAACATTTTTTGAACCTTCAAGATGCACCACATTCTATGCTTCACATACTATAGGATTAAAAAAATTGAATTTCATAAATTTTTGGCCAAGTTATGGTGGTTAGACACAGATGTTTTAATAATTCTGAAAAGTTCTAATAAAAAAATCATATCTAATTATTTACAAGAAAAAAAATTATTAAAAAAATCTGGCACATTCGAGCATGTGTCCTCTACTTATATTGAAATATTTAGAAAATAAAATATTTTTATTTCTTGTACTTAGGGTGGTCAAACATACACCTGCTTCTTATTTTTTTCTTGAAAATTTCATACCACTGCATTGAAATTTCAAATTTCCACAAAACAGATTTACTTTTTTCCAAAAAAGGACTAGTAGCCTAGAAACTACATTCAATTGGCTACAACTTTTGTTCTTACATATTTTTCAAATTATGTTAATTACCTATTCAAATTTTATGTCAAGTTGCCTAACTCTGATTTTCTGAATTTTCATCACCACTTAGAGGCCTAGTTTGGACCTCCATGATCCTACACTGACCCAATTGCTTTCTTGCATGGGGATCTTGAGGAATAAATTTATATGCGATAGCCTGACGGTTTTGTTGTGAAAGGAAAATAACACTTGATTTGCAGGTTAAAGAGATCTTTATATGGTTTGAAACAGTCACCTAGGATGTGATACCAAAATTTTGATGCCTTAATATTGAAGTTGGGTGTTTTTAGGAGTGAGGAGGATCATTGTGTTTACATTAATATTATTGATTATTAGATACTAATTATTGTCTTGTATATTGATGACATGTTGTTTATGGGATTATGGAGCTTAAGACTCAACTTTCTGGTACATTTGATATGAAGGATTTGGGGGCTACAAAATATATCCTTGGAATGGAGTTCAGTAGAGATCAGGTTCACAAAAAGCTTTGGTTAAGTCAGAGAAAGTATATTGATACCATTTTGTAGAGCTTTAGTATGCATGATTGTAAACTAGTTAATATTCCATTTCCAATTGGTACTAAGTTGAGTTTAGACACGTGTCCTAATTTTGATGATGATTTTGAAGAGATGTCTAACATTCCTTATGCTAGTGTTGTTGGTAGTTTTATGTATGAAATGGTTTTCACTAGACTAGATATAGCCCAAGCAGTGGGAGTTTTGAGCAAGTTTATGTCTAACCCTTGTAGAGAGCATTAGACTTTTTTAAGAGGGTGTTTAGATATTTGTGTGGTACTTTAGATTAATATTTAGTTTATCATGGTACTAATGATGTGGTCAAGTCATTGGGCATACAGGGTTTTGTTGATGCAGATTGGGCAAGTGACTTGGACAATTGAAGGTCCACCATTGGCTATTTTTTTACTTTGTTTGGAGGTGTAGTGAGTTGGATGAGTAAGAGGCAGCTTACAGTTGCATTTTCCACCACCGAAGCGGAGTATATGGCTACTACACATGCCTCTAAGGAGGTAGTTTGATTATAGAGACTTGGTAATGGTATTGGTTTTGATTGCAAGACGATGAGTACTGGATGTGATAGTCAGAGTATCATATTCTTAACCAAAAATCTTGTATCATGCTCGTACTAATTATGTTGATGTTCAATATCACTTTTTGTGAGAGATGGTTGAGAATGGCAAGGTCTTTATTGAGAAGGTTGACACTTTGGATAATGTTGTAGATTCTCTCATGAAGCTAGTAACCACATATAAGTTCTCTTGGTGTAGGAAGGCCATGGGCCTTGATCACTGTACTTGATTATATTTTATTTGTATCTCATGGATGTAATTGCAATGTATAATGTCAAGTGGAAGAATGTTAGGATAGGTGACATTATAATTGTTAGTGTAAATAGTGTCTTTATCCATCTAGATAGGATATCACCTTTCTAGGATTGACCTATTCACACCTAGCTTAAGTTTACTTAGGCTTATTTTGATTTTGTCTCACTCCATATAATTGAGACATGTGTTCTCATAACTTGAGACACCTATTGCATGTACACTTGTCACTTGCTCACACACTTGTCAAGTGAGCTCACAAGTGTCCCATATTTTGAGGGTTAGTCAAAGTTTCACTCCTACCTTCTCACCTCCTCATCCTTGCCTATATATACAAGGATTGATCATTGCATTACACTCTCTTCATTTTATATTGATATACATACTATTGTGCTTATTATGTTTCACTTGTGGAAGTTGTTTTTCGCTCTCATATCTGGGTATTCTCCAACATGGTATCAAACCCATAAGAGCATATTTCTTCCCACATTAAGGTGATTACAAAACTTAGACCTATCAACAAAGTGTCATAGATCCAAATGGTCAGTGTCATCGCGTCCAAAAGGCTTGGGAAACCAAAACTACTTTTTGTTTCATCAAATTTGGTAACTGAATTTTTGCAATTTTTGAGCCTTTGTGTTGATAATACAAAAGGTGAAAAAAAATAGCAGAAGGCCCATTTCCATCTATCAATCTGCCATTAGGTGGAAATAATAACTTTTAGGTGTATTTCAACCTTATTTTCAAAAATTTCAAAATTTGGCCTATTTGGAGGATTCGTCATTATTGATTGCTTGCATGTTCTCTCTTGTATGTAGTACTTTCCTATTGTTTATTTCAATTTGTAGAGATTTAAAATTTTCAAGGGCCTTCAAATTTGTAGTGCCCTCCACACCTGCAACCTCCACAAGAAATATTCTCAGAAACAAGATAAGTTGAGGCATTTTATTCTATGATGGTTTATCATACCATTTATCATGTGTACATTATGATGGTTATTCATATTTCTTGGAGTGCATGTGATCCATACACCCTTGTTAGGTGTGACTATTTTTTTTCCCATGCTACTATCTCCTATCATAGTGGGGTGGACCTATGGGAACCACATGGTTTGGTTGCACTCAGCCACCATTGAGAACTAAAATTTATTGGAGTGGATCACAATCACACATGAGATGGAGAAAGGTTTCATAACTCTCTTGGTTAACTCATTTATAAAAAAGATGTAAAAGTGTATTATTAAAGATGTTTGAGTCCTCTTATATAATTTTAATATTACATTGAGACCTACTAATTGAAAGGTTTGTAAACTACCCACATAAGTGGTGATGTTATGATTATTACTTTTACTCCATTTCAACATTGATGTCAAACATGTATGTCACTTTATATGCTTTTCATAATTATTTTTGTGTTGGAAAAAAGAACTGAATGCACATTTATATTTGGTATTAAAATGAATGAAAGGTAATATAAAACATTGAATCATGATATCATTGGAATATGTGTTGGTTTCATCCTCCTAGTGTTAGTTGTGTGTTAGGACATACCACAAGGCAATGTTATTTTGGATCCCATCATGGTAGGATGACAAGTGGAGAGTGTGAATTATATTTATTTTTTTCCCTCACGTTATAGGAACTTATCATAGATTTGCTTATTGACCTTCTAATTCTTGGGAAGAATCTTGTCCATTTGGATATATTTTGGAGATTGGGTTTGAATGTCTAACATGGTCTCCTGATGGTTTATTGTCATTTTGTATTCCATTTGTGTTGTAATATTATTGTGTCATAGGTCATTCCTTTGATTATGATACCTATAAACAGTCATATGTTCAATGTTTTGTTAGGACTACATCATAGAAATGGGACATTGTAGTGTAGAAAAATGTATCCCATTACATTTTTCACACTTGTTCGGGCCCTCCTTTTTAAAATAAACTTAATAGTGCCTTGATGTAGTGTTGGAAAATATATCCCTTTACATTTTCACACTTGTTTGGGCACTCCTTTTTAAAATGAACTTAATAGTGCCTTAATTTAGTGTTGATAAATGTACCCCTTTACATTTTCACACTTATTTGGTCCCTCTTAATTACAATGGACTTAATTATGCCTTAATAAGCCCTTTTATTCATTTAAAATCCTAAAAATTTACATTTTCCAAAGGGGAAACCCTACAATAATTAATTCCAACACATAACACTTTACCTTGGCAATGTGTGTTCCAAGAATAGGAACCTAGGACCCATTCACCCATGGGCGATTGGGTCCTCCCTAGACCTTTGAATCCATTTTTAAAACATATTTTTGTAGTATTTTATCATCCAAAATTCAAATTTCAAAGGTCGGCATGTAATGTTTGAATTTCAGGAAATTAAGGATAAATGTTTATAAATATAAGGTTATTTTATCAAATCAATAGAAGTTTTGAAGATAAATTTTACAAGAGAAAATGTTATTGTCAAGAGCATTCAAGAGTAGATTTATCAATCATTTTTTACATAATTCAAGGTATCAAGCATCATGTCAAAGTTGTGTTCATTCATGCATGTTTTTGGATCTAACATTGTGATGTAGGTTTCAAGATCTAATCCAAGAATTCAAGTCAAAGATCCAAAGTAAGATTCAAGCATCGAGATACACATCCATTGAAGCCATTTCATGCAAGATCAACATCAATATTTTAGTCCTTCAAAGGTTTAATCAAGGGTTTGGTGAGTTGCAATATTTATTTTGTTCATTCATCTTTCCTTCATGTTTCATTGTTTCATTTCAAGGATTAATTACCAAAATGGGGTTTGACCAAGGCAAACCCCTATTCACCCAAAAAAATATTTTTGTCTCTCTTTTTGTGTGTTGCAGATTTGCAGGTTCATAGGTTGAAAAAAAGTTGAAGATCTCAAAAGTGCAAAATTGCAAAGTTGCATTTGTTGTCACCGTTGTTGTCATCTCACGGAAACTCAGATCTCGAATTTATTTTTGACTGACCAACTGTGAAACCCAAAGAATCTAGAAGTGCATACATAGGAGTAGAGGACCCAAATATCAATTTTGAAAAGACCTACAAAGACCCATTGACCCATGGGCGAATGAGTCTCAGACAACCTCCTAAACACAATATTTTTTTGTGACTGGTAAACAATATTCTCCCCTTCTTAGATCTACAGGAAGTTTGGTGGTTTTGTCAATATTGAACATAATCTTCAAGATCCAAGTGGTAGATTGTATTTTGGAGTTGATTTTATATTTTTAGTTTTTATCCCCAAAGTGTTGTTTGGCCTTGACCCCCATCCTTCAAGCATAAGAAAATCTAAAGATTCTCACTTTGGGTTGATTCACCTAAGGTTTTTTAATCAATTCATTATGGGGATCTCATTTCCTAATGAAAGTAGGAACATAGGGTCTATTTCTTCCCTTTGGACTTACCTTCCATTTTGGGAATGCCCCTATTTTCCTTCATTTCGTTTTGGTGAACCTGACCTTGTACAACAAAATTCTAAAAATTTGGAGTCCATTTCAACCCTAGATCTGAATTTTTCACTAGTTTTCATTAGGTTTTCATTAGTTGCATTACATTTAGGGTTCTTTAATCTTGCATTAGTGAACATTGCATTAAGGTTTAAATTTTCATAGTTGCATCCTGTAAATTCATAGAAAATTTGGAAATTTTCATTAGATTTGTATTCATTTTGCATTGTTCTTACATCAAGATCACCATTCGATCATCTCAGTTAAAATTTAGATTCAAATGCATTCTAAAAATAGTCATTTAATTCAGCATTTGATCTTATTTACACTTACATTCAGACACCCTTATTTTGGAAAACCTGTTATAGAAACCCATGTTTGTAATCAAAAACATAAAATACATAAAATAAGCTCAGATTTTGGAAAATTCAATTTTAAAAACCTTGAGCAAGGACCCATTCACCCATGAGCAAATGCGTCCCTATACAAACCCTTTAGACAAGTTTCTAGGTGATTTTTGGCCTTTGTGTTGCATTTTTGTTGTTGTCTAAGAGTTGGTTTCTTGAAACAGTTTATTTTTTAATTCAAGCTATTGCTTCTTTAGTTTGATCTTGTAGCATTGTGGAAAATATTTATTGCATACTTCAGTTGACAATAGCATTAAATTTTTGTACTTTTCCTTTATTTTTAGCATCATTTCATAGCTTAGATAGGTTAGTTTACTTTTTGCAATGATTAGAAAACAAAATTAAAACCAAAAACATCAAACAAAATAAATAAAAACTAAATGGTTAACCTTGGAGAAAGCATACCCTTCAAACCCTTTAGTTTTGATGACTTTGACATGTTAGATGAAGCCCTTGTCGACTTCATCTCACCTAGATCATCCACTAAAGCTTTGGTACAAGAGGATGCAAGCATAGACAATCATGACAATCATAGTTGATCTTCTCCCAATACCTCTCCTACTTGTGACAGAGGTATTTTGGTGTTAGAAGACCCAATTATGGAGCATCAAGAGAAATTTGTTTGTCCATCTTTCAATGCTACATTTCTCTCAACAAACACTAAGATGGATGACATAGATGAAGGTGTTAAGTTCACATTAGATCCCCCCTCACTAGAAGGTCATCTAGGTAACTCAGTTGAGGTTATGAACGCACAAATTGGATCTCCTTCAATTATTGAGCCTCCTAAATCACCTCCCATTATAGAACCACCTAAAAAGAAACCATTATCCCCAAGAGATATCTTTAATTTTACATGGCAACTTACTAGTAACAATGTTTTATAGCAACCGAGTTACAATACCATTTCTCACACATATAATACAAGGAACAATAGGCAACCACAAACCACTCCTGCTTCATTACCATTGCCTCAACCTATTTTTCCTAGTGCTCCTCATTTTCCTTTACATAGCGGAAAGGAGTATGATTTTGTTGAACTTAAAAAATATTCCCACTAACATATCCTTATGGGATCTCATTCAAACATCACCTAAAAACAATAGGATGCTCCAAGAAGTTTTGTAGAAGAATGATGTCCAATTTTCTATGAAATTGTTTGATGTAGAAACCTCCTTTGATTGTATGCAAGTGAAAAATTCATATCACATTCCCTCGACATGAATTACCCTCCCTTGAGACACAAAACAAATACGATTCCTTAATGATAAAGTTGATCATTAATGAAACTGCAGTTAGGTGCACTCTCATAGACAATGGAGTAGGTCTTAATGTTTGTAGCATTGATATCCTATATAAAATTGGTATGGACAAGAAGCTTATCTAGCTCAATGATGTTAATATTTATGGATTTGACAATGTTAATAGGCAACCATTAGGAATGATCACATTACCCATTAAGGTCAGACCTATAGTTTTTCCTACTCCTATCCCTATAATGGCAGGACCTCTTTCATACAACCTTCTCCTAGGGAGACCATGGATTCATGCTATGAAAGGAGTCTTGTCTACTCTTCACTGTGAGATGAAATTTGAATACATCAACAAGATATACACAGTTGAAGCAGATGAAAAATGTTATAAATCACAAGTTCAACATGATCATAACACTTCCAACTCCTCTAATACTTTGATTCCAACTTCCAAAGTAGAACCTATACAAGTTGATGTTAGTCCTAATTTTCTTTTACCTACAACAAAACTCTTTAGTGATGATTGGGGGACGTTAGATTTTACACCTCATTTCAAAGAAGAGCCCAAAATCTCACCTGCAAAGCCCAAAGAGTATGTAGACACTAAAAAATGTCCTAGACCTGCTAATACCATTTTTTCTTGTCAATTACCTTGTCTAATGTCATAAGTCCTTTATTAATTAAATAATTTTAATTATTTAATTCATTCATTTCTAGCTTTATTTCTTTTTTGATTAATTACATCACTAATTATTCCCCTTTTCTATCATTAAATTAAATAAATTTTATTTATTTAATTGCCTACTAATTTTTCATTTTCCTCCCACTTTTGAATTAAATTATTATTTAATTTAAAAGTCAATCTATCACATGTCCTTTCTAATTAAATAATATTTTTATTATTTAATTTCAATTTCTCCTACAACCTCTTTATCCGTGCCCATCTTATCTTCCACATCAAATCTTATCTCTTGACATCTCATTTAATTTCAGCCCTTGACTGAATTATCTTATAATTCAATCTTAGTCATTCATCCTTATCATTTGCCCTATTTTTTCCCTAACCCTATTTCATACTACAACTTTCATTCTTGGTCATTGATTGACATATCTTATTGACATTCAATCTTATCCCTTCATTCAAATTTGTCTTTTCTATAAAATACCTTGTCCTTGTCATTTTGACATCTACATCTTATGCTACTTGATCTTAGACATCTCTAGTTCATATGCAAGTACATTTTGCTAGAGTGAGGCAACAATCTTTAATATTTTGCTAGTCATTGTCATAGACTTATTATTGCACACTCAAAATATGAGGGAAATTATCATATTCAAGAAAAATGGAGAAGGGAAATGGAGGTGAATCAATGATGGCATGAAGACTTTATGGTAATATTGCTTTATATTTCATGTTTTTATGCTTATTTGTGCTCCATTGTTGGTTTAGGTTTAGTATTTATGTTGTTTTACATTAATCTATATTTTTACCCTAGATTACATTGGTGAACCTGACATGAAAATAACAAGGTTTTGTAGAAATTCTCAAAAAAAATAGTATTTTAGGACTGTGACACAATTTCAAGCTAAAACGTTGCAACTTCTGAAAGGCAGTGCGATACAAGTGACGCTTGGAAGACCACAACTACTTTAGTATTAGGAATATTACTTTTGGTTGTTTTATTTTGCATTTTTGGTTTAGATCTTGGTTATTAGTCATAATTTTCATCATCTAACATTAGTTTAGCATCATATAACTCTATGTTTGGTCAAATTTTCTAGTCTTTTTTGTGTTTTGCAGCTACAGGTTCATGTGACACATTTGCTTAGGAAAACACCAGAACTTCCTGACACATCATTGAATCTTTAGTTTGCCTTCATTTTTTAGATTTTGGGTTTTTGATTTTAGGTTTTATCAGTTAATATCATTATCATATCAGTTTGGTCTCTGGTTTGGTCGAAATTGGTCATTTTTATTATGTTTTTGTAGCTACAGGATTGTGCACCAGAACTTTTTGGGGAAATGATTCAATCTCTTTGAACTTCATTATGCATCTATGTGATGTAGTCGTCATCTCGAGAGCCGCAGTCGACAACTTTTGAGATGCATTTGTTGAGCTACAACTACCAGTTACAGTGATGCAACTACTTGTTTCTAGAATCTTTCAATTTTGTTTTTGGTTTTTAATTTCAGGTTTTATCAGTTAATATCATTATCATATCAATTTGGTCTCTAGTTTGGTCGAAATTGGTCATTTTTATTATGTTTTTGTAGCTACAAGATTGTGCACCACAACTTTTTGGGGAAACAATGCAATCACTTTGAACTTCATCGTGCATCTATGTGACGCATTCGCCATCTCAAGATATGCAGTCAACAACTTCTGAGATGCATTTGTTGAGTTGCAACTACCAGTTACAATGACGCAACTGCTTGTTTCCAAAATCTTTCAATTTTCTTAGGACTTCTCAATTATGTTTTCTTGCATGTGATAAAGTAGACATTTTTTTATACTAATGTTTGCTTTGTAGCTTGTGGCATAGGTGGGAAGGAGGCACCATTTGATCTTTCTTACTTATCTATCTTATTTCATTTTCATACACTCATTGGGATTAAAATTAACCTTGCATTCACATGTCACTAGGCTTAAAATTTATAACAATTTTCATTTCTTCACTCATTGGTTAAAAAGAACTTGCATTTTCACTCATTTGGGACTTAAAATTGACAACAATCTTGCATTTAGTGTCTTCCTCACATTTGGATTTGGACCTAAAAAGAACTAGTGTCTTCTTTGTCTTGTGGTTTGTAACTTTTCTTAAGGTGTGTATGCACTTCTCTAGCACCATTTGGTGATCTTGAGAATCAAGAGCATCTTTTAGATATTTGCATAATCACCCACACATTTGGTTTTGGTATTTTTCTTTTTAAAATGAACCACATGCAAGTGGGAGAAAAAGGTGTTGTGTATGCTCTCTCCTTGCACTTCATGTGATATTGGAGATCATAAACAACATACTTGTCTCACTTTTGTTACCCTTAGAGGGCCTGCCTCCCAACTTGTGAGAGGGAACAACCCAAACAGTACTTTGTTTCGGTCTGCTATATAAATAATTGTGATTATTGGGAAAGTCTAAAATCACCTGGTGCAAATTTCCTACACTGACGGATGTCTCCCTCAATATCCTTGAGATGAATCAAAATCATTTCTTAAGAAGGGACTGGGAGGCCTCTTGATTGAGTGAGCCGATGCATGTATAGGCACCAATATTACCTTGAAACACATATTAAGAACCACTTGTGGTAGAGGCCAAAAACCCTTTCACTTGTTGGTGCAAGAGGTTGGACCTCTGAAGCCACCCTACATTCCACTATTCATTGTAGAGATAGGAAATCCCTTGGTTCATAAGATATTTTGATATTCGGAGCTAACAAATTCCGCTGTGCCCGTGTCATGTAAGGGGGATCTAATGTCACCAAGATCTCTAGTTGTCTCCTTTATTTAAGTGTTTGGAGCAATCCAAGTAGGATCGCTTTCTAGCCTAGGTTGTGCATTTTCTATGAGTGCTTTCATACACATTGCAATTATACATTTTCACACTTAGACCGGACCAAATAAGTTTTTTCAAACTATTTTTTGTTTTTCCATAAATCAACTTCACAAAATCACACCAAAATTGATCAAAAATAAGTCAAAACCTAGCAAAACACATTGTTAACCGCAATTGAATGTCATTCACTGCAACTACAATCTAGAAAAACATAACTCAAATATCCAGAATGATGCAACTATTTAAAAAACACTACAATTGAGACTCAAAATGATGCAATTTCCTGCCATTAAAAATTTTAGGGGAAAACTGGGACAATCCATTTTTTTATCAATCCCAAGCATCACTTGGTCCTTGATCACAAACTTCCAAGCTTCCATATCTATCATTTACTGTCCATCCATTCCTCCATCATTGCATCCTTTGCATTGGCCATAGGTCAAACATTAGATCATCCTTTAGCTTGCATCCACCTTGTTGTAGGTTTTGTCTTTGGAAACTTATCAAATTTTAGAGCAACCCAAAGTGATAAAATAAGATTTATCTTGACTTCACCTTTCCATCATCTTAGTCATTTTTCATTTGGGTTGGATCCTTAACTCACAAGGATAGTTTGAGACCACCTTTTTCAACTCATCATTTTAGTCCTTACCATCATTGAAGTCTTGATAAATCAGATTTTTAACCTTGGTTGTCTTAGTTTGATTGAGCAACCTTACCTCAAATTTGTCACAAGGTCCTTAGTTGTCATATCCTTAGTCATTCTCTTAGGTCATATTATCCTTTCACACTTGTATTACATTTGGCATACTTTAGACATACTCAAAATATTGACCTCATTGTGACTCTATTGCCATTTGACTATTGTCACTTTGGTCCTTTGTCTTGACATCACCCTTAGACATCATTTATACTTTGAAAAATCCAAAAAGACATAGTTGCATAACCTTGGTCTCAGTCATACCTTGGTCATACCTAGACATAATCATACCTTTTCATAGTCACCCTAGACATCATACCATATCATACCTTCACATCCACCTCCCTCTTGTAAGTCTTTTATGGTTGAAATTGTTGACTTCTCAGTTGTCTTTAGTTTTCCTTGATGAAAAAATCAATTGGCATGATCTTTGGTATCTCAAATATTCATTTAGAGGCTTTGTTTTTGGTATTCATGTTTATGGTGATTCAATATTTTCATGATATATTGGCTCTTGAAGTTTACTGTTGGATCATATGGTGATACTCCTGGTTCATGGAATGCTCTTTCAGTTTTAGTTCTTTACTTGATGATACTGGAATTTGACATGGTTTTCTTTATGTCAGGACATACATAAGCTTTAGATATGTGTCTTTGCTTTCATGACAGCCACAGGTATATTCAGCATGTTTAAAATTCATTGTGACATACTCATTCTGGCAGATTCATTTTCAGGTATACTTTTGTTTATACATTTGTGCACTCTTATCTTGGGCTGATAGATTTAATGAGATATGTGACACATTTGATTCATGGAATCATAATTCATACATAGCTGCAAGGTATTGGATCATTTTCAAGTTGATCTTGGCATCTGGTATTAGTGCATTGTACTTGGTTCATTTTCTTATATCTTCTTGGCATCATTGGTATATGAGGTTGTTATACTTTCTTCATATGGTTTTGTCATTTCATATCTTCATGGCTCTTTCACATTATCTTGGTGTCACCGGCTATGACACATTGATTGGTATACATGAAGTCTTTATCCGGTTCATATGTTTCAGATTGGTTTGATGTCATATTTGTCTAAGGCATATTTTTTTAACAATATATATGGTTATCAAAGGAGACCCTAATGCACGAGCCTTGACATAATAATTGGCATCTAAAGGTAATTTTTATGGCTCGAAGGAAATGTTGTTTTGGGAATTATCTTTAAATGGTTAACTTGCAAAGGTATCGGGCCTTATTTCATAGTGAATGACTTCGATTAAAGTCATTAAAATTTGCATCGACAGCCATCATTGTTTGTCAGCATTGTGAGATTCCTTGTTTTGACTTAAACTGTTGAATCGACACTTAGAATGCAATAATCAATGAGATTATTGTGTCGGCATAGTGAATACCCTTGATTGTGGATTTGAAATCATAATGATTTTTTTTTACTACCTATGTTTATCTTGTCGGACTTCAAACTTCATTATGTTTTGGTTTTGTCATCGAATGGAAATGAAAGGGAAGTTAGGGAAAAATCATTCTTTTTTTATCATGCTTTTGTTAAGGGTTGAAACCCTTACCTCTCTTGTTGCCATGGATAGGTATTAACAACCATTACTCTATTGATTCTTCTTGTTGCAACCAAAATGACAGATGTTTGAGCTCTTTGTAAGAGCTATGCCACAGTTGGTGATTTGGTTTATCATTTATCTTTGGGTGAGGGCTCGAGCATGGAAGGAGATATGTTGGTTTTCGATCAGCTGGGTTGGTAATTTCTTCACAGTAGTTTTATCATGCTCTTTTTTAGTTTCATTGAGATTATTAGTTATTCCTACCTCTCATTGATGAATGTCTTCAAAGGGTAGTTATTCTTTCTTTTGCTCGAATTTGCATAGGTGAAAATGGTTGTTGAATATTAATTCAGAATGGTATGATAAGATTTTGTTTACATTTTCATCTCTCCGTGTGGGTATTATAAAAGTGTTGATTATTTTGGGTCACTAAATTCATGATGAAGTGGGTTCGGTTTCAACCCCTTGCAGTGATATTCATTTTCATTTTAAAGGGTAATGTGAAGCATTTTTTTGACTCTTTATTTTTCTTCCTCCACCTATCATTTATTCTATTGGAGGTTATTTTACTAACAGATGATCGTGGGTATTATTGTTCATTCAAATCACTTCAAATCTGAAAGTGATATTATTGGTGCATATTTTTATTTGTATGCTTGTAACAGTTGGTTCTTCATTCTTATAAATTTGCATTGAAATCGGTTGGTTAAGAATTGATTCAATAATGTTGGTCTTGATTTGCATAGTTTTATGATTTGCACTTGTACTGTCATCATGCTTTGATTGTTAAACTATGTCAGTCACAATTTTTTCTGCAAATGCAAGATATTTCACTCAAATCATATTGGCATAAGTTGTCTAATGGACTGAGTTAATGTTGTCATATCTTTATTTATCCCTTTTCATGAATCCTCTCAAAGTGATTAATTTTCTCTATTGTCATTAAAAAGGATATCAAAATTAAAAGTCTTGGTCAAATTTGAAAAAGGTTTAGACACTGATTCACCCCCTCTCAGTGTTTGTCCATACTCCAACAGAAACAAGGTTGCAAAGGAAACGAAAAGAAATGGCTTTCCCACAAGATGATGAGTTTTTCAACCCTTTTGATAATCCCTCCCAAGGGGCACCTATACCATGAAAATCATTCCCTAATCCATTTGAGAAATTTATCCTTAGAGACCTAGAAGGAACTGCACTATAGAAGAAGTAGAGGCTATCGCACAAGATCGTGAAGTGGCCTCTTTAGTGGATGAAATTGTGGCATTAGACCCCTAATGTTTCCTAGCTAAAAAAAAATTAGAAGGATCCACATTACCCCATGGTTTTGATTTCAACATGTTACAAGTGACACCTACACCAAATAAGAAAAATCAAGGACACAATACACCTAATTCTAGTGGATCTATCCCACAAGTCAACACATCTATTCCATTAGGAGGATCCTCACAAGACACGATGAAAATCCACACCTCACCATTTGGAAACTAAAACATGACACAAGGTATGACTCAAAACACCACAACACAATCTATGCCACAACCCTTTGGTACTCCATTCAATCCCTTTTCTACATCAAATACCATAGGGGCATCATCTTCCAATCCACTTGGCACAAATACCTCAACCAAAAGACCAAAGATTGTTATCAACAAGACTCCCAAAAAAATGCCATACCAAATATAGGGTCATTTCAACATACCATTGTGCCACAATAAGGGCCTACTCCTCATATACATGTGCAAAATAATACCCAAGGGTCTACTCCATAATATGGAAACCAAGGACCCTTCACACAATATAGAAACCAATATCGACATGGTCATACCTTTACAAGTTCATGGCATACACAATCCAACTTGATAGAGCTGCAAATATATTGCAAAATTTGAGTTGGTATTTTGCTTTGTCATGGTTTATTTCCTTTGTTCCCAAGGGTAGGGTTTAGGGTTTTGGTCTAAAAACCCTCATTTCAAACTTTATGGTCATAAACCCTTGAGCATTCTAATCTTCTATTGACTTATTGCACCCAGTTACCAGTCACTTGAGTTACAACTTGAGCCGTCTGAATCATTGTTATTATTGGCCCCTTGGTTTAGGTTTATCAGTCACCGAATATTTCCCCATCATTTAAATACTCCCTAAGTCGTACAGAAATTTTTTTCCCAAGGGTTTTGGTCTCATAGACCTAGTTGGGTCCCTTTCAAAACTAACCTTTATTGCATGTGCAGATTGCCAACCATTAGATTTAGAGATAAAATCCTAGCCGCTCCTTGCCAACCTTGCAAGATTAAAATAATTCTTTTCTAAAAGTAGTGGGGTCAACGGGCTAACGACATATGTACCATTGCAGGTGTGGGACCCGATTTCCACTATTATGCCCAGTGTTGTAAGCTTTCAAATCAACAATCGAGATGCAACACTGAGATTTGATCTCAGTCATTCCCCACTCACCTTGTGGAAATAAAATAATACTTTTTGAAATGCAACAGGGTCAATAGGTTGTTGACATGTGTCCAAAAGAAGGAAGGTGGGGCCCAGTCCCCACTAACATGTCTAGCGCTTTGAACTTGGAATCGACGGTTGAGATCTCCTATTGAGATTTAATCTTGGTCGTTCCCCACTAACCCCGGAGGATTAATAATATTTTTTTATGAAAAGTAGTGGAGTCAGCAGGTTGTCACCACATGGATTATCTCATTGTTTGGTAAGAGAGAAGGTGGAGTGCATAGAGCAAGTGAGTCAGCATTCCAACTGATAGATTTTCATTAGTCGGATGATGGGTGATCAATGGAAACAAAAATTCAAACTTTATTAACTAAATCTGAGTCGTTCAATGAGCCATCTCAGAAGATGATCGATGGTTGATATTCAAAGTTGAAGAAATGAACGTGAGATCCATTTTTTATTTGCACAAGCGAGCAGTAATGGCAGAGGAAACAGCTAGAGCTACTCAATTTCAACTTAAATGCACATAAAAGATTGGTTTTTCACATAATTAAAGATTGCAAGAAAATTTGGAGCCTATAGGAGATTGAGAAGAGCATTTCAGAGTCTAGTACAACTAGAATTAGGGTTTCCTATATATGAAAAAGTCGTAAGTTAAACAAATACCATTCTCTGTGTTGTGTTCAAACTATTTTGAATTAGGGCAAATATTTATTGTGTTTTTGGGTCGAATTGGTCTGTGTGCCTTTCAACTATTTTATAGTGATTTGAAATTACATATGTCATGAATTTATTATCGAACCCATTGAAATTGTACCTTCGAGTTGTGCCCTAGGTTTTGAATTGAAAGGTTGGGTTTTGAACTCCTATTTGTCAAAACCCTAGATTAGTTTGAACCCATATTGGTTCCAATGGCACCCAAAGAACAAATTTCCAATTTTGAAACCGCATCTAGACCTCTAGCCTAGGATGTTATTGATCAATTGAAACCCTCAACAAGTAAAAGGGAAGAGGGAGTAGCTATTTTTTATGGCTATCAGGTTAGGGAGGGGCTAGTGGAAAAACAATGCAGTATCAAGGATTCCAATGTGCCATACACAAGGTGGCAATTATTCCAAAATTGGTTTGGGAATAGAAATTTTAGGGTCCCTGTCAGCAACCCTTGGAGATTAGACTTTAGAATATTAGTGGTTCTAAATGTATACCTAGATGTTGATTTGTTGAAGGACATTGCTGCAATTTATGACCATGTTTCAAGAGTAATTAGGGCATATGATGGTGTGGAAATGGTTAGATAGCTAGAGAGGAGATTGCAGAGGTCTTTGGCCTGCATGAATGGAACAAAGATATGATTCCTATTGACCTCAACACCTTCAAAGAAGAATATAAGAACACAAGGGATATGTTCATATTGATAATTTTTCCCATTCACATTGCAAGTAATAGGGTTGGGAAAGAGAGGAAATAAATAAGGATTGGTGAGAATGAAAAGGAGCCTTTCCCCATGAGGTACTTTCCCAGCTACTTCCAAAAAATAGTTTTCTCCTTATGCCAGATCCTTGGTATTGATGCACCATCCACCATGTAGACAGATTTCATGTATATGGCAGCACACCTCCAACACCTAGCTTACAACATAGTGTATGATTATGCAACTTATGTGGCAGAGTGAACACACAAAGGTTTGGTTGCATTGAAGGTGGAAAAATAATTGGTGAGCTTCAAATGGTACTCTTTCCTAATGCACATGTTCGTATATAGGGGAGAGAAGAATTTTTCTAATGATATGACATTAAAGAAAATGGAGGGTGATATTGAGCTGCCTGTCCAATGTTGGACTCAAATTCTGGACAAAGATGATTTGTAGTTTGACTATGTGGTGTTCCATAATGTTTTTGCCTCCAAACTAAGAAGGTTTCTCGTCTCCAATCCACCAAGAATCCCTAAGGACATCCATGAATTTTTGAGGCTTATGGAAAGGAGACCTGAATTGAAATTGACTCACGATTGAGGGGATATAATCCCATACTATAATAAAAAAAAATTTAGGGTTTATGGCACTAGTGTGAATCCATATGCATTACCAAGAGATGTGCCATTGAGGATCAGATTCATTGAAATAATGAGGTAGCTAGGGGCAGCACAAATGGCACACTTGCCAGAGAAACTGAGGAAAGGTTTTTTCTTCCCTGAATGGATGATATTTGCAAACTTTGTAATGGAAAAGGGAGGATGGAAGAACTTAGGACAAATTCATGCTCCATACAATTTAAAGACAGTACACCCAAGGAACCATGACCCTGAGGGCTTTATTGTTGCCTTCAAGGCAAGGAATAGGAGCAACTCCTTTGTGCACAAATTTTATTATCTTGAAGATGTCATCGGGAATGTCTTTGATTTGCAAGAACAAGAGGAGAGGAAGGAAAAGTATCTTATTTTCAACAAGATGATGGATAAAGCTAAAAGGGCATATCCTAATTATGATCCTATGCCCAATATTAAGTGTGAATTGAATAGAGTTATGTATGTTCTCAACAATTTTGAGAATATAGTGGGTGTCTTGAGGGAAGAACATATGATAGCTGATAAGGGGAAGTCAATGGCAGTTGAGGAGGATCCCACAATAGAATGGGAGGAAATACCATCTTATCAGCCACCACTAAAAGTTAGAATTTACTCCAAGAAGGATACAATAAAGAAACAACAAACATTATCAACCCTTGCTACATCAGAGGGGTCAAGGGAATATTCTCAAGAAAGGTCAGCACCATCTCCTCCAAGGCAGGATGCACCTGCTATAATTGATCTTGACTCACCCCAAAGAGGTCCTTCTCCATCAGAGCAGCCACCAATCAAAAGGCAGAAAATAGAGGTGAAAGGGGTAGTTGATTACCCTAAAATATATGAAGATGATATTTTGGTCACACATGATGAGATGCAACAAGTAATGACTTCTCCCCCAAGGGAGGTTGCATCAAGTACGGTAGAGAGAATCCTTAGATTGGGAAAGGAAGATATTATTGGTTTAAGCAATGTTGATGATATGAGGCATGAGGCCTACAAAGCATTCATTGAAGATGATTCTTTTATTCAAACCCAAGCATTTAAAGACTTTGTATGGAAAGCCAAAACCCAGGAATATGTTGAGAATATGGCAAAATAAAGGAGCTTGCACCTTGATTTTCTAGAGGAAGTTGTGCAAGCAAATGTGAGGAAGACGGTGAGGAAAGAATTTCAGAGTATGATAGCAAAAGAGGGAAGATAACTTGTGGAGAAAACTGGTGTATTATTGTTGCCTGAATGGGATATTACAGATGTAGTAGTGTTGGATACAATAAGGAGGTCTGAGAAGACCTTATTCCAAACTGAAGAAGAAGCCAAATTGGTACTACAAGGGTTGGCCTTTAGTGAGGAATGGGATTCTTTGGCTATTTGGTCATTATCTTTAGGATCAAGGAAGCCAAAATTTGCATAATCGACTGACTTTAAGGGACAATTAATTGTATGGAGAGTCTCACTATTGATAGAGACTCATACAGGAGTAAGCATAATGAGATTTTTATTGATTACAATAAGAGTTAGCAAATGGTGGTTGTGCTATAAATAGAATTGGTATTGTACAAGCAACAAATAGAAGCATTGAGGGCTCAAGGCCCATCAAGCTCAAGTCATGTTGCACCCACTTCTCCAATAGCACATCCTCAATCTCCTCCTCCAAAATAACATTCTTTGGAAATAATACCATATAACTTGGGTCAAGAACCAATTGCAGTTGAGGAGCCAAGCACATCAGGTGTAGCTCCATCAAGTGGACCTACCAAGGAATGGTTAATACTGCAGATTGAGGTATACAAGAGATTGTATACAGAAGTTCAAGATACAATGTATGATAATAATTCAAAGATTGCTAATAATTTTTTGGAGCATTTAAATAAAAATATTCAAGGTAAGTTAAACAGTATTCATGCAAATTATTCTTTAGTGTTGCAAGCAATAAAATTGTCTCAAAGAGACAAGGATTTATCTATCCCAATCTTGGATAAATGGATTCCCAAGGTTGAGAACTTGAAGCTAATGGAATTTGGGGCTTCACATCAGAAAGATAAATATCTAGAGGCCCAACTTATAGATTATTTAATGAGATTAAGGAGCAAAATTTTCAAGGGTATGTTGCTCCATTGGAGGTGAAAATCAAGGAGTTAAAAGCAAGGTTTGATGAGGAAAATTTGGTGTTGATGTCTAATATCCAACATACATATGATCAGGTAAAACCTCTACAAGCATGGAAGAATTAGTTGGATACAACAATTGCCTCCCAAGAATCATTAATATGTAAAATTTTTGACATTGATATGTTGAAGAACACTCTTGAGAACTTGTCCTTCACCATCAACTTCCTAGAGGATTTTGATAAAGAAGCAAATTCAGTAATGGAAAAATATGCTCCATATAGAAAGAAGATGGATGAGCTTATTGGATCTAATTGGCCTTTTGATGTTGAATTTGAGTTGTACAAAATGAATTTCATTGATGAAGTAAAGTTGTAAATGCAAGGGTGGAGAAAATATATACATGGTCGAGTATAGTACAGGTTTGGCCTCAGAAGATACAATGTATAAAAGATATGTTTCTCCCAATTTCAAATATAGCAGGTAAATTCTGAACATTGATGACTTGGATCGATGACTTGGATGTTGATCTGGATTTTGATCCACCTTTTCCCTCCTTCTGCACACTTTTTCTCACTTTGCTAAAAATAATAAAGATGTTGCAACGATTTGAGGAGTACTCATTGCAATAAACTTCCTTTTGGAAGGCATGGGAGTCTCCACTAAAAGGAAACCTTTGTTTCAATGATGAATATTCTTTTAGTTTGTTGCAACCTTTCCTCAGGGAATGATTGGCATAGTTTTTCAAATGAAAATGTGACATGTGTACATTTTGGCTTGAAGCTTGTTTTTCTCCCTTGTTCCTATAAAATGGAATTCAAGGCCATTTGTGTGGGTCTCTTTTGAATTCTAGATCTGAAAATCTAAATTGAGAACATAGAGAAAATACATTATGAGTATGTATCTTAGGTTTGAGTCGAGCAAGTAGATTTTGTAAATTGTATGGCTTCCAAGCATGTCTGAATGAAAATGAAAATCTTTTGAGTCTATTGTCTCTCTAGTTTTAATGTTCTATATGAGTTATTAATGAAAATTTGATCAAAGATCATTTCATTAATCTTCATTGTTATCTTGCATTGATGTATGTTTTAATTATGGGTCTGGTTTAATGAATCAGTTAAAATACCTTGATGAAATCATGAATTTATATGGATTTTTAATGGATCTTATAAGTAGTCATCGAGCCTTAGTATATGATGTGTGAGTTGTAATTCAATTTCACAAAGATCATGAATGTTTGAAATTAAAATCGCCTTGTAGTTCAATTTATTGTGTTTTGACTGCCTGCCCTAAGATAAGGCATTGATCTAAAGGTGTTGAGTGCATTTCCTATGGTTCTGGTCCTTCAATTTGAGAACAAACTTTATAAATCAACTTTTAATCAATCTACCTTTTTTGAGGTTAGTGTTGTGTGAATTCTCACCTTTAGGTGTTTGATCTTTCAAAGGAGTTGCTAGTTTCTTTAAAGGTTCCATCTATTTAGCATTTAAGTGAGAATGTATCTGTTATTATGCAATGTGTGGTATAATTATGTATCAAGGTTGTAGGGTACACATTTGGGATCACCCTCTTGGTTTTTGTAGAGCCTGAAGTGTAGGAGGGAAGCATCTTAGCTTCCTCTAGCTCATTGGCCAATCATCTCCTAAGTATTCAAGAATTGAATTTAGCAAATTCATAGATACTTGGTGAGATCTGTTTGGTTCTTTAAAAACCACCAACACAACCCACCTTACAACACTCATATCCCCACTCAAAATCAAAAATTTATAACCAAACACCATCTTACACACACATACAAAATAAAAACCCATCATATACACACATACCCAATCAAAACCCATCCCATAACATTGGATTCCAAAATGCCAATGAACTCTCAAAATTCACAAGACACATCGTTAACTCAAGTGGATGTTCTACAAACTCAAATTTTTTCCCTACAACAACAAATAGAGAACATGCAAGTGTCTAACAAGAAGACCTACTCTACAAAATATTTATGTCCCTATCCATTCGACAAGAGTCTATACATGCCTCCCTTCCCAAATAGCTATGTCACACCTAACTTGCCTAATTATAGAGGGAAGGGAAATCCTATCGAACACATAAGAGAGTTTTAGATAGCTCGCATAGACATTGCATATGAACCTACATATCTAATGAGACTATTTTCATGAAGCCTCACAAGACAAGCACTTGGGTGGTTTGTACACCTACCAGTTGGCGTAAGAACATGGGGAAACTTGGAAAACAAATATGTAGAACACTTTCCCTTCAATATTGACAATGAGATAACAATTTCCACCCCATTTCATACCACACAAGAAGATGGTGAAAACTTAGTGACCTTCTTCCAACAATGGATGGGTTTGGCTAGTAGATGTCCCATCAAAATACTTGAAAAATAAAAATTTGTCATGTTCATAGAGAACCTCAACTCAAACTTGAAACATGAGTTATGAATGAAATGTTTTACTTAATTATTGGACCTATTTAAGAAATGAAATATCCTTGAAAAATTCCTCATTGACAAGAGAGAAATCAGGACTTCAAACAAAAACATGACCACCAAAAACACATAAAATGACAAAAACAAATATTGGGCTTGGAACAAAAATTTGACTAACGACGAAGTCTTTGATGCCAAGATCATACTTTTAGGCCCTACCATTACATTAATAGGACCCAACACTACCAAAAATGCACCCAAAACTCCCGATCAAACAAAAAACACCATCCAAAACACACAAGAGAAAAGAGGCCAAAAGGAATTTTCCCACAAGATGCAAATACACCCCTCTTGGGGAGCCAATCGAACCCATCTTTAAACAAATTTTGCAAAAGAAATTCATAAAAATTATTGATGTGAAGCCATACGACTCTAGACAGTTCAAACCTTCTTGGCGGGATGATAATGCCTTTTATGACTACCACCGAGCTAAGGGAAACCCAGCATCACAATGTCGACAAATAAATAATATCATTCAAGACCTTGTTAAAAATGACACTATCGAATTCAATGGACAACAAAGATCATCTAATAGTGACCATAAAGTCTTCACGGATCCTTTACATGACCATGGTAAAGGAAAAGCTTCCAGTTCGAGTAACAAGACCAACAATTCTACCAATTACATAAATGAAAATTTTAATTATGCCACCATAGTAAATCATATTCGCACTGTCGACGATCATGTCAATGTTATTACCATTAAGAAACCACTAGAATTTGTTGTTAATACTCATCAAACCAAGGTGACTATGCAAGGTCCTCCTCCAAAACAACAATAGCCACTTAATTCCCAATACAATTTACTTGAACATTTGGGGAAGACACCCTCACAAATCTCTATTATCCTATAGTTATTGTGTATCTCACCTAACCATCAAGTCATTATTGAAAAGGCCTTGCAAGACACTACAGCTCCCACTGACCTTGATGTCAATCATTTCCAAGAGATGGTGAGTTACTTGGCTAACTCTAATCACGTCACCTTTTCCGAACAAGACTATTCCACTCAAAAGACAAACCATAACGATCCATTGCATCTTGAATTCCTCATCCACAAACACAAATTCAAACGAGTCTTGGTAGATGGTGGAGCATATTTGAACATTTGTACCCTAAAACTAGTTAAGATATTAGGATTTTTAGAAGCATGTGTAGACACAACTAAAATCATTGTTATCAAGGCATATGATGATGAAGAACACTCTTCTAAAGGATTTATCACACTACCCATTAGAGTTGGGCCTGTTGCGATGGACACTATATTCTAGGTCTTAGACCTTGACCTCCCATACAACCTCCTCCTTGTTTGACTGTGGATCTATTCCATGAAGTCTGTAGCATATACATATCACCAAAGCCTTAAATTTCCTCACAAAGGTATTAAAATTACAGTCACAGGAAATCCTGACCCCTTTCAATATTGTAGCAATATGAGAGGGACTCCTCAATTCTAAGTGCATGTCAATCAGGAAGCTTCATCCTCTGCTTCATCACAATACATTGATCTTTCCTCATTAACCAAGTCATCCACTCCATTTACCACATCATCAAATCCCAAGGTCCAAGTCCATGACATGGGATGTGGTGAATACCATATGGATAAATTATCAAAAAATGATAATGCTAATGTTGTTTCAAGAAGGTTCAAAATTCTAATAATGATGTCAAGATAGCTTCAGAAAGAACGCAAATAGATGGTCGTGCTTTGATTGAAACCTTTTGGGATCCTGGTGATATGTTCGCATTTTCCATATTCACTTCCACTCCAGCCTCTCATGTCCATGACAACCCCATGTTTGACTAGGATATCTATGATAATCCGCTCTTCAAGCATGAACCCGTTGAGGATATCCAACCACCATCTGTCCATCTCATCCACCTTGGTCTAGCATATGCATCCCCTATGGTTGTCTCTACTAAGTCATCTTTTCAAGTCATTAAGCTTCCTTTGATGTTATAAATACCGAAAAGGATAGTCTCAAAGACACCATTGATGGCATCACCACTCTTGCTCATCCACTAAACACTTATGTCACTCCATTCACTTCACCCATTCCACTCATGCCCATTTGCATCATAGACATGAATCAATAAGTCAAACATGAATCAATAAGTCAAATCTCAAGAAAAGAATAAAGGAAAACATCCAATGAAAGAGTTGACTTTAAAAGGAGATCAAGTATCAAAGGATATAATGAAAAAAAAGAAGATCAAGACAAGTCCTCTAGCAAAAACAAAATCTATTGGACAAATCAAAAATAAAATTCAAAAATGAAGACAAGAAAAGGTCGATCTCCAATCATGCCTCTCCATCAAAAATCATTGGGGGCATTTATCAAAGAAAAAAGATAAGTAAAGACTTTGTTGACCTCCAATGTCTCCATCCTCATCACTATCCATCATACCATACACCCCATTCATTTTTTCCATGTTCATCCCTCCGTCATATCACTCCACCTTCATTGGCAATGTCTTTCAATGTACCTTTGACAATGGCCCCTTTACGTACTCTATCTCATTAGTCTCCCAAACCCATTTTCATCTGAAGCCTGATGGACCATGTAGTGTACACATTAGGGGTCATATCATAGCCTCTTTCATCCACCACATCTATTGTACTTCATATCTACCACTTGTGCTCATAATCCACTCAAGTCCTCTCATCTAGCATGGCCATCCAAAAAAGGTCAATGCATCATCACGAAAGCCTACGAATCAAGCATTTATCAGTTCTACCCATAGCTTCTGAAAGTCTTATCATAACCATAAAAAATACAATAAAAATAAAATTAAAAAAAATGTTACCTTGATGAAAACCTGGCAAACAGGAGTCTTGGTGACACCAAAAAATGAAAAATTCAATAAAATAGTAAAGAGAAATAATTTTTCCAATAGTGAAAACCACTTCAGTGGTGCTTTGGATAAGTACCATGTTGAAAACCATATAGTCTCAAAAGAAACTAAACAACTAACTACCAATCCAAAGCAACTAAAACAATAATGTCATCCGGAGGGACACTACACCTTGTACCTCCTAGTGGGCAACCTCGTGTAAATCATTTCCCTTGTGTTGGATTTCTTTGGTCAAAATACATACCGCCATAGCTTTAGTAAGTTATTCTTATTCCAAGGGAAACAATGATCTTTAATTATATAGTGATGATGTGAGATCTCCAAGTTGTCCAATTTCCTACATAGGTTTCTCTTTGTGGTTATAGTATCATCAATTCTATGTAGGCATTGAGTTTGAGATATATGGCTCCCCCATCCTACCCTTGTGTGGTTTTTATGAGATAATATGGTTGTGCTATTAGGACCCAATTTTTTTGGTGTATTTCTACTCTCATATATACATCATGTAAATTTCATCCCAAAATCAGTAAGTCTTCCACTTGTACTACATTGTTTGGTGTAATGGTGATATTTAGTAAGTTTTATTTTATTTTTTTTGCTGTTATGTGATGTAAAAATCATCGAAATAGCCTAGTTATTTCTTGTGTCTCATAATTCTTGGAATTATACTTGTGTACATTTTGGCATTCAGTGCAAAATGTCAAAGTTATCTCAATTAATGGTTAAGGGTTGTTCTTATGTTTTTCTAAAATGAAATGGTCTATTTTGTTAATTTTATGGATGTGTGGCTTGGAGCACTACATATCTAAAAATAAATAATTATAAAAAAAATCCAAGTTGTAGATATGGTCCTCATGTGGAATGCTAGATTAAAGTATAAAGGAAAACATGGTAAGTTTGATCCTTTATGGGTTGAGCCATATGAATTTAAAAATTACATCCTTAATGTATACCATTTCAAGGATCATGGTTGATATCTTAATCATTACTTCATGCAAGTAACGATGTCCTACCTTGTACATATTTTACTTTTTGTGTTTTATTTCTTGTGAAATCATGACCCCTATTGGTCATTGTGAAGTGTGTTTGCAATGGTCCCCTCTTTGTGTCTCTTTTTATGGTCTACTCTCATATATCTAAATTCTCACTCCAAATATAAGAGACACATCCCCAATAAAATCCAATGTTGATACTTAATTTTATCTCACATTTCCTTTGTACATTTAGATGACCTTTTACCCATCATAGATAACTAATCTAAGAGAAATCCAAATGGATATCCCTTGCTCATATTTTTATTTATGTTTTTATCCTTCATCCTCCATGCACTTATCATATATTAAAATTTATAAAGATACAATACATTTCTAAGTCTTATGTGTTTTTAGTGGTTTTTATGAAGCTGTGAGCTTTTAGTGGACATCTAAACATTTTATATAGTTCAATATTCAATTGTAGTGTCTGGTCTCACTTAAAATTATTGCAAAGCTTATCACCCCTTCATTTCTTTTATTTTTATATATTCCACCTTATTTGAAGGATCTCAAACCTATTCATTTCTTCCATCTCTAGTCCTCCTTTCCTTTCTTGCAATTTTTCTTTTACTCTTCTTTTTTGACCTTTGGTGTGGAATAGTATTTCTTTCTTTTCTCATCCTCATTATCCACATCCCATGTCTAGTTAGAAAAAAATTCCCCACATCTTTCCACCTTCCTTCTTTATATAATTATTTTACACTTGTGTATCTTCCTCCTCTTCCCCACCTCCACTTCATCCATCTCATCCCATATGTTTTTCCCACATCCCCTCTCATATATTTTCTTGTAGAATTTAAGTGGAATTTCAAACTTCATTGCGAATGTATAATTTCCATGTCAACTTCCACATAGAAACGTTTGACAAGTTACCAAAATATTTTCCATTTTTTTTACTTGTGAAAAGTTCAATTAAACTTCTATATATCCTATTTTCTTACCTCAAATATCATGTTCCCATGTCTAGTCCTACATGGTTTCCCCATACTTCCATGATTTTATTAAGTCATTCTTTTCAACCCCTTTTGTGTAGTTTCTTTGGACTTCAGTACTTCCTTTTCCCCATCCACTTCTAACCTTTGATTCTAAACCAAAACCCTACATCTCCCTTTTCATCATGTTTCTCCAATTCAAATCCCCAAATTTCATCATGTTCACCTCACACAGTCTCTTGCACTTCCTAGAATTTCATTAATGTCTAATTTCAATCCTGCAACTACCAAATTGGTCTTTCTCACTTAAAAAGAATTATTTATCCCAAGAATACAAACCCAAGTTCAAAATCAATAGTGGATGATGAAGAATGCAATATTTCCATGAATGCAGTGGTTGAAGTTTTAGATGTAGATGATCGTTATGCCTCTTTATATAATTATTTTAGTAGATTTCATGGGATTTCAACTTGTAAACATTTAACATTAATGAGATACAGTTCTCACAAGAATTCACTAAGATTTTTTTTATAAACACGTGATTTTATTTTAAAAATAAGGGTCATTTATTTTCCATTTCCGCATGAATACAACACTAAAAATAATTTAGGGTTCCAAATCTTGCAAGTTCAATTACTTTTTGAGTAGTTAATTTTGTAAATCATAAAGAGGTAGCTTATTTGTTGTAGATGTTTTTAATAAAATGTCTCCTTGGACATTTATGAATCTTCAGGGAAACTTCCAAGAAATAGAGTGTGATAGGTTCTTATCTTAGGTTTTCCTCTCAATACATTGGTTAGTGTGAATGTAATAAGGATTTTATAAGTTTCACAACACTTTAGTTCATTGAAAATTATTATTTTCTATGGTAAAATTCCTTATTGCATATGGATATCTAGATTTTGGAGATGGATTATTAAGCATCTTCAATTATTGATATCATATCTCTTTCTCATTTCTATGTGTTGTATATTTTGGTAATTATAGATCTATAACATAGTCTAAGGCATTTATCTTAGGAGTGTTTGATCCTCCATGCACCTTGAAAATCAAAAACATATTTAACTAGTAGTTTAGGAGTAGGAAGTAGATTGCATGTAATTCATAATTTAGTTATTTCTTTAAGGAACCATTTTTTGTGATCCTTAAGATTTTTATCCTAGAGAATCATATCCTACATACCCACATATTATAGTCATGAAAAGATACCTTTATAAAATTAATAGAGTTTATATATGTAGTAGGTTAACTTCCTTGGTCTAATGACAAATTTTGGGGCCAAGTTTCATTGAATACAACTACAATTGTTTTAGTTTATCTATTTTCAATGGTGATTGAATATTATGAAATATTGTCTCCAAGAGCACTCTTTAGAGTCTATTTGAGCCCAAAGTAAAGGAGAGATTATCCACTCTCAAAAATTATCTTGTTGGATCACTCACATTGTATTGATGAGATGGTGTTTCCTTCAATAACAATTTATCCTTGGCCTTAAAATAGATTGATCCCTCTAGAAGTGTGAGAAAACATTTTAGGACCCAAAAAATGGAATAACTATTGGGGATGTGGTTTATTTATTCTTATCTTGAAAACTATAGTAACATAGTCATTGAATATTTTATCAATTCTTGGTTGATATCTTGGATACTTAATGAAAGAGGAAATCTTGTCTCTTCTTGGTGAAGAGTGGAAACTCTATTATAGTCCAACCTAAAAGATGTTTACAGATCAAAAGGACCTAAAATGGAGAGAATAATTATTCCAAGAGATTCTTAAGAACCTTAAGAGATGAAAATACAAGAGGTAATGCAATATATTACATGGAAAGTTATAAATAAAGATGTCTACTAGACCTATTCCTTCAAATTATGATGTTGATACTTCAAGTAGAGATAACATTCTTAATTTGAAAGATCGATCCACATATGATTTGGATGATCATCCAAGTGATGAAATGAGTAGAATCAATAGAGGAAACAATAGTCATAAATTTGATACATGCCTAGGAATGAACTAAATAAGGGTGGAGGATATAGATGTTGATATGTGGCAATTGATCATACAATTACTGTACACTCGTAATGTATCCTCGTCGGGGTTCCGGCTAACATGTCAAGGTTTTCATGTTGACACGTCAAATGAAAATGACCTTGTAGAACCCTTATTCTATAAGGTTCCAAAAATCTTGTTATAAGCGGTTGAGATGTATGTTATGGGAGTGTGTTCGAGAGATTGTAATATGTTTTGCACTGGATAATAAAATCATTAGGTGGCTGAGTTTTTGTGGATGTATCCCATATTGGGTGAACCACGTTAAATTTTTGTGTTGATCTCTTTTGTGTTATTCTTCATTGTTATTTCTAGGTTATTTAATCTACATATAATTGTTAAGTTTATTGCTCAAATCTTCCTGAATCCTAATGATAGAAGTACATCCTATGACCCTAATTCCTAGAATATAAATATGTTTGATCATTCACCTATAAGAATGAAAAGAGTGGATTTGCACTATAATTTTCCTACATCCTCTCATAAGATTGATCATGAGAAAGACCCTTATTTCATGATGTTTTTTATTAAGATAATCTCAAAAATGGTCCCCATTCCTTATATAATAATAAATATCAGCAAACTAGAATAGAACCAAAGACTAAACCAATAAGAAAAAAGCATTGGATGGAAACTAAGCTAGACTAGGTAGCTAGACAAAAATAGCAAGAGAAAAACAAAAACAAAAAGAATACCTATAACTACCAAGACATACAGAAACTAATTCCTACAACTAGAGAGTGGGATTCTCAATCCTTATTCATATCCCTCAAGGTATTATCCCAATTTTGTGCACTGAGAACTAGCTACTCATCTTTTTCTTGGATGATTGAAAATATTCATCCTTCTAATTTTTGCACTCATTTAGGTTAGATTAGAGAGAAAGGACATGAGACTCAACCTTTCTCATAATCCCATAAATAATTTTAACAAGCTCATCTATTTTGATACATTTCTATTCTATCATACATATTGGCCCAATTGTCACTTCAATTATTAAAGCCCATGCTCCTTCCCTATGAATCTTCTATCTTACCAAACCTCATTTAAAAGTTAACAATCTTAGCATATTAAGTATCTAAAAGGTCTTCTATACCATTCACCTTCTTTTCTTCGTCATCATTATCCACATCCTCCTAGACCTTAATAGGAGAAAGGGACAAAGAGTATTCATTATCCACCTAAGGAGATGATATTCCTTCCTCCACATACCTCATATCTTCCTTAGAGAAAGATACAAAGTGAATATCCTACTCAACCACCTTTGTAGCCTCAAAACCCTCATTATTACATTTAATGATGTTGGTACTACCATACAATTTGAAAATAAATGTAGGGATATAGAGATTTGATGAGAGGGTAAATTTAATTAATCACCTCAAGCAAATTCAATAATAAATTAAAGATTAAATTGAGCTACAACAAGCAAAACTTTCCCAAAATTCCCAATAATTAGATTACAATAAGTGTGCTCAAAATATGCAATAGCTAGATCAAAATTATGCCCCACATGTTCACAATTTACAATATTATAAACAAGTTGATAATCAACTAAATATGAGACCTCCATTCAAAAGGCATGCTTAAATATTCCCTAGCATGAGACAACTTTTGAGGGATGAAAGATACATGTAATTATATTTCATTTGTATCTCTAGTTTTCCAAATGATTCCAAATTAAATAAGAGGAAAGATACAAAGATTTTCAAGGAAACAATATAGAAATAGGAGAGGATCATTCCAAAAATTTCATCAATGTCATTGATGAGTATGAGATTGAAATGAGGATGTGATAATGAACCTTTTTGTGTATCCTTTGGAGGAAAGTACAAAAGACTAGTATACACGCCTTATAGACAATAGTATACAATCATGAGAAGAGTCCATGAGATTTTTCATATCATATAGGAATATGATAGATCCCAAATTCACTATACATAAACTCACAACCATCAAGAATGGTATAAGTAAAATAGCGGTTTACTTCAAAAACAAGCTCATCATGTCGATGAGTAAGGTGTCACTAAATCTCATACCTAATAACTCCATGTTCTTTTTCATGTTTTGTGGTTCTTTTGATGTCAAAATTAGACATTTCCTTAGGGAAAGAATACATAAACTTTGAGGGAGGCATATGCTACAACCATAAATATTGAGAGAAACATGAGAGAATTTGAAAAACATATAAAAAGGGTGGATGTCAAGATCCCACAATCAAATAGAGGAAATACTATTAAACCTCTCACTACTAAAGAATGGTTATATTTTTTGATGTAGTTAAGGATCTACCATATAAGGTAGTAAGGAATGATAAGGGGTCACCACCTCACAATATTGTAACTCATTTCAATGAAGGCCAAATATTGCATAGTAGACCTCAATACTAATAGATCAAAGATACTACAATAAAATGATAGACAAATGAGTCCTAGGTAAGGGAACTTCAAGAATCAAGATAACAAAATTGCTCTCTTTATGAAGGGATAATGTGCATTCTAAGACACCTCATTATGGTGCAACATATTTTTCCTTCCACGTGATCCAATTAGTTATGCAATTTTATTATCATCCAATAAGGAAGGGGAGTTCCCTAATGAGAAAGGAGGTGCAAAATATTATGATAAAAAAAATTGATTAGCTAGATACACTTGAATATGAATCCATGGATCAAGAAATTGAATATCTTGACTATGAGGTAGTTGATCAAGTATTCTAATGTAATCTTGGTGAAATTTCAAATTAATATGAATTACTTGTTCATGATTTTAAACATTTAAGGGAACTCATGAAGAAAAAACACGGGGACTAAACCACCATCTAAAGAAAAAAGAGTCCTTACAAATGCAACAATAAGACATGTCTAGAATGGATATGAATTAATAAATAGGTAGGTACTAACAAGAGATAGGGTAGTTGATATGCTAAGTAGGGCTAATATAGAAATTAACAAAGGGAAATAAATGGAAGAGTATAAAATTTAGAATGACACCAATATAAGGATGTAGCGGATAAAATGTGGCATTTGGTGTACCAGTAGGTGTCTTGGAAGACACATGTGCCCAATCCTCATGACCATGCAATACCCTCATGCATTGCAAGTTATTCCAAATGGTATGGACCTGAGCAACATAGAACAACAAACTCAATCCCAACAAAAGAAATGATAGAGTGAAGACAAAGAAAAGAAGAGAGAGACAAGAGGTAAGGATTTTTCCTTTAGTGGTACATTGTCATGCCTTTTATTCCTAATGCTAATGATTTAACTATTTTGCATGATGCACCCTTACCCAAATATAACCCTATTGATATGGCTCAAGCCATTACTCAATTAGAGTTTTAGTCCTAATAGGAAAACACCATAGAATTCTTGAACATAGAAAGGGTTTTATCATACTTCACTCCTATAAAAGAGGCTGACCAACCTCCTAGTACTACTACCAATAGTGTAACAAATGAAAAAGATTAAAAAATAAACTATTGAGGTTTACCTAGAGAATCATCTAATTAACAAACAACTTAATGTTGTTGGGCTTTCTACACTACATTAGTGACTAATGGTTGGTTAATTAACAATTACATGTTGAACTTTGGAGCTTCAAATAATGTTATGCATCTTTAGGTTACATAAATGATTTAGGTTTGAAGGTGTCCAAGTCATATGTAAAATCTGTTATCATAGATTCTAGAGAAGTAAACATTGTGGAAATTGTAAACAAAATAGAAATTTAGCTAATGCACAACCAGATAATTTATTTCTAAAAGATAAAATCATTATGGATTGTCCAACCAAATGTGATATATGACTATCCAAAAAGTAGGCAGCCTCAATAAGAGATAGTATACAAATGGATTTGTCATATACCACAATCTCAATGTATACATACTATTGATATATACCAACACCGCCACAGATAGAATACTGAACAAGAGGGGTTCCACGTCCTATAAAGGCACATAAGAAATTTCTGTTACCATGCACTAATTAAAGACCTTGTGATACTACTTATAAGCATAGATGTTGAGTAGAAATATGAAAGAAAAAAAGTTGTACAATACTTTCAATATTATCTATAAACGTTAAACATTTAATGGAAAACTTCACATTTTCATGGAAGCTTGAATAGGCTACTTGGAAAGTTATCGATATGCCATGAATATTGTAAGCAATCTCTTCAGAATTCTCAGTTTCGACGCCTACCACTACGGCCGTATTTGACATGAGAATCTCCTTGAAGTGGGTGTTGATTCTTTTTGTATAGTTGGTTTGCTTATTTATGGCAATCAATATTGCTCACCAGTCATACTCACGATAACAACCTTCATCATCATGATTTGTACTACAATTTGCACCAGACTGGTCATCTTATTCTCTGTGGAAATATTGCTACTTCTCTCAGATTTTAAATATGAGACATGCTGAAATTGACACAAATAGCTGGTGCCATGATGGTTTTTAGATCTAATCTACACCATTCAAACGTGTGGGTTGTTCTGGTCAAACTATTTTCCAAGTTTACAGTCACACAGAAGAATAGAGGCAGGGACGCAGGAGCAGAGGTTCAGCACTGCTCCGTGCCCACAGACACAATCATGAACAAATAATCTTTGGTCGTAGAAAGAGGTCTCCAGTTTGTAAATTAATCAAAGACAGGGTGTAAAACAAATTTAATATCAATTGGTAATGTTCTCTTAAGGGCTTTACAAAGTGAAGCTCTTTTTGGGAAACATTATTAAAATGTATTCAGTATTAAGTATAAAACGTTTAACAACAATGCTTTGCAAGGTTTTAAATAAAAGTGGCTATTAAGTATTTATGGTTCACAAAATGTATGTTTAAGAAAAGTTTATGTTAATATAAAAATAACTCAGAATTAAGTATGTCATTATATTAGGTATAGATGTTGGAGGATCATCAGTTTTTGGAATTATTTATTGGGTTAGTTTATCTGGTATATCTGGAGTCGCACATTTTTTGTGTGATGCAATATGGTCATGTATAATAATATGAACCAAAACATTCTAATTTGGGAGTGGATTGATTATTAGCAATAGATTCTCAATTTGTAGATTCATAGTCTAAGGTAAATTATTGACAACGACTTTCTTAGGTAAATTACTAACTATAGATGGCTTCCCAGGAGGGGAAGATAGCTACCCATGAACTACACCAAGAAAGGGAAGAAATGGTCATAGTTGTAAGAGCAACTACAACTAGATCCGTGAATGGCTAGAGTTGTGGTGTGACCAATATCATCTACTAATACTCAACTCATCATGCATGGGAAACTACCCTAGTGGATAAGAAAATCATACTTGTAAGTGTTAGAATTATAGTGTCACCTTCTCTACTTGAGCTTGAGTTTGAAATTAAACAAAAGAAAAAAAAAACCTTTTTTGATTAATGATAACTTGCAACCAATATCCTCGTGAGAAAATATAAATTGATTTCTAGAGCTAAAACAGAATAACATATTAAAAAAACTTATTTTTTTCTAAACTTTAGCAATGTAAGTAGGCTAGGGGGTACATATCCCCTTAAATAACAACTCTTAAGGATAAAAAATTTGGATAAAAGGGATTAAATAGTTTGTGAATCTAGCACTATGAAAACTAATCCCAAAGGCAAGACTAGAAGCAATGTTTGGAAAATTTAATTCAATGGAAAGCTAGACATCTATGTTTAGAATGACAGAGATAAAGTTGTCATTGACAAAGAGGCAAACCCTATTAATAAGCACTATAAAAATAAATCAATATTAGGCTTTAAGCTAGCTTTCTAAATTTTCTACAATTAAAATATCCAAGTGCAAGGGGAGGAACAAAAATCACATCATAGATAAAGCTTTAAAATTGTTGGAGAGAATAGATTGAGAGCAAGATAAAGCAATCCAAGACTATAATTCATGAAGGTTGTATCATGATTCTAATGCCAATATTTTTATTAATAACATGGAAGCTACAACTCCAACATGCATAGCATGACATCAAAAGTGAGCTCCAAAGGCACTAAATAGAAGAAATATTCGTTGGGGTAAGTTGATAATGTTGTTACAAGAATAATTAAGGAATCCAACCTCTAGAAGAGATGAGATCTCATGTGGTGTGAATACCTTTCTAAAAATATATAGTGATGAGGAGGTCCTATTTATGGTACTATGTTTATTATTGTGCAAGATGACACAATATTAGGACCATTGATTTACATGAAATTATTGTGAGAAACTTATCTTTGTCCAAAGATGAGTCAACACCCACTCATGAATAATTGTTTAAAAAACTTAGTCAATGGAATATTTTTTTGATCAAAAAATTAGGGAAGGGGCTATAATCCCATATTTAAAACAACATAAGACTAAATGAAGAAACAACAAGAGGGCACGTAAGCCTGACCAACCAAAAAATGAGCACACAAGCCCAATAAAACAACAAAACTAAGGACACGAAATAGAGAAGAAAAAATAAGAAACCACAACACCAAAGAAAATAGATTAAACTCCAATCACCGAGGAGGGAATCCAAGGATGCTTCTCATTCCTCCTTGTCTAATAGCTCCTTTTCAAGTATCGTTCTTGTTTTGGTTCTCCTCGCCTTTAGCCATTTTTCTTTTATTTGATGATTTTAGAGTAACCAAAATTTGTCCTAATAAATAACCTTATTCATAACGATATTAGTGAGAATTGTGATTTTTGAAATGGCAAGTTCCATTCATTTTATCTTTATGTTGTTTCTATTGGTTTTGATCTTCTTTTTTTAGCTTCTCCACCCTGGCTTGGAGTTCCTTAATATCAATAAATTATACTTTTCTTTAGTGACCTAGACCTTGTTAGACATAGGTCCCTTAACCATATTTTTATCCAAGATTTACTAATACCCGAGGGAAGGGGGAACCATAATTTTTATTTCCATCACCTTCGTATCCTTAGCCTCGTCTTGCTCGATCTCCTCGTCCAAATCTTCCTCCTTATCTTCGCTTTCTTGTTCCTCCACTTCTTCATCCTCCTACATATCCTCCTTGGACCCATTGTCAAATTCTTCATCCTCCCATCCATCATCTGGTTGAGAAATAAATTCCTCATCTTTTTTCTCTTCTTTAGAATCCTCTAGAATACTTTTTCCTTTAGTTTTTTATAAGTCTTTGTGCTCGAGGCTTGGGGTAGTCTAGCATATTTGCATCCACCCAGCCCTTTTGGGTCACTTTTAGTAGTCCCCACATTATCCTTATCCCCGCCATCAACATTAGAAATATCAATCATCCCTCCATCAATAGCGAGGGGAATGGGGAATTTTTCTTTTTTCTTGTTTTTTGCTACTTCTCCTCTTGCACACCTAGGCCCAAAACCTTCCTTTTTCTAGGAGGGGAAACCACCAATAGCTCATGTGGGGGGAGGAGTTTTTAACACCCACATAGTCCATTCCCTTTTTCCTTGGCCCCACTTTTCCCACAGAGCTAGGGATAGGGTTAGACTTGTTCTGAGAAATAGGAGAGGCCTTAGAGGCTTTGTTTTCTAGAATTTAAATTTTAAAATTTCTTTTGGCCTGGGGATTGATGGTGGGAGTCATGGAAAGGTGGTACTTAAAAAGGGCCATAATGAGGCCTTGGTGGAAGGAGGGTAGACACACCAAGAATACAAGCCTCTAAGGATGAGAACGGGTAGAAAGGAAGGCTGATTTTTTTTCATGTCTCAAATAGTTATGGATGGGGAAATGGTTCAAATTTTTTATTAAAGAGTTATAGTGGCTCAAACTTATTTCAAAGAAATAAATCCTTATTTGTGATATATGAAAAAAATCTTAATAACTTTCATTTATTAAATTTTCTAAAAAAACTTATTTTAATAGTCACAAATGTTGGGAACCAATAAGATATAGAACTTACATTTATTCTCTATTCAATTTTAATTTATTTAAATGGAGATAAGAAATGCATTTAATCTTGACATAAATAGACAAATTTCACTTAACTAATTTGTTAGATTTTGTTATTTTCAAGAAAATATGTGAATTAAGTGATTTTTTCTCTTTTTAGTAGATGATGCCAAAACATATTAGTGTATGTACTCTATAGAATGGTGTGATAATTTCTAAATTTATTCATGATTACCATATTTAGAAGAAATACACAATAAATGAGATAAATAATTTCAATGAATATTTATTTGTAAATTATTTTCATTATTCTTATATTTAAGATTTTATTCCATAGGTATGTTGTTGGGTGAACTCATGAAAATTTGATCTTATGTGCATGCCATAAATGTGTTTGGATCAATATATATTAAATAAGCAATATTTTAGGATTATGTTGCCTCGATAAAACATGTTATAGTTACAAACATGTGATATGATATTTCCTTGTATTTAATCATGTTAGGCATTTGTAGGAATATTTAATATCGAAGTATCCTACAACTATCATTTCTTTGTAAGTGTAAGAGACCAATTAAATTACACAATGAGAAAATTACAACTAGATAACATATAGCTTTCCATACTAAATTTCAAAGAGAGAGACTATTCACTCAATCATTATGCAATAAATAAATTACAAGGCTTGATAGCATATGACTTTTATTGTTATAATTATTTCATTTTTAATGATAGTGTGTAATAAAAAGTTATTATTAAACATGTTTTTATTTTCTTGAGAAAACCTTGATATAAGCCCTTAATACCAAACTCATTTGAGTTTTTTAAGAAACCTTGTTTGATATTATTTCTATAGAAAATAAAATTTATCATTTTATATTTGATTCATAGCATCCAATATCTCTAATTTGATTCAATTTTATGAAAAATATCATTTTTTGTTTATCAAATTCTATAAATTATGGCAAGGCCTCCACCATCTTTGATTCCAAGGGAGATCTCCTCTTTAGATTGGACACATATTCCCTCACTTCCAACCACTTCTTTCATTGTGTCTCAAAGTATACATATCATTTCTACATTTTTTTTCTATGTATTTATATTATTGAATAAATCATATAATTGCATACCTTCCTTTGCAACTTCCCAATATGCACCAAATATGGGAAGATTCTCTTAGAGATAATTTGGATGTTTAAAAACCCCTCTTCACTATGATGAAGCCTTGATTGTCTTTGCAAGAATGAGATTTTTCTAATCTTCTACTAGTAATAGATTTATGCAAGTGAAACTCAAGTGTGGTGGTGTAGGGACAATGCTTGGTCTAGAGATGTTTTTAGTGTGTATTGAGCCTAGCTTTGATCAGGCTTTGATGATGAATTTTATTAGTGTGCTCAAATGGATCTCCTTGGTGACACTTAACTTCCTCAGGTGAGAGGATCACACAAAGGACACCACCCTCCTCTACTGCCCAATGCCAAAATAGTGGAATATTTTTTTTTTAAATCTAGTATTTGTGTCTAACCTAACAATTGCTCAATTTTGAAAATATTTATTAATAATTTGACTAATTTTATTTCATTCTCAACTTTAATATTTTTTTGTTAGAGTTATCATGCATTAGCTAATAATTAATTAATCTTTAATTGATTATTAGTCTAACTTATTCTCATGCACTTAAGCTAAACTTAGGAGTGTTTTATACTCTATTAGTTGAGCTAATATTAGATCATTATATCTCATCTCATGTGATGTCGACACTTGTCATGATTTGATCCCTTTCTCATTTAGGGTTTTTCTCTTATAACACTAAACCTTCATTGTAAATATCTCAAGCCTTCATATCTTCTTGAGAGTCTCTTGCTTCTGTAGCTTTTTCTTGTTGAAGAGTATTGTATATATTGTTTGCAGATCTCTTGCATGGAAGGTGTATTAGTTCATTGTTTGATCCCGTGGCTCGTGGTTTTGTGCTTGTTTCACAATTCTAACATTTTTTATGTTGTATTAATTTTATTATCTTGACTTTTACATTCTTTGAAAACGTTGAATGAGATTATCTTAATTTTGGTTGTCAATTTATGACCTTAGGATTGAAATACTATTTTTGGGGATATTTCTTTTACTTAGCCATTTCATGTTATTATATCAATCACAATATAGTCATAGTGGACTATGTAGAAGGCTTTTGTGCACAAGGTGTCTCATCTCTCTACACTCTACTTAAGCATCACACTCTTCAGCAGTCAAATGATCAATAACAATTTTACACTTCATTCCTACCAAAGAGTCATAGCTAATGAAGTCAATTTCTTTCTTAAATATTGAATGAATAGGGATTCACTAAAGGAGATTAAATTACTAACTAGTGTAAAAGTGTAGATTTATTCCCTAAAGCTTGGAATATATAAGAGCTATTTGAGCCATTAGGTATTTTTACATAGATTTTAATTAATTATTTTTGTGTCACTTTGTGATCAGGATTATATTTCTTTCTACAAAGAATGATAGGTACATCAATGAGAATATTGGATACATTGACATTCAAACTTAGAACCTACTTATGGCTAGTGATATTTTCCACCACTGAGCCACTTGCCCTTTCATGATGGAAACTTTCAAATTCTATCAAAACATGTATTTCAATTCTAACACACTCTAACATAAACTCACGCTCATATCAACTATAATACTAAATTTAAAATTTCAAACATTATATAATTTAATTCTAATAAAGTTCACTACAATACATAATTTTTAATTCTAATCACTTTTTTACTACTCTATAATAAAAATTATTTTGATCATTTCTATTCTATAAACAATACATTTACTAAAATACATATAGTTAATGATACAAAGTTTCTACAATTCATATCATTTATTGTTGTAGTGGTTTCTGGATTAGATTGTCTGAGAGTTTTTTTCATCCTTATGATGGATCACGAAGTGTGATGTCAAACGTTGATAGAAAAAAACTCTCACACAATCTAATCCAAAAATTGTTGCAACAACAAATAGAAAACTTCACATTTTCATAGAACTGTAAATATGCCATGAATATTGTAGGCAATGTCTTAAGAATTCTACAGTACTGCCGTATTTGACATGAGAATCTCCTTGAAGTGGGTGTTGATTCTTCTTGTATAGCTGGTTTACCTATTCATGGCGGTCAATATTGCTCACCAGTCACACTCATGATACCAACCTTCATTATCATGGTCTGTACTGCAATTTGCACCAAAATGATAATGTTATTGCCACAAATAGCTGGTGCTGTAACGGTTTTAGAGCTAATCTAGACCATTCAAACTTGTGGGTTGTTCTGGTCAAAGTAGTTTCAAAGTCTAAAGTCTGCATAAGAATATATGCAGGAGCAGAAGTTCAGCACTGCTCCGTGCCCACAGACACAATCATGCACAAATAATCTTTGGTCGTAGAAAGAGGGCTCCAGTTTGCAAATTAATCAAAGACAAGGTGTAAAACAAATTTAATATTTATTGGTAATATTCTCTTGAGGGCTTTACAAATTGAAGCTTTTTTGGGCAACAATTATAAAATATATTCAACATTAAGTAACGTTTAATAAAAAGTGGCTTCCAAGTATTTATGATCCACAAAATGTATGTTTACAAAAGTTTATGTTAATATAAAAATAATTAAGAATTGGGTATATGTCATTGTATTAGGTATAGGTGTTGGAGGATCTTCAGTTTTTGAAATTATTTTCAAAGTAAGTTTATTTATATGATATGAATTTAGTGGAACTAGTTTATATATTTTTGATGATTATATATGTGATGATGGATATTTTTATGATATACATTTTATAGTTTCTAACATGTGTGTATGCATGATGTATGGATTATGTGGATGTATTATGCTTCTTTTTTTGTTGCATCATGAAGTCAATATGGTAGAAGATAATGATGAAATGGTAATTATTGATCAGTGTCACTTAGTAGCATATATAATGAATGAAATGAAGTAGAAAGACATGCAATAGATGCATAGAAATAGATTGATGCAAAGGATATGAAAAATGAGATAGTTATTGTACTTTCTATTTTGTGTTGTTTTTATCATCATAGAGCATTTTATTATGTGGCAAGTGGATGTATGCACACCAAGGCATGATAGGCCATGGTGGATTCTATATCATTTTGTCTAATGTTTTTTATATGTGACAACTGGATATATGTACACCAAGTTGAGACAAACCTCGATGACTTAAGTATTTGTTGCCAAGACGAAGACACAACAAACAAGGATTGTTCTTAAACGTACTAGAAATTATAGAACCTTGTTGGAATATGCAAGGGAACACAAGTTCAAAGCATGATAACCCTAATTTATAAAGGTTTTTGATGACCTTATTTACATAGGGTGATTTTGTTAATGCTAGAATCAAGTCTGATACACACAAGGATCATATATGTCATAGCAATTCTTAAAGACATTCCACAAACATAACATACGAAAGCAATGAACTTGCCCCATTATTCCTCCTTTATTCATTTTGAGATATCCTTAAGGAACATTGGAATAGGACAATAAGATTAATCAAGCAATAAAAAGACTCAAGGACCAAACATATCAACAGTTATCAGATTTTCTTGCCAAAAAATATTTTCTCAATGGTGGATAATGCCCATTGTAGGAAGGATGCATCCGTTAGGACATGATATTTTGGATAAGATTTGTTTTAAAAAATTTGGAAATTGATTAGTAAGTTTTAGATTGTTTATCTAGAGTCTCTTATTTGTGATTGTGTCATGAACACTCAATGTGTTAAATATTGCATACTTTGTTTTTGTGTCAATCTTTTATCTAGACAATAGATAATTTATTGGTGTTATGATGAGTGAGTGTGATGCACTTAATTTATTATGGAATATTGTGAAAGGTGTTGTTTATTATGGATAGTGTGAAATTATTCTATGGTATGTGTGAAATATGTCTCCTTTCATACTGACTTCAAGGATCCAATCTAAACACTAGGTCAAGGAAATGCCCCCAGTTAGGACTAGGATTTGTTATGAATGGGATGGATGTCATGAACCTATTATGAAGTAATTTCCTTGAATAGGATGGCTGATCTTACTATGGACCATTATCAAGCAGTGATAGGGGTGATAGGTATATGAAAAATATTTTATCATGGGTGAAGTGAATGGAAGCGCTAATAGATGGTAGAGATTGGTTACTACACATGGCACATTTAAATAGGTTTTCACCATGGTACTTACCCAAGAAGCCACTAAAGTGGTTTTCACCATAGGACAGATTATCTCTCTTTACTTTTTTTGATATTTTTCTAATTTTATCATTTTCTTGGATTTTTTAATTAAGATACTCTAAGGATCAAACATAGAATTTCTTTAGGTGACCGCTATTTATAGGCTCGTCTAATAGTTATCCTTCAGGTGTATCAAGTTGATATGCTCTTGATCCATAAGTTGCAGTGATAAAAAAATGGTCCTAGCCAGTTAGGTTCAAATTTCCCTTTCTTCTCATATTCTTGTCACTTCTATTGATTTTCCTTAAGTACCAAGCCTCCTATCTCAAACTTCCATTAGACAACCTTATTGTAACTATGATGGAGATGGTTTAAAATACTTGTAGGTGATTGAGTATATTGATACATTATTCATCTAGAAATTCCAAGTTACATAATCTGGAAGCTCTGTATTCTTCATTAGTAATGACATTTTGTAGAGAAACTCTAAGTGTCAGGAGTTCGACCTCGATAGGTAAAATTTCTTCATCTACAAAGACTAGGGAATACGAGGTGGCACCTGTGGGTGTGTGAATGCTAGTTAAATATGCCCACAGTGCAAGGTTAAGGTGGATGTGCCAATCATGACTAACATCATTGATAGTCTTCTCAAGGATTTTCATTATTGTTTTATTTGATGTCTCTACTTGATTGTTGCTTTGTAGATAATAGGGGTGGAAAAGCGATGTTGGATATAAAATTTATTGCAAATCGCATAAACATATTGATTCTTGAATGGTTGACAATTATCACTGACAATGGTCAATGGAATACCATAAAAATAAATGATCTAGTTTAGGATAAACTTAACAATTTTATTTTTAGTGATATTGATTAAAGGAATGGTTTCAATCCATTTAGTGAAGTATTTTGTGGTTGTGGTAATGAATTTGTGCATTGGATGATGGGGGATGAATTTTCCTATGAGGTCAAGCCCCCACTAAGAGAAAGGCCATAATGTGGTGGTTTCTTGAAGCTCTTGTGTTGGTGTATGCATAAGATCATCGTGTTGTTGACACTTCTGACATTTGTGAGCAAACTTGTGGGCATCTTGTTCTATTGGCCAATAGTATCCAATTCTCATTAATTTCTTATCTATATTTGGAGGTCACTAGAGTGTGATCCACAAATATCATCGTGTACCTCTTGTATGGTATTTTGTGCTTCTTTCAATTTAAGACACCTAAGGAGAGTATTGTCAAAGCTCCTTCGATAGAGTGTGTCACCTAGAATGAGGAATCAGGATGAACATCTAATATATTTTTTCTTTGATTATTGGATAAATTAAGTGGAAGGGTTTTTTGGTGAAGGTAGGTGTATATGTCTTGGTACTAGGGAGAATTGGGACCAATAATTTCACATACAAGTTTAAACTTTGGGACATCAAAGGCAGGGATCAAGAGTTGCTCCACTAAGAATTCACATTGTTGAGTATTGTGAGGCATATCTAAGAAAGATCCGATGGTAGCCATGGAATCCACTACTTGTTTGTTTACCCTAGGGATCTACTCAAATGTGATTTCATTGAAGTAATATTTAAAACTATATACCATCTTTTTATAGGGTAGAAGTTTCTCATCTTTGGTTTGGTATTCATATTTCACCTACTTTAAATAACCAACTAGGAATCACCATAGACTTGTATTTTCTTAAGTTTCCACTGTATTCCTATTTTGAGTCCTATGAGTAATGCTCCATATTCAATGATATTGTTTGTACAAGGGAATGCCAAATAGTATTATTTAGGTAAATATTCTCCTTGAGGTGTGATGAATAATATACCTGCTCTTGATCCATGTTGAGTATATGATCCATCGAAGTAAAGCTTTCATGTCTATGTAGGGGTTACTGTGAATATACCTTCGCCAAGTAAATTTGACACTATTAGGTGATTTTTTGTCGTAGGAGCATCTGCTAACTAGTCTGCAATCACTTTCCCTTTGATGGCCTTTCTATCTACATATTCAATGTTGAACTTACTCGGGATCATAACCCATTTAGCCAATCTCCCTGTGAGTGAACTACCTTGCTCAACATGTACTTTAGGGGATCAATTTTTGCAATGAATGTATTCTAATTGGTTTAGCTTGTTATGTCTTAGTTTTTGCAATACAAAAACAACTACTTAATAGGCATGATCAATAGGTGTATAGTTAATTTCATAACCCAAGAGAGTATGAATGATGTAGCAGACTTCCCTTTCTTTACTTGAGTCATTATTTTATATGAGGAGAGCAACTAGTACTACTAATGTGGCAAATATATATAATAATAAGTACCTGTGTTGAATTGGTGGAATTAGCATTGGAGGAGATGCCAGATAATCTTTCAACTATTAGAATTCATGTCAGAAGCTTTCATCCCACTTGAAGGAAACTCCCTTATGCAACAGGTACGTGAAAGGATGCCACTTGTTTGCCAGTTGTGCACAATGAATCGATGAATGGGTTTTAACTTTCTCTATAAACTACATAGTTGTTTGAGAGTGGTAGGAGGAGGCATGTCAATTATTTCTTTGACCTTTGTCAGGTCCACCTCTATGAAAATTCTAGACATAATATATCTGAGTAATTTACCTGATGTAGCCCCAAATACACACTTATTTGGATTTAGTTGAAGGTTGTATTTTTTTAGTATATCAAAAATATTTGCAAGTATATCTAGATGACCATTCCTTGTGAGTTACTTTGCTAAGAGATCAAAAATGTATAATCCTCCATAAAATTATGCATCATGTCATGGAATATAGTGTTCATAGTCCATTGGTAGGTAGCTCTGAAATTTTTGAGGCCAAAGGGCATGCCATTCTAGCAAAAATTTCCCCATGGACAAATGAAGGCAATTTTATATTGATCTTTGGGTGCAATGCAAATCTAATTGTATCTTGAGAATCCATCCATTAAGGATAGCATCTCATGTCCTTTTGTCAATTCCATGATCATATCAATAATAGGTAGAGGAAAGTCATCTTTGGGACATGCCTTGTTTAGATCTCTAAAAGCAGTGTATATTGTGATACCCATAGTGGGCTTAGTGACAAATACCAAGTTTTATATCCACTCAAGATAGTCAATTGGTCTAATGAAACCCATGTCTAATAACTTTTGAAGTTCTACCTTGATCAAGAATGATATTTGAGGATGCATCTTGTGTAACTTTTGTTTAATTGGATTTTCCCCTGGTATTACTATTAGATGGTGTAACACTATATTAGGGTCCAATCCTAGCATGTCCATGTAGGACCATACAAAGTTTATTTTTCTATTTTGGAAGAATATCGTGAATTTCACCCTTCCCTCCTTAGATAGTGAAGCTGCAAAGAACGTGATCCTAATACTGTCTATGGTACTGATGTTTTCTTCCTTATCTTTTTTTATAAGCACTGGAGATCTCTCTTGATCCATGGGGATATTTTCAAACCTTCCATCCTTGGGTGCCTCATAAAGGTTTTCACCTTTAGATAAGTCCTTTTATTTTACTATTTTTTGGTCTAAAAGCACCACATTGTGGTTTTCACTAGAGGACCTATTTATGAATTTTATACTTTTGTGATTGGAAGGTTTGGCAGCCTCCCCAAAGTATTCCATTTTGTCAAGTTATATGGTAAAACCAGCTTTATGATTTCCTAGGGGTATCCCATCTCGAATTCCTAATAAATTTGTGATAACTTTGTCGTTCTAGAATGTGTCTATACTAGGTGGATCTCATTGGTCCCAATCTATGAGTTTGGGATAGACAAGCAAAAGGTTACTATTAGAGGGTGAAGGTTCAAAATATATATATGATATGGTGTAAATGTTATGTTCTTAGAATAGGTCGGTGATACACTTGAAGGGGTCATTGAAAGTATCATCATTAGACAATTTAGCATATGAAAAAAAAATTATCTTCTTCTACATGTGTAATTTAAATATTTGAAGACAAGGTATCTGTTTACCAAATCCAAGTCTTGTAAAGAGTAGTCTGATAGTTATTGAGATAGGTTACATCATCCCTTGCTTTTGTGAGCTAGTCCATTGTGACCATCATACCTCATGTGTTCCATTATCTAAAATAATTTAGTATACTTTTCAACTAGGAGTATGATGGTATCTTCTTTGTCTTTGTAAATCCACTTTGATATGTCATTTTTTGTAGATTCTTTGTTCAATTCACCACATTTAGAAAAACTGGTCAGACTATATTTGATTATTACATTGGATACTACTTGTGTTTTGACTAATTTTTCATATGATCTAGGTGATCTGATGGAATTTTACCTACAAATAAATATTGTGTCATATCATATTCCCCACACCCCTTATCTTTGATCTAAATCTTACATTCAAGAACAACAATGGACTAAGTGGATGTCTAAGTTAGTTCCAATGGGTCAATATAGGATTTGAAGGTGGATGCTTCGATATTGTTAAGAACATGAAGTATGGTGTATCCCCTCAATATGTTGTAGTATGGGAAAGTATCAAGATCTACAGAAATGGTAACTTCGTTTCCATTATTGTAGAACTTTAGACACTTGTGAGAAATTGATGGCACAACCTACATGTCATGAATCCATGGGTGACCCAAAAGTACATTGTATGGAATCTTGAGATCTAGCACTTGACACACGCTATCCTTAATAACTAGTCCTACTCATATCAGAAGAGTGATAGTCCCTTTAAAGGGCCATTTTGCATCATCATAAGCTTAGATCACTATCTTCTTGTTTTGATCTATAACCTCCTAAGAGTATCCTAATATTTTTCACTAGTTTTAAGGTACAAATGTTCAAACTAGAACCACTATCTATTAGGATTTGTTGTATTCTATGTTTATGGACAAATATTTCCAAATGAAGTGCATCATTATGAGTGGTAAAATAGTATTTCATATCTTTGTTAGGAAATGTCAAATGATTGTTAGAGGTGAGATGTTCAACCATGGCTTGAAATTGATCCACATTCAGATCTATAGTTATTGATGATTTTCTAGAAGAGCTTTGTCTAAGATTTATTTATGTTTCAATGATATGTACAAAAGCTCTAGAATAGATATTTGTATTGGTATTTTTCCTAATTGATCCATAAGATTGTAATGTGGTGTAGTGGGTGTTCTAGATGTGGCTCCTTGTAGAGTAATTTTGCCTCTACGAATTATAATGTTACATTATGGATTTATGTTCTTTATTGTAATGGTGGATACATGATTGTAAAATTCTTAGATATGGTTAACTATTTAATCATAGTTGACAGTTGTATAATTGAGATTATTGCGTGAGGAACTATCCTAGTTGGTGGAATTTCCCTTTATATGGTTGTGTAAAGGATCCTTGAATATCACATGGTCGTTGTTCAAGGAATTTGTTTGGTTCTCTACACTAATGTCTCCTTTATCAATTAAGTCCTAAATAATTTTCTTTAATTTGAAAAAATTAGGACTGGTGTGTCTTGTTACTCTATGGTAAGATCATAAAAATTAGTGTCCTTCCACCATGTGGGTTTGACTTGTGGTTCATATTGTATGATTTCTAGGAGATTAACTAAGTTCTCTTGAATTAACTTTTGAAGTATAGACTCGATGGACTCTCCTAGAGGAGTAAAATTTTGTTGGGGGTTGTTATTTAGTTTAGGACATGCTCTTTGTGTGTCATCCTAGATATTTTTTAATGTCTAAACATTGTTTTAAGCTTATATGCATAAGATGGGTTGAGATATTTGAGCCATTTTGGCATCAACCACACCATCATTAGAAACATTTTTATTCTAATTCCAATGACAAGACTTTCCATTTAAAGAATTTGAATAGTTTTTGTTTTCTTTGAATATTTTAACAAGTTGTAATGTTACATTATAGATTTATGTTCTTTATTATAATGGTGGATACATGATTGTCAAATTCTTGGATATGGTTAAGTATATAATCATAGTTGATAGTTGTATAATTGGGATTATTGCTTGAGGAACTACCCTGGTTGGTGACATTTCCCTTTCTATGGTTGTGTAAAGGATCCTTGAAGATCACATGGTCATTGTTCAAGGAATTTATTTGGTTCTCTACACCAATGTCTCCTTTATTGATTAAGTCTTGAATAAGTTTCTTTAATTTGAAACAATTAGGAGTGTGTGTCATTTCACTCTAGGGTAAGATCATAAAAATTAGTGTCCTTCCACCATGTGAGTTTGACTTGTGGTTCATATTGTGTAATTTCTAGGAGAGTAACTAAGTTCTCTTGAATTAAATTTTGAAGTATAGACTCGATGGACTCTCCTAGAGGAGTAAAATTTCGTTGTGGGTTATTATTTAGTTTAGGATGTGCTCTTTGTGTGTTATCCTAAATTTTTTTTATGTTTGAACGTTGTTTGAAGCTTGTATGTATTAGGTGGATTGAGATATTTGAGCCATTTTGGCATCAACCACACCATCATTATCAACATTTTTATTCTGATTCCAATAACAAGACTTTTCATTTGAATAATTTGAATAGTATTGGTTTTCTTTGAAGTTTTTAACAAGTCCGTTGGCAATTAGGGCTTTCTCGATAGTAAGCCCCTTTTCGATAACATCATCAAAAGAATTAGAGCATAGAATTTTTAGATGGAACCCTATTTTTTGTTCATGTTTTGAATGAACATTTCAATTAGTTGTTTCTTATGGATGTGACATGGACTTTTAATGGCTAGGTTTCACCATCTTTGTAAGAAAGACGTGATTTTTTCTCCAATGTTCTACTTCATAGTGCATAAGTCAATCATTGTCATTTTGTACTCTATATTATAAGAGAAATATGAGATAAACTTCTCAACTAGTTCATTAAAGTTCCTTATGCCAATAGGGAGTTGAGAAAACAAGTACATGGTTTGACCTCCTAAGCTTCTTGGGAAGAGCCACATTAGATAAGTATCGTTATGCATAACCTCTAAACAAGCTACATAGAACTCTCTCATATGATCATGGGGATCTCCCTTTCCTTTGGACTTATTGAATTTGGTCATTTCAAAGTGATGTGGAAAGGGTGGTATAGGTAAAGTCCTATCAAATAGATATGATCATATGTCTTCTAGTGCATAGCTCTTTTTCAATGGCCCCATGTGAAAATTGGAAATTTGTTGTTGCAAAATTTTGGATTTGAAGATATTGGTGTAATTAAATGTTTTGTACCTTGTCCTAGGTCATAATTACACATTAGTTAAGTTTACTTAGGGGCCACATAGGAGTTGTTGGACAATTTCCACCTTTGGTGGACTTATCATGTTATCACTCTATCACCTCCACCTTTCATGGACATATCATGTGATTAGGGTTCCACCTTTTGTGGTAGATCCACTATTTGTGGTGGTTATCACATTATCACCTTTCCACTTTAGGTGGAGTGATAGCTTTTCATTGTTGTCTCATGTCATAAGATTACGACACTTGTCATAATCTTATGCACTCCTATGTTCTCACCTTGGCTATATAACCAAGGGGTCTCTCATTGTAAAATCATTCATTCCATTATCATTGACATTGAATACAGTTTATTCTTGTCATATTATTTTCTCTCTTCTTTGTGCTTTCTATTTGGTCCATAGATCTTGGCATCCATAGCCAAATCTAACATGGTATCAGAGCATGTTTGATTCTAACATGGTATCAGAGCTGGTTGGGTCCCATTGGAGAGTCTTTTTTTTAGGAGAGGTACCAGATTTGGGGAGGTTCCATTTTTGGCTCTTTATTGCAGGTTTATATTGGAGCTTGCTAATGCAAATCTAAGCTCACCATTGCGTCCGGAAGGTTCGAAAAAGTCGATTTTTCCTTTTGTTTCGTCCAGATCGGACATACGAGACCAAATCTAAAAGGGTTTGAAGCTACATTGTGGTTGCCAGATCCAGAAGGTAGCTACATTTTTGGAGCATTTTGGGTCAAATCTGACCCTGCCATCGCGTCCAGAAGGGCCAAAAACCCTAAGATCGACTGTCCAATCGTCCAAATCGGAGCAAGTCATCCGGTAAAGCAAAAAAAAATTGCCCGAAAAACCGTACGGCCCCCCAAGCGTCATAATTGCGCGACGATACGATTTCTGGAAATAAAATATTTTTATATTTCGGAAAAAATTTTGAAATTTTTTTTATAAAAATTTCATTTGAAAAAAAATTGTATTTGAAAAGATTTAAAAAAAAAAAAAAAATCAAAATCTTTATTTCTGCGGACGTGGACTCCATGTGGGCGCTTCTGTGAAACCCGACAGCTCTGGGAAACCCGGCAGCAAAACCGGCGGTTCCTCCAAATTCCGGCGCATCTCCAAATTCCGACAGTGGGCATTTTTTTCGGTGACGGGCCACAGGCCGTCAATTTTAAGATCGAGATCTGCACACGTCACTGCTGATGTCATCATTTCCTAAGAAATTTTTTGCCCCCACAGATGAGCTTTTTGCTTTTGCAGTTCGACTTCAAAGCTTCATAACTTGGTCATTTTGGCTCCTTTTTTCGAGCAATTTTTTTTTATTTGGGCTAATTTTTCGTGCTCTACACAGTGCTGCAATCAGTTTTTGGTTTTGGCTTCTGGTTTTTCCAAAAATTTCAGATTCTCACAGGTGTTGCTGCTTCATTCTCATTTTGGGAACTTTGGGAGCTCATAACTTGCTCCTACGGTAACATTTTTGAGTGCCATTTTTTTTTAAAGTGCATGATTTTTCCTGTACTTTCCAGTGGTCTAATCAAGTTTATCTCATCTACTGTAATTTTTATATTATGATTTTGTGGCCTATTTTGGCATCTACATGTACCAAGATCAAAGTCCACCTTGCTGTTTTTGGTAGTGGCAATTGTAAACGCACTAAGTATAAAGTGTGAAATCAGATATTGCTTGGGGGGGCTTCATGATTGAGTGATTTGGGGGGGGGGTAATCTTGCAGTGATTGGTTGCATTCTTTTGCTTGGTTTGTGTTCTTGCAATGTGTAAATCTCAAATTGAACTCCTAACTCCACATAATTATGCTACATGGAGAAAATTAGTATGGAACTATCTCTTGGGAAAAGGTCTAATAGGCTATCTAAAGGAAATCGTTTCTCAACCTACCGATGCTAATGAATTGGCAAGATGGGAGATTAATCATGAGAAAACACTTGGATGCATATGTTCACTAGTCTCATTTGATTTACAATTTCATATTGATTCATGTACAACAGCTAAAGAAGCATGGGAGACTTTTGAAAACTTGTATGGTAAAACAGATAAGATTAGGGGATATCAAATTGATAATGATTTGATGGATCTTGATCCTAAAAGTTTTGACCACATCCAAGACTACATCTCCAAAATCAAGCAATTAAGAACACAGTTGAAAGAATGCAGTATTGAAAAAGAGGATTTACAATTGATTCTGAATGTGTTATCCAAGCTTGGTCCTGAGTATTCAGTGTTTGTTTCTGGCTTTCATACCCATCGACTTTCTATGGGAGCATCATATGTTGATCCTAAGTTTGATGACTTTGCAAATCTCCTAATCCAAGAGGAAGCTAAGTTAATGAACATGGGTCTAATCAAGTCTTCCAAGCCACATGCATTGGTTTCTAGTGAGTTGAAGGTACAGAAAGAATCAGGGAATCTTGATAAGAAGCAAAAGATGAAAAAGAACAAGCCACATAAAGAATCAGAATCCACTCATTCAAAAGAAGAATCATCTAAGAAGAAGAGGTCTTTTTGTGCATATTGCAAGAAGGATGGACATGAAGAACACTATTGTTATAAGAAGGATATTGATGAGTTGAAAAATCTTCTCAAAAAGAATCAAATTGATTTTCCTTCTAGAATGTCTGAATCACCTTCTTCTCCTTCTTCTTCAAAACAGTCTAAGGGAAAAGTTCATTTGGCATCTACATCAAGCAGTAAAGGACAAGCTCTTTGTGCTTATTCAAGTCCAGGATCAGGTAGATGGCTTCTAGATTCAGGAGCATCACATCATATGGCATCTTCACAAACTATATTCTCTTCATTTCAGCCTTGTTCTATGTCTCCTATCTTGATAGGAAACAATACATACATGAGTGTACTTGGGAAGGGATCTATTAGTTTTGGGGACAACACTTTTCAAGATGTTTTGTGTGTTCCTCATTTGATGAACAATCTTCTTTCCATATATCAGATTACACATGGTGGAGATGGGAGAACTGTGGAGTTTACACCTGATTCAGTCATCATTTGAGACTTGGAGAGTAGAGAGATTATTGCTACTGGGGTGGTTGATCATTCATCTCAGTTGTATACCTTTGTAGATTTTGCTTCTGATGGTGACATTGTTCCTTCGGTTGTTGATCACACTTCTAGTGTGAACCATGATTCTGAGGAGACATTTGGCTACTTGAACTTGGGAGTTCTCACATCAGATCCAGTACTTGAGCCATGCATTTCATCTCCTCAATCTACTGTTGTAGTTGATGATGCTTGTGATTCCATAGTTTGGGTTCCTTGTGATTCAGTGCAGCAGGATATACATTGTCTTCTAGATATGACTACTTTGGATGGCTTCTTGACAGGTATTTCAGACTTGTTTGTGGAGTCTCATCTTGCAGATTTGGGGGACACCATTAATGACATTCATCTTCTCTTTGATGAAGATGCTCCTTCTTCAATTGTTGTGAGGGAACACTCTGACCCTCTTGTTCATTCTCTACATGATCATTCTTTGCAGTTTGGCGTGAGTGTGGATACTTTTGGACAGCATTTGGAGGAGGCTTCTTTTTCTTTAGAGGGGATATCATTCTCTTTGGATCATGTTCTACATTCTTCTCTACTAGATGTTGGATTGTACTCTTTGGCAGTGTGGCCTAGAACGTCTGTTTGGAGTGTGCCAGCTTTCGACATCGACATGGAGGCACTTGAGCATGCTTCAAAGACATCATACATCCTGCATACATCCTTGGTTTTGTTTCTTCCTAAGGGGAGGAATGTTGTTCGGCGAAATTGGATCATCTTTAGCATTCAATGTCGAGCTTCTACCATCATTGCAGGAGACTCAACATTGAGGGGGGGCTGCCTTGTCTCTCTTCTACTTCTCTCTTATGGGGGGGTCTTTTTCCTCACATGGGGTTTTTACCTTCTCATTCATGATTGAGAGCATTTCCATTATTGTATTTCATCTCTCTTTTGGGGAGGAGTTTTGTCCCACTGGTTTTTCTCCTTTTCTCCATTTGTGAGAGATTGCATTGCATTGCATTTGTATATGGGTACCTAACATGGCCTAGTTGTCGGGACCCATCTTGCATTGTTTGCATTTGTGTACATTCTCCCTAAGTTGTACTTAAGGGGGGGTGTTGGTGTAATTAAATGTTTTGTACCTTGTCCTAGGTCATAATTACACCTTAGTTAAGTTTACTTAGGGACCACATAGGAGTTGTTGGATAATTTCCACCTTTGGTGGACTTATCATGTTATCACTCTATCACCTCCACCTTTCATGGACATATCATGTGATTAGGGTTCCACCTTTTGTGGTAGATCCACTATTTGTGGTGGTTATCACATTATCACCTTTCCACTTTAGGTGGAGTGATAGCTTTTCATTGTTGTCTCATGTCATAAGATTACGACACTTGTCATAATCTTATGCACTCCTATGTTCTCACCTTGGCTATATAACCAAGGGGTCTCTCATTGTAAAATCATTCATTCCATTATCATTGACATTGAATATAGTTTATTCTTGTCATATTATTTTCTCTCTTCTTTGTGCTTTCTATTTGGTCCATAGATCTTGGCATCCATAGCCAAATCTAACATGGTATCAAAGCATGTTTGATTCTAACAGAAGAGCTAAATTGTTGGGATCTATTGTAGGTGGTAAGTTGATGGCATTTTAGTTGGATGTTGGATGTGATGATGAATGAAATTGGGGGAAGATGATGATGGATTTTGATGAATGTATGAATGTCTTGGGTGATTGTAAGTATGATTTGATGTGTTGGGATTAGCAAAATGGTTTAATGGGATGGATTGTTGTTGTTGGTTCATGACATTTTGATTTTGGTATTGTATGGATGTTGTCTTGTGAATGTATGCAGTTAGGTGGATTGGTATATTGTTGTGAAGTCATGATGTTTTGGGTGGAATTATGTTGGTAGGTATTTTGATTATATGGGTGCACATTATGATTAGCGTTTGATAGGTCATGGAGTTGTGGTTTTGATAGGTGGTGTACTGGTTGCTTGGTATGTGAGCATGAATGTTAGATGTAAGTGGTTGGGGATTATGGGTTGTATATTGTGGTGTTGGCGTATTGTTAGGCTTATTAATTGGGATTTAGTGTTGATATAATGGGTTGGATTTATTAGGTGGTGGTGCTTGTGAAAGGTGAGATGATTGTGATAATGTATGTGGATTAAATATTAAGGTGGGAGTGATAGTTTGATTGGATGTAGTGTTTTATAATGGGTTGGTGATACATGTAGAGTATATGGGAGCCTGAGTATGTATGGGTGGTACTATAAATTTTGTGGAATTAATAAGAATGGTTGTTTATGGGATGTTTTCAAAAATTTGTGAATAATTAGTGGGAGGATTGTTGGGGGGTTGGATAGTGAGGTTGTTATTTGGTTGTAGGGAAGGTGGTATGATGTTATTGGAACTAGTTTCCCCCAAGGTCGAGGATGGAAAATTATTCGTGATGTCTTAGATACACGTTAAGTCAAATGTGGAGGGAAATTTAGCCCCATGTAGAGCAAGCAACAAGAAGTATTGGTCAAGATTGGATACTAGAATTGTTTCAACTAGTTTAATTGCATTGGGGTGTTGTTGAGCTTCAACCAACTCTTCAGGAATTACATCCCATACAAACCCATCCATATTGGGACTCTATCTAGGACTCGGTGGGGGTGGTGTTTCAAAACCCCTTAGTCCATACATGTATGGGATTTCATTGTTTTCCTCTTGGAAAGGATTTGTGTGTGTGTTCGTCATGTTAAGATTTGAGTCTTGCATTTTCTTTTTTATTTCAGACCTTATTTGTACTAGCATATAAGAGATGCTAGGACCTTTTGATTTGAGTGATATTTTTGGATGGATGAATGAAGTGGACATGACCAAGAGGTATAATTATATCTTAAATTGTTCTTATGATTAATATTTGGATAAAATATGTTAAATTTTGGGCTAGAATTGTGAGTCCAAAAATCAAAAAAATTGAGATAATGGTGAAATAGGTTAAATTAGAAGCTCCTAAGTCAAAATAACCATAGATAAGATAATTTAATATTCTACCTTGAGAAGGAAAACTTTCAAGGAAAATTATCAAACTAGAATGGATATGAATGCAAGATCTGCGTAGACTAGATTAATCTAATTTTGGAATGACAAAAATATGGTGATAATGGGGATGTGATAAATCAAACCTAAATCTAAATCTATAATTTGATTAACAAGACATGAAGGATGAAAGTTGATAAGATTTAAATGATCAAATTTGGGGTCTGAGTTTATATGAAACCATAAGTATCAGTTTAGTTTGATTGAGGTCACTGTATAAGACAATAAGCTCTAGTGACAGCAAATAGCTTGACTGATAGAGCAATTTCTCTAAGATGTAGAGAAATTACACCACAATACAGGATAAATGTGACAAGCAAAGTTTCAAATGTGGGATCCTAAGCAAAAATAAACAATAGTTTAGTTTTTGAAACATGATTATATTTTTGAAGGTCACGAGAAATTATGCCACTTTATGCAATAGATGTGCCTATCTTAGCCATAAATGTGTCTATCTAAGCTACAATTGCACCCATGTACAAGCTATAACCACACCTATATAAGCCATAGTTGTGACACAAGGTGAAAACTGACCTACTAAGTTTCCTAACTTTTGTTTGACAAATAGTTGCACAAAATGATAATCAATTGCACAATAGGATAGAAAAATGTGAGATTGTGAGATTCAATTGCATTACCTTGATAAAAAAATGGTTGATTGTTTAGTTTTGATAGAAAAAATTGTATTTTAAAGGTTTCAAGAAATTGTACCAATCTATGCAATAAATGTACATATCTAAGCTACAATTGCACTCATATCAGTAGCAATTTCACCCAACTTAGACACAATTGCAACACAAAGTTAGACATTTGAGGAAATTTGACCTAAACCTAAGTTTTTTGATTTCAATTGTATGATTTTGGTTTATTTGGTGTAATCTGAATGTTTTGAGAAAAATTTGGTAAGAAAACACATCATATAGTAGACATGATAGTTTTTGAGACTTTTCAAGGTGACAAGCTAAATGGTTTCACTAGTCTGAACAAGTAAGACACTCCAAGCACATTAACAACCTAGCTAGTAGTAAAGGTGTGTTGACTTAATGCAACCCCACCCACCAAAGTGTAATACCTTCAAATGAATGGATGACTAGGGTATTCTAAGGTCATGTACCACCTTAACACCCCTTACCTTGGAAGTACGAGGTCCTAACAAGGAATATATGTCACCTCAACAAGATAAGAGTACATGGTGAGTAACTTCGAGCATGGTACTATAATCTACACCGTAAAACCAATGATTGAAGGTCTTAAAGGCTTCTAAATAAACAAATTTCATAGTGGGACCAAAAGTAGTGGACCCATTCAAGGATTCCCAAGTCAAGGGGAGTTACCCCTCTTCTCTTCACCTATACAAGTCTCAACGGACCGAGGATCTTCAAGCTTGGCTTAAAGGACATTGGTCACACATTGTGGTATAAATTTTATTCTCCCCCATTTTATACCCCATCGGTAAACATGATTAAGGTCATCCTTGGGGTGATGAAATCCCCAAGAAAGAATCCTAATATAAGAAAATGAAAAAGATGATGTTTTTTGATTCCCAAGATCATTATTTGGAGTCGTGAGGGAAGAGAATGCATAGACAATCAATTCCTTGGGTATATAAATAAAATAAAAATCCTAAGGTATTTTTGATCTCCAAGTTTGCACTAGGAACAAGGAGAGAGAATAGGTACCTTTATACTTGCCAAACATAGCAAACAATATTCATTTACCTTATGAATTTGAAGTATTCCTAATCTACAAAAATTAGACACAAGATCCTTGCACAATATAATGTTAGTAGTTAAAGGTTTGGTATTCAATCCAACAAACTCCACAATTTTCTCAATAAATAGGTCAATAACCCTAAAATTCAACAAATAATTGCATTAAAGTTACTGAAAACTGATAAAAGGGTAAGTGCACCAATTTGTGACACAATTTTGGCTCTTAAGATGCCACTTTTTTTTTTAAATCAGAAAAATATGATTTGCACGAGAAAATGAAGATAGTTACGCTCAAAATTTCAAGATGCAACAAGAACAAAAGTTGAAGTGCTCTAAGTGTAGTTTCTAAGCTACTATTTTTTTTTTTAAAATAATGAAGATTAAGGGTCTCAAAAAGGGGGGGGCAAAATAGGTCCTATTTTTATCAAAAAAAATAGTATAGCAACTGAGGTCTCCCCCCTTTTTGATTAACTTTCTTTTAGAATTTCAAAAATCCCAATAGTGATAAATTAGCTAACGCCATGTAGTTTATCCTCATTCTTTTGAATAATTTTTTTAATGAATATATAATATTTTATGAATTTTCAAAGTGGACACATCCTGAAAAGCTGAAATTTGAGCGTGCTCCCCCCTAAATTTTTTAAAAACTAATCGAAAATTGATTTTATTTTTTTTCATCATGTGTAGAATGGAGTCTAGTTTCAAAAAATGTAATTTTTTTCACGTTTCGTTGAACGAGTAAAAATCTATCCTAAAACTAGCACATGTTGGTTTTTGACAAAAAAAAGGAGGCATTTACAAAAGGAGTCATGGATCAAAACCTTAACTAAATCAAAATGAAAAAAGAATTATATATTTAGATAGCTAAGAAAGAGGTTAAGGCTATCATGTTTTTCTTTATATATTTTTATTGAAAGACGTGCAAATGAGATGGGGCGCATGGACAAAAATATGAGGAAATTTGGAAAATCCTATCAATTAACACATCCAAAGTAGGTTATTTGGCGAGCGCCAAATTTAGTGCTCGCCAAATTACCTACTTTGCATAAAACTTGAATCTCCCCTCTCTTTGGTCGACAACTTTGATAATGTTTTGAGTGCACAGTTTATGATCGTAGATGGATAGTTGAGGTTTTACCTTTCATACGCTTTCTAACTCATTACCCTAATTAGATAACTCTTTATCCCTCTGAAATCTCTCTCTCTCTCAGGTCTCACTCCCTCCCACATGAAATAGACTAATATCTCAATCCAATCCCCTCTCTCAGGTCTCTTTCCCTCCCACATAGGTACCTAAATAAATTTATCTCACTCCAACCCCCTTTCTCACTCTCCCTCTCTCTCTCTCCCTCTTTGGTTTTTTATCTCTCTCAGTCCATCTCCCTCTCTTAGTTTGTTATATTTCTCTCTATGTCTCTCTCTCTCAAGTCTCTCTCTCCTACCCCCTCTCCCTCTCTTAGGTTTTTCACTCACTCCCTCTATCCCTCTCCCATTCTCTCTCTCTCAATCACTCTATCTCTCTCCCTCTCTCTCTCACTCTCTCTCGGGTATCTCCATCCCCCCTCTCTCTCTCACACGCACACTCCCTCTCTCTCCCACTCCCTCTCTCACTCCCTCTATCTCTCTCCAACTCTCTCCCACTCTGTCTCTCTCCCTCTCTCTCTCTCAATTATATTTGTCCTACCCCCTCTCCCTCTCTCTCTCTCAATTATCTTTGTCCTACCCCCTCTCCCTCTCTCTCTTTGTCAAGTCTCCCCATCCTACCCCCTCTCCCTCTCATAGTCACTCTTTATCTCTCTTCCACTCCCTCACTATCTCACTCCCTCTATCTCTCTCCCTCTACCTCTCCATCTCTCTCTTGAGTATCTCCCTCCCATCACCTCCTCCTCTCTCTCTCAAGTCCCTCTCTCTCTCTCACGCCTTCTATCTCTCTCCCACTCTCTCTCCCTCTCCCTCTCTCTCAAGTCTCTCCCTCACACCCCCTCTCCCTCCCTCTCTCTCTAAAGTCTCTCCCTTCTACCCCCTCTCCCTCTATCAAGTCTCTCTTTGTCTCTCTCACTCACTCCCTCTATCTCTCTCCCGCATACTCTATCTCTCTCTCTCACTCCCTTTATCTCTCTCCCTCTCTCTCAGGTATCTCCCTCCTACCCCCTCCCACTCTCTCTCCCTCTCTCTCAAGTATCTCCCCCCACCCCCTCTCTCTATCTCTCTCTCACTCCCTCCATCTCTCTCCAATCCCTTAATCTTGAGTACTCCCTCTCCCCAGAGTACTCCCTCTCCCTCGCACCCCCTCTCCATCTCTCAAGTCTCTCTCTCTCACTCCTTGTATCTCTCCCATACCTCTATCCCCCACTCCCTCCCTCTCCTACTCTCTTAGGTCTCTCCTTCCCACCTCTTCTCTC